>CM014276.1:40871274-40901701 GCA_004135705.1 Alloteropsis semialata | reverse complement strand
CTTTCAATTGCTTGCAGTTGAACAAGTCTGCTGCTACCTTCAAGCTGTACTGGAATCCTTTGAAATTTTGAAGTATTAGGTTTTTCAGTCTTTCCCAACTGTAAATATATCCTCGCTCTAGGCTTGAGAACCATGCTTGCGCCACTCCCTTCGCGGCGATTGCGAATGATTTTGCTAGTATCATTTCATTTCCTCCTGCTGAAGTGACCGCGGCCTCATAGGCCATGAGGAATTGCCTTGGATCATTCTGGCCGTTAAATGTTGGTAGTTTGTGCGGCTTAAAGCCCTTTGGCCATGACTGTACTTGGAGTGCTGCTGAGAGTGGGGACATGGGGTCTATTATTTGCTGCACGTAGCCGTTCTCGTTCGGGCCCTCGAGTTGCTGTATTCGCTGGGTCGTTTGTATAGTTTGTCTGGTTGGTAGTGCTCTTTCTGGCAGTTCTTGTTCTTGTGGTTCTTCGTCGCTTTGGAGTGCCAATATTTGTTCATCTAGCTTTGCTAGCAAATCCTTAGCTTCTAGCAGTTCTTGGTTGAATCTGGCTGCTTTCTTTTTGGCGTTCAGAGCTTCTATTGCTCTTCTCTTTTCTTCAACTTGCCTTTGCAGAGATTCTAGCTTTGAGATTTGGTTTCTCTCGTCTTGAGCTTGCGATGTTGAAGCGTTGGTTGCTGCTTTCTTTTTCTTCGCTGCCAGTGCAGCCTCTTTTGAGTTTCGCTCTTGTATCTGCTTTTGGATTGCTTCTTGCTGTTTTCTTGCGTTCAGCTCTATTCTAGTGCTGCGTCTAGCATCTGCGGAATCGCTGTTTGTCGGATGTTTGGACCCGGCAGTCCACACAGGGTAGCCTACGTGGTTGATTTGTTGAGGGACAGATCGAGGATCAGAAGTCGATGGTAACACAAAACGCAAGGATTGAACAGGTTCGGGCCGTCGAGATGACGTAACACCCTACGTCCTGTGTTGGCGGCGATTGTATTGCTGTGTATGAAGTTCCTGGAAGGATCTCCGTAGTTGGGTTCTGTCCTAGGATTGTATGATCGTGGGTTGTAGCGTAGATGTTGATGCTCTGGAGGGGGGTCTCAAGGCGCCTTATATAGTCCGGCTGCCTTGAGTTACAAGTCGGCCAGAGATCGTAACCTACCCGAATTACAAGGATTTGATCCCATAACGATTACAGATATCTTTCCCTACAATTCCGGCTAGTTTATCCTGATCTCCGAGCTTCTTGCGGGACACGCCGTGTGCTTTCCTTGCTGCGCGCGTCGTCGCGCCCATTCGGTTCGCCCGACTGGTGGGCCCCCGACTGGTGGGCCAGCCAGTCCGACAAACCGATCCAGATGTACTCGGATTGGGCCGCCCCTTGCTGGTTGGGCCAATCCGCCTTCTGGGTACCCCTGGGGGTCTACCCCCGACAAGCCCCCGAGTAGTACGTGGTTGAGGGACAAGTCGGCGAGGTCGCGCTGTCCGATGAGCGTCGAGCCTGCTGCAGTTGGAAGCGAAACCGCGTGATACTGGAGAAAAAAGCCGTTTACCCAACGGATGCGCCGCGAGGTGCGTCCGTTGGACGTAGCCCCCGAGCCTTGAAGCGATTCCGAAGGAATCGGTCCAAGGGTTAGTAGCCTTGTTCTGAAGTCGTCAGACAATCAACGGATGCGCCGCGAGGTGCGTCCGTTGGCCGTAGCCCCCGAGCCTTGAAGCGATTCCGAAGAAATCGGTCCAAGGGTTAGTAGCCTTCTTCTGAGGTCACCGAATGATCAACGGATGCGCCGCGAGGTGCGTCCGTTGGCCGTAGCCCCCGAGCCTTGAAGCGATTCCGAAGGAATCGGTCCAAGGGTTAGTCAAGGAGCGTCTGGCTAAATCATCCGGCGTTAATTTCGGCGTCCAGCCCCCGAGCGTGAGGGCCGGCGGAGTCCTGCGAGACACGCCGAGTAGTCGTCCCGGCGCCAGCCCCCGAGCGTGAGGGCTGAGCACGCCGAGTGGTCGTCCCGGCGCCAGCCCCCGAGCGTGAGGGCTGAGCACGCCGAGTGGTCGTCCCGGCGCCAGCCCCCGAGCGTGAGGGCTGAGCACGCCGAGTGGTCGTCCCGGCGCCAGCCCCCGAGCGTGAGGGCTGAGCACGCCGAGTAGTCGTCCCGGCGCCAGCCCCCGAGCGTGAGGAAGCTCGCCGAGTAGTCGTCCCGGCGCCAGCCCCCGAGCGTGAGGGCTGAGCACGCCGAGTGGTCGTCCCGGCGCCAGCCCCCGAGCGTGAGGGCCGAGCACGCCGAGAGGTCGTCCCGGCGCCAGCCCCCGAGCGTGAGGGCTGAGCACGCCGAGTAGGTCGTCCCGGCGCCAGCCCCCGAGCGTGAGGGCCGAGTCGAGCCGTCCGAGGCACGCCGAGTAGTCTTCATCTTCCTCGTCATGCGGTAGCGCCAGCCCAGTACTCAAAAGCACTCAGCTAGCGATCCTTGTGGAGTGTAGCGCCAGCCCGAGTGCTGCAAAGCACTCGGCTAACGACCGTCGTGGAGTGTAGCGCCAGCCCGAGTGCTGCAAAGTACTCGGCTAGCGACCGTCGTGGAGCGTAGTACCAGCCAGTGCAGCCTCTTTTGAGTTTCGCTCTTGTATCTGCTTTTGGATTGCTTCTTGCTGTTTTCTTGCGTTCAGCTCTATTCTAGTGCTGCGTCTAGCATCTGCGGAATCGCTGTTCTCTGTGGCTGCAGCTATTGTGTTTACTGGGCGGGTTGGGAGGGTTTCTGACGCGTTTTGGTTTGGGTCGATCGATCTGGGACGGATTCATCTGTTGTCGTATTTGTCGGTGGCGGATTTATTTTTGGTGGACGCATGGTGCTGTTCTTGGCCACTCTCTCGGTCTAGTGTTGTTCGATCCCCACGGACGGCGCCACTGTTGGGATTTCGGGGAAATCCAATAGGTTGAGATCGAGAGAGAGCAACGAGCAACGAAAGACAAGTTCAATATATTTATATATGCACGGCATTAGGTTACAGATCCGGGCCAACCGCCTCTCGGGGGTTCTCCTCCCCTCCTTTTATAGGCCGTCTCGGGAGCCTAATTTACACTGAGTGCCCTTACAACAACTATATTCTTAGCATATCCGAGGGTACGACGGTATTTTCTCCTCCGTACTGGCCTCCGTGATTTCCGGGCCTTGATGTGCCAACAAGGACGCGCCACGCGTCTCTCCTCCCCCGTTCTGGCAGGCTGTCTCCACCACCAGTTCAGCATTTGTGCCCGCGTTGAGCGAAGGGGTGGACGCTCACCCCTTCACTCCCCTTGCCCTCCTGGGCCCTTCGGCTGAGTTACCTGAATAGGGAGAAAAAGCAAGAAATAATACAAGTTCAAGCGGAGGGGTAAATTGATTATGCCTTCACAGTTTTTGGAGTTAATCAAATTCATGATCCCCCAACAGCCTTCTCCGCCGGCAGGCCCACCACCTCCGGCCACGACGTCTTCTCTAACCGCCGCCGCCGGCATCCACGGAGCTCATCGTCGATCTATAGGGTCTAGGGAGGTGGCTAAAATAATTGAAATTTTATCACAGATTATGCACGAGCTTCTCTAACAGATTGCTCAAATCCCGCTACCAAAATACTCTCTCCTCTACAATAATTAGTTTTATGTTTTTGTGACCACCGTTGTAGCAGACTGAAAAACTAATCTTCAATAACAATAGTTTATAAAGGAGAGGGTTGCATCTCTCTACACAAAGAGGAGGGAACTAAATTTTTGGTAGTCGCCAAAAAGATTTTGGTATTGGGGAAGAGATTGACAGTCTGCTGGATTGGATTTCTATCTCCAAAACCATTCAAATGGTAGATTTTTGGTATTAGAATGAATATGAGCAATCTGCTCGAGATGATCCTATGGATGCCATTGGCGATTTAAATGGCCACACTTAAAGATGGGCGTTGGAAATAATAGGCTTTTTAGAAGTACTAGTGAGTGGCTGAACCGTGATTTGTTGTCTTCTACCTACCTACCTATGTGGAACACATGTTTTTTGACATATAGTCAGCCAGTCAGGTTAGGGCGAGCGAGGACGGTGGATCCAACTTGGAAAGGTGCCGGGGACGAAGGGGCAGGTGTGACAAGAACAAGAAGCCGAGAGGTCTAGCAGAGGAAAAGGTGATGGCGAAGGCACTGACTAAACCTAACATATTCTTGGAGGAAATCAAGAGCGAATCACCTGATGCGATGCCAATTTGCGCGCGCGTACTGTCCAAGTACATGCCACAGCACCTCTTGTCACTTGTGTGGACAGAAGATGAGCTTCCAGCACTGAAGCCTGCAGAAATAATTCATGGCAAACGTTGGGTCATCTGTCTCATTCTGCTGTTTCATAGTCAACATCTCTTGTCAAATCTCATTTTTATTCTGACACTGCAGCAGATTAGTATGGTTTACCTTCTTGCGTCTTGGAGAACTAATTTTATCATGCACCCATCCTACAACCACAAAGACAGTCCGATGGCGAAATCTAGCACGTTGAAGTCCGAAATCTAGGTACCCCTCTGTAAATTAAGCAGAAGATTTTTCACATCGTAGCAGAAAGGCGATCCAGAGTTACGCCTGATGATGACGACGGCTTACCTAATTAGAGTAAGCAGGAAAAGTTCAGGATACAAACACCTGAAATGCGTTTCTGATCAGCGAACTGTCGTGTGATAGAACCATAGAGATCGTGATAAACATGGATGGAGAAGCGAAGCTGCATTTGCGTGCAGACTCCATCGACTGCCCTGTGTCCTACTGTCGCCATTCTGCAATCAATTCCAAGGCACAAAACTCCAATCGAAACAAGCACATAGGCATGGCGGTAGCGGTATGCTTGGCGCCGGGGGCGGACAGGTAGGCTTTGCATGGACCCCAGGCACGGGTCGGCATCGATGAACATTCCATGTACTCGGCCACTAGCAGTGATCAGAATATATCAGATAGATTACACCGAGCACACGTAACAGTGCCTGCTGGGAATCGCGGTGAATCCTCAGCCACACTTGCCGGCTCCTGCGAGGTGTTCGATCGGCTGCGTACAAATCCACGGCTCGCGAGGTGTTCGCAGCGGCGCCTGGTGGTCACTGTCGTCGCGGCCGGGACAGCGCCTCGCTCGCTTCCTCAGACCCGGTAACAAATCCTTTGCAGAGGCATTCGCGTCACTGCCTGGTGGGCCAGAGTGGACATCAGGCCCACACTGCAGTGACCGCGAGTCACTCTCCAGTACTGCAGAGAAGACTCACCGCTCGGGCCATCGCCACCCTCCTCCCTCCTCCATTATTGATGCGTCGAAGCGATGCCCGGTCCTCATTATTTCGATGCCTCGCCTTCTGATCTGATTAGGTTCTCGCTTTCCTTTTGCCTTTCCCGGCCGGCCCTTATCTCCGATCCGATCCCCGGCCGGCAGGCTGGAGTGAGCATCACGAGAGCTCAACATCTTATATCCTCCTGGACATAGTAGATGGCTTGTCGCTAGATTGGCAGCGCAATGAAGAGCTCGAGCTTCGAGATGAGCACGTCAAGCAGCGCCGGCAGCAGCTCCGGCTCGGGCTCCGGCAGCTCCGGCTCGGGCTCCCGCAGCTCTGGCTCCGGCTCTGGCTCCTTCAACCTCCGGAACCTGTCCAAGGTCATCCTTCCGCCGCTGGGCGGGCCGTCGTCCGGGCACGGCGAGCCCCACGCCGGCTCCGGCAAGCGGATCGTCTCGCCGTTCGACTCCAGGTACAGGTGCTGGGAGACGTTCATGGTGGTGCTGGTGGCCTACTCGGCGTGGGTGTACCCGTTCGAGGTGGCGTTCATGAACGCGTCCCCCAAGGGCGGGCTGGAGGTGGCGGACATGGTCGTCGACCTCTTCTTCGCCGTCGACATCGTGCTCACCTTCTTCGTCGCCTACATCGACCCCAGGACCCAGCTGCTCGTCCGCGACAGGAGGAAGATAACCATCAGGTGCGTGCCTACTGCACTACACGCTGCACTGCATGCACCGGCCGTAGAATTCATGCGAGCTTTTCTCCGAACCTCTCCATTCTTTTTCTTTTTTTGTTGTCAGTGCAACAACTCGTCAGAAAATGGCAGGTGTAGTTCGTCCTTGGGTGTTGTTTGGAGATAGTTCAGCTGCCGGGTTTCCATTCTGATCATTGGGGGGATATGCACGTGATGGCTAATGTAATGGGTGAATGGGTCATAGGTGACGCTGTGCACCCGTAGTTATCAGACAATCAAGGTGGCATCAGATCAGATGCTTGCTGTGGCTCAAATTTTTGGAGGTGACAGTATATATGCTAGTAGCTAGGGAGATTTCGGGAAGAACACGTGGCCGCATTTTTAGTCAAGAAAGCAACTAGAAAACCACTCCATGACATAGGTCAAGAAACTTAGAAACCATAATATGGGGGGATTATTGAAAAAAGGAGAAAATAATGCCAGTAATCAATTCCAAAGTATATTATATATAGGACATTGGGACCCCAAACCAAACTGCATTATTGTCACCTTGCAACCATAGGGCCCTACACCGTACGCATTTGTGAAGCTGTGGCGTTTCTGGGGCCGCTGATATAGAACGCGAGCACAGTGCCGAGTCAAAATGTGATGTGTGTGCATGCTGCACATAAACAGTGTGCCGGTATCGGACGGTCCAAATGGACCACATCGTCATCAAATAGTGGCTGGTAACGTTTGTAGTTCTTGCGTGACAGATTCGGTACTCTGAATTCTGGATGCTCTAGCTGTCTATTGTACACCGGCTTTCAGGGATGGACGCATGGGGGCTCAGGAGCCACACAATGATGAATGCGCAAAAAAAAGGGAAAATTATAAGTTTAGATATTTTTAGACTAAAAAATCACTTTAGATGTGCTGCAACTAAAACGTGATGTATAGTACGTGCCTTTTTGAGAAAACATATGTGCCTTATATTAATTATTAATCCAAAATTAAAAACAATCCACAGTAGAGAAAAAGAGACAGCAACGCAGAGGCTAGGCTTAGGTTTGTAGCCCATGGGCCTCATCCCAGAGCGATCCCAGCCCAGCTAAACCGGGCCAGAAAAAATGAATAGTATTTGCTTCATCAGGCGACGCGCTGCGCGTGTAGGTACCTGTCGACGTTCTTCATCATGGACGTGGCGTTGACGATCCCGTTCCAGGGCCTGGCCTACCTCATCACCGGCCAGGTCAGGGAGGGCGCCGCCTACAGCCTGCTCGGCGTCCTCCGCCTCTGGCGTCTCCGCAAGGTCAAGCAGTTCTTCACCAGGCTCGAGAAGGACATCCGCTTCAGCTACTTCTGGATCCGCTGCGCGCGCCTCGTCGCGGTCGGTAACCACTGCACGCCGTCTCGTTCAGACCCGCAGAAAATTCCGGCGACTGAACCCTGAAGCGCTTGCCGTCCAGGTGACGCTGTTCCTGGTGCACTGCGCCGGGTGCCTCTACTACCTGATCGCCGACCGGTACCCGCACCGGGAGAAGACGTGGATCGGCGCGGCGATCCCCAACTTCCGGCAGGCCAGCCTCCGGATCCGCTACATCTCCTCCATCTACTGGTCCATCACCACCATGACCACCGTCGGCTACGGCGACCTCCACGCCGAGAACATGGTCGAGATGATCTTCAACATCTTCTACATGCTCTTCAACCTCGGCCTCACCGCCTACCTCATTGGCAACATGACCAACCTCGTCGTCGAGGGCACCCGCCGCACCATGGAGTTCGTAAGCACCACTCACTCACTCTTGTGCCTAGGCGTCGTGGACCACTCTCATCATCATCTCATGGCGATGTGCAAACTGAATGGCGTTTGGATGGATGCAGAGGAACAGCGTGAGGGCGGCGTCGAGCTTCGTGGGCCGGAACCGGCTGCCGCCGCGGCTGAAGCAGCAGATCCTGGCCTACATGTGCCTCAAGTTCAGGGCGGAGAGCCTGAACCAGCAGCAGCTCATGGACCAGCTGCCCAAGCCCATCTACAAGAGCATCTGCGAGCAGCTCTTCCTCCCCGTCGTCAAGGACGTGTACCTCTTCAAGGGCGTCTCCAGGGAGGGCCTCCTGGGCCTGGTCACCAAGATGAAGCCGGAGTACATCCCGCCCAGGGAGGACGTGATCGTGCAGAACGAGGCGCCCGACGACGTGTATGTCGTCGTCTCCGGCGAGGTGGAGGCCGTGATGTCCGACGGCGCCGGCGAGCGGGTGGAGGCCACGCTGGTGTCCCGGGACATCTTCGGCGAGGTCAGCGCGCTGAGCGACCGCGCGCAGGGGTTCACGTTCCGGACGCGGACGCTGAGCCAGCTGCTGCGGCTCAAGCAGGCCACGCTCAAGGAGGCCATGCAGAGCCGGCCCGAGGACAGCGTCGTCGTCATCAGGAACTTCCTCAAGGTTACCAATCGTCCCTCTGCTCAAGTCTGAACAATAAACTGCAATGCGCGCCGTACTGGTGATAGCTGATGGAACGCTTGGTTGCCTCGGGATGTCTGGCAGCATCAGGTCGAGATGCACGGCATGAAGGTCGAGGACTTGCTGGGAGAGAAATCCGGCGAGCACGACGACGCCAATGTGCTGACGGTTGCCGCCATGGGGAACAGCGGCTTGCTCGAGGACCTCCTCAGGGCCGGGAAGGACGCCGACGTCGGCGACGCCAAGGGCAGAACTGCACTGGTAATCAAGTGAACACAAATTCAGAGCAATTTTCATGCTCATGATGCATCTTTAGTTCTTTACTGACTCTGTTCTTGCCGGTGGCGGTCGCAGCACATCGCGGCGTCGAAGGGGTACGAGGACTGCGTGCTGGTGCTGCTGAAGCACGCCTGCAACGTGAACATCAAGGACGCGGAGGGCAACACGGCGCTGTGGCACGCCGTCGCGGCGGGGCACCACAAGATCTTCAACATCCTGTACCACTTCGCGCGCGTGTCGAGCCCGCACGCGGGCGGCGATGTCATGTGCCTCGCCGCGCGCCGCAACGACGTGGGCGCGCTCCGGGAGCTGCTCAAGCTCGGCCTGGACGTGGACTCGGAGGACCACGACGGCTCCACCGCGCTGCGCGTCGCGATGGCCGAGGGCCACGCCGACGCGGCCAGGTTCCTCATCATGAACGGGGCCAGCGTCGACAAGGCCGGCCTCAACGACGACGGCAGCTGCGGCTCCGGCTCCGGCTCCGGCGCCGCGCGGCTGACGATGTCGCCGGGGGAGCTGCGGGAGCTGCTACGGAAGCGGGAGCTCGGCCACCAGATCACCATCATCGACTCGCCACCGGCGGTGGTCCCGGACGGCGGCGGCGGCTCGTCGTCGGGGCACGGCCGTCAGGGCAGGTTCCAGAGCGCAAGCCCGGACAGCGCGCGCTGGACTCGGGTGAGCATCTACAAGGGCCACCCGTTCCTCAGAAACCACAGCTCGGAAGCCGGCAAGCTGATCAACCTGCCGAGCACCATGGAAGAATTCAGAGCTATAATCCGTAAGGCCCCGAAACCACACAGAACTCATTTCAGTTGCAGCGGCAAATTCGTGGCAGGGTAAATTGAACCGTGCTCGATCTTGTGCTTTTCCATTCTTTTTGGTTCAGGTGAGAAGCTGAGAGTTGACGATGCGGAGAAGACGCTGATCGTGAACGATGAAGGAGCGGAGATCGACTCGATCGACGTGATCCGGGACAACGACAAGCTGTTCGTGGTCACCGAAGAGAATCTGAGGAGGCTGGCAGCAATGGCGGACTCGGTGCCTGCATCGTAACGTCTGTAGATATTCGGGTGTTTCAGTAGTAAAGTCACAAGGTCAACCTAAAGTGTGTTGAATAACCTACCGGTTCATCTCTATGGCACTGATTTACGGAACGTGAGAAGTGTCATTCGAGTGATTTGGTGCCTCCGACAATATTAGGTTAGGAGGCTATATACAAGGAATTAGCATGGTTTGTTTTTGGGATGCCCGTTCTCTGACATATTCAAAATCTAAAATTGGCTGGCGATCCAGAAAAAAATTTACTAACTTATCCGAAAACCATTACGTTACCCAATTGTCATAAGGGCATGTACAACAGTCAGACAGCTGCTGTCTATTTGTATCCACGGTAGCAAAAAAAAAATGTCCTACGTGGCACCGATTAAATGTGGAGCGAGAACGTCGCCGTCGTCTCGTTCGTCGACAGCACCCGCGCGTGCTCCGAAGCAAAGCGCCGGCTCCCAAAGCGCGTTGTACAAGCCGTTGCCACTCGACGACGGCGACGAGGATCTGATGCGCGCGGGGATTTTCCAGGGCGTTCGCGTGCAGGGATTTTCCTTTGGCGGGCAAGCTGCGCGCGCAGTCCACCGCAATATCCCGCGCCTCCCTCGTCCGCCGCCAATTTCTCCCGTCTCCCTCGCGGCAATCCTCGATGGTAATCCTCGCGCGGCAAATCTTCGCGGCAAGTCCACCCAAAAATCGCCCCCAAATCCACCTTCCTCAGCCTCCGGCCCCAGCCCCAAACTCAAATAGCAATTCTGCCCCCAAATCGACCTCCCTCGACGACGGCGGCGAACACAAGCATCGGTTCGTACCCTAGAAGCGGAGGCGGCCACCATGAGGAGGGAGGAGAAGTAGCTGGTGCGGCGGCGTAGGAGCTCCTGAAGGCGGCGGCGGCACGAGAGCGGAGAGGGAGAGGTTGTGCTGCAGCGGCGCGGAAGGGGAAAGGGGGCGCTGCAGTGGCGCCGCAGCAGACCCGTTCGTGCCGTCCCTCGCCGGAGCAGACCGGCACGGGTGGACCTGCTTCACCAGCCTCCTTCGCCGCGCCTTCAGCGACCTCCTTCACCGACGGCAGTTGCTTCTTCAACGGCACAGGAAGCTACTTCAACAGCGGCGGCTCCTTCTTCAGCGGCGGCGGCGCCGGGAATAGCCCCATTCCTCAACCAATGATGCACAACCGAAGTTCTGATCCTGCAACCTGGTAAACACATTACAAACTCTGCTATTTCAATTCATCATTGGTGGGAGATGTAAAGAGCATATAGCATGTTGTTTGGTTATGAGATGCAGCGATTCATATGGCATGATGTCGATTTTTGTGACTGTTTGTGGTTGATTTGTGCTGGCACTTATGTTACCAGCTACCAGAATTTTTTTATGTTGGCCTTGTCCATGAAAGTCACCAGAAGACTAGGAAAGGGATGCTTTAGAACAGATTCCTTTTTGTTTCCTGAATTATCAATGAATTGCCCTTCTAGTATTTCTTTTGACTTGTGAAATCGCTATATAGTATATATTCAGACTATATTCAGACTAATTCAGACTTGTGAAACTTGCATATATATATGTATATAGATGTATCTCTCATAGATTAATCAGTTCCAAGCCTACTCTCTGTCATGCAATGCTGATTCTATTAACTGAATGCGCCTGCTATTTTGGTCTCTGCAAAATGTACTAATGCAGATTGCAAGCCTTAGTTGTAATATACAATTTTTGCAGGGATAATGATCCAATACCTTCTGGTGGCTTTACCAACTTTATCCAGCCGCAGTTGTCTCAAAACTTTCATTTTGTCGGGGCACCTTCTCACTATGCCCCATTCAAGCCGCCACAGCAACTGAATTTGGAAACTCCCCCATCTGAAGAAGAAACATCTATGGGAAATAATCACACCATTAATGTTGAGAGCAGCGATGAGCTACCTAGGATGGAGAAGAGGATCCTTTGGACTCAAGAGGAAGATGTCAGGCTGGTTAGTAAGATAAATTTCTTGTGATACTCACTATCTCAATTATAGCAATACTGATAGTTTTCTGATGCTTTGACAGATGAGCTCTTGGCTGCACAATTCTACTGACCCAAGCATCAGTGCTGATAGGAAGAATGAGCAGTACTGGTACGATGTTGCTGAGACGTACAACGAGACTACCCAAGTCAAAGGAAAAGGAATGCCAAGCAAGCAAAGGACCGTTGGCACAAGGTAAATAAATTGACGGACCTTTTCCACAATGCTTGGTTGAAGGCTCGCAGAATTTACACTAGTGGTCATAGCGACCAGATGTGGATTGATAAGGCTCATGCCTTCTATATAGAAGACAACAAGCTTTTAAAGCTGGGGCATTTTGTGCTGATGGATGTATGGTACACTGTCCGAAATGAAGCCAAGTGGATAACATACAACAAGGGGTTAAAAGAACAACGCAAAAGAAAGAGTTCAGACAACGATAAGGAAGCAGAGGAGATTGGCCATGATGATGTAGAGGAACTTGAAGATCTCCCTAGGCCAATGGGGCAAAAAAAGGCTAAAGCTGCAGCACGTGATAGAAAGGCAAATACAAAGGATTCAGAGAGTGACATTGAGGAATTGAATAAATTTGGTAAAATCCAAGCTGAAGAACATGCTAACCGGCTGAAAGTATTAGAGGTACAAGAGAAGATAACATCTGAGAAGACTGAACAAGCAAAGCTTGCTCATCTTGCAGCTAAGGAGCAAAAGGAGGCAGCACAGGTGCAAAGGGAGGCAAGAAAATTAGAAGTTGAGGCCAAAATGTTTGAGACATATAACCGCCTTCTTTCAGTTGATGTGGCATTGTTGAGCGATGAAGAAAATGTTGAACATGCAAACACAATGAAGTGTTTGAAGAAGAAATTATTTGCTACTTGAGGTGAGTATTTCTGTTGTGAGTACATTCTAATTGAAGAAATTATTTGAACATGCTAACCAATGTGAGTTCTAACACTGTAGGATTGCAGAAGGATCTTTGGTGTTCTCAGAATTCACTTGTGCTGTCCAGATGGTGATGTCATCCAGTTTCTGTTGGCTGTCCAGATTTTGTCCAGATTTCTGTTAGCTCTGAGGTCACTTGTAATTGTTTACATGACTGCTACCATTCTTGTGTGAACTGATATATTCCAGTGAGAACTGATTGCTTGGCTGCACGCATTCTTGTGTGAAATTGATCCACATGGCTGCCTGCATTCTCTCTTCCATTTTGTATTCATGCCATACGATGTATGCATCTATAAAATACTGCTAGTTAGTAGTTACCATAGTTGAACCAAAGCAGTACTTGGCTTCATGCCGTACGATGTATGCTGGTGGTGATCCTTCTGGTAATTCTCCTTCTGGTGATCCTGCTCTGAGTGGTGCCGACGCTGGTGGTCTGGGCGGTGGTCCTACTTTGGGTGCCGATCCTTCTGGTTTTCTGGTCCTCTGCTAGCTGCCGATCCTTCTGGTCAATTATTTTCTAAGATACTCTTGTCAATTATTTAAATATCATGCATTCTCTTATGTAAACATCAAATTGGCTACAAAGATCAAATTATGTATTGGATCACCATGGTTTATGTGTCAAAGGATGCATTAAAAATCTTGCAGACAGCTAAACAGACAACCTGTTGTACAAGCTGTCTGTTTAGCTGTCTGTATATCACAAATAGACAGCAGCTGTCTAAACCGTTGTACTTGCCCTAACAACTAGCAAGGTGGCCCGCGCAAATAGCGCGGAATGCTAGTGTTTGTTTTTTTAACAAACGGATTTTGAGTTCAAATTAATAGATGAAAATAATTGTATTTAGCCGTGTCATTGTAATTATTTTGTCCTATAAATCCAGAGTAATATATCATAGTTTGTTTGGCACATGAGCTCAAGTGAGAAGGAAATAACTTATATAATTTTTTTTATTTTTAATATAAATATCATGTATTTTTAACATGACTATATTTTTAAAATCTGTAACTGGTGATGCACATTTTTGGTTGAGAGTTGTAGTAATGTTGATAAATTATATTTTCATGTTTACAGGGGATATAGATTATTGGCTTAATGCATACCATTTTTGGTAATAGTTAGAATTTCACTTTGAGTTTGTATTTGAAACCTTAATGGGCAATAGATGCATACCATTACAATTTAATTTTTAGTTTAATTTAATTTTGAGTTTGAGTTTGAGATCTAGGTTGT
Source organism: Alloteropsis semialata (assembly GCA_004135705.1). Taxonomy (NCBI): domain Eukaryota; kingdom Viridiplantae; phylum Streptophyta; class Magnoliopsida; order Poales; family Poaceae; genus Alloteropsis; species Alloteropsis semialata. Next base: position 40,887,831 of record CM014276.1, on the reverse strand, counting down.
GGGCTCAATGCTTACCATTACCATTTTTTATTTTGCTCCCTAAATATCCAATAGCCATGTCAAAATTAAACTTTATTTGTATCCATTTAATTCTTTAGTAATTGTATTTAATTCATGCTCATAAAATTATACATAATATTTTTAATTACTATACTAATAAAAAGATATATAATATTATGTTTAATTAGTTTGTATCCATTTAGTTCTTTGTTAATTTTATTTGGCAAATACTTTTTATTTAGCTATATATTGCTTCCAAATTCATACACAAAACAATTATTAATTTCCTTTTTTAAGCTGAATTTAGCTATACATTTATTGTGTTTGATATAGACTCTTGAGTTAATTGCTAATTTATATTTTTTAAATTTTTAATTTATCAATTTGCTAAATCGTATTCAGTATGTACTCTTTATTCAAGTAATAATTTTATTTTTTATTTCAAATTTAACTATTTAGTAATCGTATTTGATGTGAATACTTTGGTGATAATTTACTACTTTTATTCTAAAATTATCAACTATTAATCATTTTCAATAAGAACTTTTTTTTAGAATAACATAGACCGATAAATCACTGTAACAGTGTATATTTTTCATTTTTGGATTCATAAATCTAAGGTTACCTATGTTTGCTACAAATCGTGGCTGGCCAAATTTCTTTGTCAACAAATTTGGTGGGATACTATTTGCACTAAAAAAATCTTTATACCGTGAATTAAGCATAGCTTAGTTTCTTAGGTTCCTTGTGATGAAAATTGTCCACCGGTTTCGAGTTCCTAACTCGGCATAGGTGTCGCACAGCGAGATGTCTGTGCTGACTTCGTCAATCTCAAGATCAAAACAGCAGACCAAATCTTTCAGAGGTCCTCATAAGGGTAGGGTTTACGTACGTGTATTCATAAAGGTGAGTGTGCATATGTGTATGAGCGTTTGTGTCTGCACTGGTGTTTCAAAAAAATCTTCATAACCCGACTCTTATGAATTAGCCATCCTGTCTTTTTCTTATGCATCTGCCTGGAGATTATCCCATCTATTTAGTTGCAATATGTGATTATCCAGTAAAAGGTCTTAGAGATCGGATACATCAGCATGCATGTGCGCAAGTTAAACATGTCAATTTCATCAATTTCTTCCTTCGCAACATCATCTGGCTAAGGGTAGCATCATTTGATTCCATCTATTTGTCCATATGGCAGAGCACCTAACCTGCTGAATCACACGGCTCATACGTGCACGTAGCTTCTGTGGCCTCCTTGATCTGGTTCACAATTGATCTACACGTTGTCATCATCATTGATCGTTTCTGTAGTTCAGCCAGCCATATGCGCATGGCGTGGCTAGTATATATGCAGCACTTCAGCTGGTCATCAGCCGCATGCATGCAAATCAGCATATCAGCCGCACGCATGCAAATCAGCATGCAGACACGGCTTCAGCCTTCAGCCACATCATTCCTCAATTTTTACAACCGGTGTGCCGCCTGCCCGCTGCTAACCAAAGTATCACACACATCACGATTTGAATAGTTGCAAATTCAGACACGAAAACCGGTGTATCCTCTGTTTCTCTAAGATGTTCCCGCAAAAAAGTTGTGCATGAGCCATGGAAAGTCGCCAACTTCTACCAACGTTTTGGCTCCATCGACAACTATATATGCTGCTCCGTCGCACGGGCGGGCACGACCTTTACATGACACATAGGAACCCTTCGGTGGTCACATCATCCGCATCAACTGTGATAGTTTTGATTAATTTGATCTTGTAGGACTGCTAATTGGATCCATCGAAAGTTAGAAATAAACAAAAGTCATATCGATGTTTTATTTGCATATTTATTTAGAGTTATAACCGTATTCGACGTAAACACTTGTTGCTAATTTGCTTTTTTATTTCAAAATTGGCTTTTATTAATCATTTTTATTAGAGCTTTTAGGGGTAAGGTAGACTGTTAGATATACATTAAATCCAACGGTGTATATCCTTTTCTTTTTCGATTAACGCGAGAATTTCTAGGTCTCTCGACGAACGTGGTGGCTTCTCACTTTTAGAGGTAAGGTGGACCGTTAGATGTACATTAAATCCAACGGTGAATATTCTTTTCTTTTTTGGATTAACATGAAAATTTCTACGGGTAAGGTAGACCGTTAGATATACATTAAATCCAACGGTGCATATTCTTTTTTTTAAATTAACGTGGGAATTTATAGGGATAAGGTAGACCGTTAGATATATATTAAATCCAACGGTGGATATTCTTTTTTTTAGATTAACGTGGGAATTTCTAGAAATAAGGTAGACCGTTAGATATACATTAAATCCAATGGTGGATATTCTTCTCTTTTTTGGATTAACGTGGGAATTTCTAGGCTCTCTCGGCGAACGTGGTGGCTTCTTTTAACACTGTTGTATTAAGATAATAGATGGAGCAGCGGAATAATCAAATTAGCAAACTAACTTGTCACAAGTATTTCATCGAACATCTTATGTGCATGAATATAAACAACACACATGCTTCAAACCATCAAACCACAAGTTGGCCAATGATAACAAGATCCTTGCAGCAGCTAGCTCACTAAAACATCAATCCCCATCATCTCATATCAACATATCAAAGATCACATACGTATATGCCTCTCATGCCAACTCATCCATACAAGCAACCACTTCACATATGGACCAACAGCAGGCAAGATGGTGACTTAAATCAACACATATGGCAAGAAAAATACCGAAACAAGAGTGGACACCAAGATTTACGTGGAAACCCCTTGCGGGGAAAATCACAGGGGCGGGGAGCAATCCACTATAAGATGAAGAAATACAAGAGGTGGGAGCCAACAAGGATGGGGAGGCTCCAAATCTCCCATGGATTTTACTTTCTATTGGATGGATTTGGTGGATCTAAGCCTCTCTTCTCCTCTCCCTAACTCTAGCTCTCTCCAAAGCTCAAGAACGAACTCTTGGACAATCCCGAGTTGGGGAAGACTCGTATAATGACAAATTTATAAAATAGCCCTTGTAGCTTTAGAATGTTACAAACAACTTCAATTTCAGAATACGACATATGTATGCTTTGTTTTTCATAACAATTGGGCTAAATGACTTTTAAATTGGTGAAATTAGGAGCTCCACATCACACCAAATATTTCACCTAGAGAAACAGGAGGACGGTATGATTTGGAGCTTTAGAAGGCGCTGATCGTGAACGATGAAGGAGCGGAGATCGACTCGATCGACGTGGTCCGGGACAACGACAAGCTGTTCGTGGTCACCGAAGAGAATATGAGGAGGCTGGCAGCAATGGCGGACTCGGTGTCTGCATCCTCGTAACATCTGTAGATTCGGGTGTTTCAGTGGTAAAGTCACAAGGTAGATGTGTATCCAACCCAAAGTGTGTTGAATAACCGGGTCATCTATATGGCACTGATTTACGGAACGTGAATTGGCTGGTGATCCAAAAAAATAAATTACTAGCTTATCCAAAAACCGTTACGTTACCCAAATATTTTAATCTAGGGAAACAGGAGGAGCAGGGTATGTTTGGTTTCTAGACATATTTTGCCACACCTAACCTTAGGCAAGTTTAATCAAAGTGGCTAGTGTTTGATTGGCAACTAATCTTAGACAAGATTCTTTTAGGCTCCACTTGTCATAAAGTAAAAAAGTGTGGTAAGATTCTCTTAGGCATGGCAAGTTGTGGCTCCAAAATTCTTAGCCACACTTGCCACACTTGTCTAAGGTTAAGTGTGGCAACTTGTGGCTAGCAACCAAACAGCCCCTCAATTATATGACCTTAGACAAGTAACACGATATCCACCTGCAAAGGAAAAGAAAAAGACCCTGAATTTTAGCTTAACTAGGTGCTCTTAACTAATCAACTAAACTTTAGCTCCCGTTCGGCTGGCTGTGCTGGTTCGGCTGGTGCTGATTTTCTGTGAGAGAAAAGTACTGCTGGCTGGTTGGTGGCTGGTGGCTGGTGCTGATTTTCTGTGAGAGAAAAGTACTGCTGGCTGGTTCTGGCTGAACCAGCCGAACAGATGTATCAAACAAAACCAAAAACTATTCCATCCACTAACAAAAGAAACTAAAAAAATATGACCCATTTCCCTCCCTGCTTTGGTCACAGCAGACCATGTGACAGTAATGTAAACCCTAGGCAGGATACAAGTGAGACCATGTGCAGTAAACATGGGCCTGTTTAGTTTGGAGTTGTAAGTTTGTGAAAGAAAGTTTTCAATTCTAAATCGAAGATTAGAAGGACTAAACATGATCTAATTATAAAACTAAATACACGGATGGACGGGAAATCGCGAGACGAATCTATTAAGCCTAATTAATCCGTCATTAGAGATTGTTTACTGTAGCACGATGTTGTCTAATCATGGCCAAATTAGGCTCATTAGATTCGTCTCGCAAAGTTACCGGGGGTTATGGAATGGGTTTTGTCATTAACATATTTAATACTCTATGTATACAAGATTTCCTTTGATAAATAGTGAAGTTTCAAAGTTTCAGATGATCTGCCCATGGATGCTTACGGCACTTCATGATGAGAAACGCATTTACTCACACACTGGCAAGACACACATGCATAGTGGGCTACGCTGCGCTGCCTTGTCCTCTGAAAAACCAAACAAGGGCAGTGTTCGGATGGGAGGTAATTGTCCAGGGTATTAAATGCTACTTTGACCACTAATTAAGGGTATTAAATAAAGTCAGTTTTACAAAACTACCTTCACAACCCCTGTCAAATTCGCGAGATGAATCTAATGAGGCCTTTGACCACGCGATTAGAGGATGATTACTGTAGTATTACTGTAGCAAATTATGGATTAATTAGGTGCAGTAGATTCGTCGCGCAAAGTTGCACTCATCTGTGAAAAGATTTTGTAAATAAACTTCATTTAGGCCCTCATGCATGCGACAGTAATCCGGGACAATTTTTTTTTTTTTTGTCCCGGCTGCCGAACACGGCCAAGTTACGTACGGACAGGGTGACTGGGCGGTGTACAGTACAGGCTGCCCATAGCGCAGAGCCCTATTCGAAGTCAAAGTGCTAGGCCTGCTCGGTGCCCATAACTGTTCCTGCATGATTGCACGGACATGATTCTGCGCGAGATCTGTGATGAACTCTTTGACCATCTTTTTTATCATCGCCGTGGGCTGTGGGCTGTGGCCGTCTCATCGACAGGATAACGATACCGTTTTCCAAGTCCCAGTGCAAGCAAGCCTCATCGTCTCGCTTCGGCCCATTCAGTATTTTCGTATTTTTTAGGTTGGAACTGTTGGTGGGTGATCTCTTCTGGGAGAACCTTGTGGTCCTTGCACAGACCGCTCAGAAGTCGGGACATCCGTATACAGTGGCTGGTTCTACATCAAGTCACCGCTGAGAGGCACTAGTGTTGGCCCCATGCGACATTTGGAGGCTTTAGCTTGAAATGAAGGCTCTTTTGGTTTTTTGTGATCCTCGGTTGAAAGTGTCCTCGTCCTTCTGGGTTAAAAGGTAGTTGGAAACCGATCGAGCTGAAACACATGTTTTTTCGTTGTGTATCTCACGTTACTAATTGAAAACTCCTTTTAAAGCCTGTACGTTAATTCTCATGAGACGCTTATAAAAAAATATGAATCATACGAATTCTTACAAAAATCAGAAACATCTGGTCATCCATCTGTAGACTACAATTGTCATATCCATTGGATCTATCATATTCTCTAAAATCTTACCATTTTACCATTACGAAAATAGCCTAAAGTAACCCCTAAATCTATAGGCAAGTTACCACCTCTGCCATTATGAAAACAAACTGAAGTAACCCCTAATTTTTATCTAAATTGCCCACTTATACGATTATAAAAATAATTTACAGTAACACCCTAATTTTGCATTTAAATTATTTACATTTGCCGTTATAAAAACAACAACATGTCATTATAAAGAATATCTAAAGTACACCAATATATGACTCTAAATTACATATTTTCATTAATTTTTAAAATAGAAAATATTAACTTAAGATGTGTATGCACGATATGTCTCACCTGTAATCATATATAAATATATATAAGAAAAGAACACATATTTTCATGTTCAACATGTCTTTCAGTGGCATGTTTCAGTCCTCTTCCCCATTACTTAGAAAAAGTGAGCCACCGGTTCAGATACAAGATACTATCATTACCGCCTGGACAATTAGACAGCCAACCCGTAATCGCAATGACCCAATTGCAAGAGCGGAGCTCTACCAACTAAGCTATATCCTCCCCCGAGCCAAGTGGAGTATGCATGAAAGAGTTAGATGCTTCTTCTATTCTTTTCCCTAGCGCAGCTGGGCCATCCTGGACTTGAACCAGGGACCTCGCCCTCAATTCTAAACTTGCATAAAAAATTTACCCATGTCATTAAAATTTTTTATAATACACCAACATATGATTCTAAATTATCTATTTGTACACATGCGTTGTACATGATGAGTGTACTATGTATACATGTTTAATTAGTAAGAGTCAGCACAAGGCAAATTATTATTATTATTATTATTATTATTATTATTATTATTATTATTATTATTATTATTATTATTATTATTATTATATATGGTCTAGATTTTTTTATGAAATTTTGACACTCAAATCTTTCAAATTATAAGTCCGTGGGGAAGCACGGGTTTAAAGACTAGTTTGCTCAATATAAGTAGCGTAGTGTAGAGTTGGATCTTGAGAATATGTTAGTTGGGGGACTGACAAAGGATGTGATGGTTTCATTTCATCGCTGATTTGAGATGGAGTTGCTCCTTCCTACTCATGTTGGAATTGGAGATAGTAGTGCGAAGCTCTTAAGGATATCGAAATTCGCACTACTATCCCTCTAATAAAAAATTGAAATTAGAACATGATCTCTACCGGACAGGGAAATAAAGAGAGCTTCTGCATGTTTTCCCCTCCTTGTGCCAGTCTCCATGTCGGAGCAGGAGTATCATTCTTAATCTTACGACCGTGATGGAAGTTTAAAATGTTGACCGTTCTTACTCAAGCAAAAACATACACCTGATGACCTGAGTTATTAGACGGGAAGCCCATTACTGTAACTCCCACCCGTGGCTTGCCTCAACTTTAAAACAAGAGACAACGTACGTTACATCACGCACACACGCGCACCAAAGCCAAGCCCAGCGCTCGACACCACACAGGCACACACCCACACGCACACAGTGAGCAGAGCACACGCACCGAGCCGCGCACTGTCCTGGGACGGGAGGAGATCGATGGGGAGCAGCGGGGGCAGCAGCGAGCACTTCCTGCGGCAGCTGAGCTCCAGCGACGGCGGCGGCGCCGCGCCGCACCAGCTGCTGCAGCAGGACTGGGAGTGCGGCGGCACCGGCAGCGGCAGCCGCGGGTCGCGGCGTTGGTCCACCAGGAAGCAGAAGGCGAGGGCGCGGGGCCACCGCCGCGGCGCCGGGTTCTGCCGGACGGAGGAGGCCGCGGCGGCGGGGCGGAAGCGCGTCATCGTGGTGGTGGACCAGAGCTCCGGCGCCAAGCACGCCATGATGTGGGCGCTCACCCACGTCGCCAGCAGGGGCGACTTCCTCACCCTGCTCCACGTCCTGCCGCCGCGGAGCGGCGGGGCGGACGCCTCCGCGCTCGCCAACTCCCTCGGCGCGCTCTGCAAGGCCTGCAGGCCTGAGGTGCGCGTGTGCTTGTTTATTCGTTCATGCACAGCTTTTTTTGGTGATTCGGACCTTGTTCTTACGAGTATTACGCACAACCACACCATGGTTTCAGAGCCTTCAGTTATACTGCAGAGCATTTCGCGCTCTGTTTTGGACCTGAATTTCATTCAGTAACACAGACATGTGCATGGAGTTAACTTTAGGAATTAGAACAGTTAATTTAGGCCTTGTTTAGATTAGCAACTTTTGCCGGCAACTGGCAACTTTCTTTCCATTGACAACCGTGCTCCACTCACAGAACACGCTTCCCAATGGTAACTTTCTTTCCAAACTTCATCAAACTTTCCCAACTAAGCATGACATGTGTTGTGTTTGCAATGTGCATTAGTATAACCTTAATCTGTACCAACAGCAATAAGATTCAGTTTGTAGTAGACTGAAGTACTGAACCACAAAAGTGCTAGTTTTACCGACCCAATAGTAAGTCAAAAAGATTGTTTCTTTAAGTAGAGTAGTTCTTGTCGTGCAATTTGTACTTACAGTTGGACGGTTGATCCGTGGCTTTTCTTGGATCAAGTTGTGTGGGTTCTTGGGCCACTCATCACTCACTCACTGACTGGCCTGGAGGCAAGAGGAGTTATGCTAGTAGGTGAGATGGCTAGATCAGATCAGAACGTTCATGAAAAGAGACCGAATCATGGCCACCCTTTTCATTGATGGATCATGGCAGGCCTAAAGCTAAAAAAGGCCTCCCCTTCATAGAAAAAAGCAAGATGCTCAGAATAATACCCTGATCTCCCTAACAATTTAGAAATGCCTTCTGAAGACTGGACAATTTTCCAGGCTTTCGGGGACCAACATGTCAATCAAAGTATAAAAAAAGCTATAGTTTTTCACTTGTCATACAAAACTACACTGTGCTTGCAGTTGCAGTGGATGCATGCGCCCTGAGAGCCTCGTCTTTTAGCCCGTGCTGATGCATCATGCATCACGGTATCTCGTGCGCATGTCATACAAAACTGCTTCTCGATCTGATGGATGAAATGTTAGGTGGAGGTGGAGGCGCTTGTGATCCAGGGGCCCAAGCTGTCGACCGTGCTCAGCCAGGTGAAGAAGCTGGAGGCGTCCGTGCTCGTGCTCAGCCAACGCAAGCCCTCGCCTTTCTGCTGGTAAGCTCAGCTCAGGCCCACACAACATGCGTGTCATGTGCGTGCACACACCATGCTCACATCCACGGCACACCCCTAGCTTTTGTCACGGATGGATCGGATCAGCTGGCATGCATGGCCTGTGCAGCAAAGGTGAGAGAGGGAATAGAATCTCGCGCAGCTGGCACAGCCTATCGCCCGCCCCAACCCCCCCACCGGCCACCGGCCCACCCCAACCCAAAGTGTTATTCTTATCCTTCAGATTTCAGAAAGAAATGCACAGGGATAGTCGTATAGAGCTGTCCATGGACATGCGTCCATGCCTGAAATCCCCGGATGGCCATGTAAATTTAGCATCACTAGTTGTATTGGTACCATGAACTGTTTGGCGAGCTGGCAAATTTAGGAAGAGAGCACAGTGCGGGAGCAGGGATGGGAGCTCTGGCTCGGGGTCAAAAACTAGCAGACAGCAACAGACATGTGCCGTCCATAAACCGGAGATGCCTCCCCCCCCTGTCCTTCCCGGTTTAAAACCCCATCTCCCGATCGGAGCCGTCGGTACTGTGCGCCCCTGCCATCGCTGCCCTCGCGCGCGTTGCTGTTTGTGAGCTTGTGAAAGTAACATCTCATCAAAGTCTACAAAGGCCACACGAAAAGGGTTGCAGCATAGGGAAAATTACCTTTTTTACTGTACCATGTGATCAAACTGTCATGTTCGATACTCAAAGCTTGCACTAGTGTAGGTAGTACTCTGGCAGGCTGATAATTCTCTGTGTTTGTGTGTGTGTGACACCCGGCGATTTGCAAATTGGTACTTGCAGCTTCATGCGGAGCAGCGGCGAGGCGTTCGTGGAGGAGTGCATCAGCCGGGCGGAGTGCCTGACGCTGGCGGTGCGGCGGCAGAGCAAGGGCGTCGGCGGTTACCTCGTCAGCACCCGGTGGCAGAAGGACTTCTGGCTCCTGGCTTGAGCTTGACGACGGGCTGCCAGCCTGCCATGCCCTGCCTCCTCTTGTGTGCAAAGTTTTACTGCCAAGGCTGATGAGCTTCTTACAAGGTCGATAAAGCTAGCTACTAAGTACTAGATGTAACTGCATCAGTAACCTCCAATGTCTGTGTGTCGTGTGTTCCTGAATCCTGATGAAGTGATGATCCGTGTGTGACCTGCTGTGATGTGGTGTTTGTATTCTATCTACCCTCTTGATTTAGCTCTACTGCTGTAGCTGCCCCTCACTTTGCTGGTGTGAAGACAGGAACGGACCCGCGGCCGGCGCCCCGTGTAAAAATTAAACTAGCCTAGCTCACTGGCTGCTCCGCAATTGTTGTCATGATCTCTTGTTCACAATTGATCTACACGCTATCATCGTCATCGATCAATTTGTATTTCAGCCAGTCATATGCGCATGGCATGACCAGTATATATGCAGCGCTTCAGCTGGACATCAGCCGCACGCAGGCAATTTACCGTACCCTGAATAAAAAATTATCTATTTGCGCTATTAGCTAATTTTAGAATAAAAAATCAATAAATTAGCACCAAAGTATCCACCTCAAATAGAATTACTAAATAGTTAAATTATAAATAAAAAATAAAAATTAGCACTTGACCAAAGAGTACATATTGAATACGATTAGTAAATAGATAATTTAAAAATTAAAAAATATAAATTAGCAATTAACTCAGGAGTCTATATCAAACACAATAAATACATAGCTATATTTAGAATAAAAATAAGAAAATTAATAATTATTTTGTGTATGAATTTAGAACCAATATATATAAATAAAAAGTATGTGCCAAATACAATTAACAAAGAACTAAATGGATACAAACTAATTAAACACAATATTATATTCTTTTTATTAGTATGATAATTAAAAATGTTTTATATATTTTATTACTTGAATTAAAACAATTACTAAAGAATTAAATGGATACAAAAAAAGCTTAATTTTGACATAGGACCTGAAATTACCTTGCTAATAAAAAATAATATACAATATTGATTTTATAAGATAATATTGATTATTCAGATTATTCCAATGAGTTTGTTAAATTTGATTAACAAGAGATAGTTAGTACTATTATATATGAATTTGAAAGAAGATAAAAAATAAAAATTACATGCAAAACACAAATAAATATAATACAATAAAAATGAAAATGGTATTTCATTTCATTTATTTTTAAAGAATTTTACTTATGCAGATAAATACATCACAGCGTTCGGCAGGCGGCCGTGCAGCCGGTTGGCTGCTGCTGCTACAACCAACCCTAAATAGCGGCAGCAAAGCAGCAGTTGCCGCAGCCGGCTGCACAGCCATTAAATTATGGATAATTTGAAATCCGGCGGGTGCCTACCATAACTTTTTGAAATATGGCGGGAATAGGGTACTAGTTAATCACATTTTCATTCTCAAATCACAATTGAGACCATTTGCAGCCAAATCACAAATGTGTACAGTGGCATCCTCTACAACACATACTGCTAACACATTCAGTGCACATTTCAGTTCAGTTCAGTTCCAGGTGCACAATCAAGTCACAGTTACATATATCTACATATAGAACACAACACATACATACATACATTTGTTCACACAAGAAAGAAATAGACGGTAACGAACAGCATAGCACGGCAGGGACGCCTCTGCACATGCTCACAAAGTGCTGCAGATGATCAGAAATGGCTTGATGCTGCACAGCCAAAATCAGGCAGCTCATGCTCACAAAGTGCTGGACATGATCACCAACTTCTGCACATGATTGCTCACAAAATCAGGCAGCTCATGCTCACAAAGTGCTGCACATGATCACCAACTTCTGCACATGATTGCTCACAAAATCAGGCAGCTCATGCTCACAAAAAGGCCAAAATCAGGCAGCCATGGTCACAAAGAGGTCATCATATTACTAAATCATAGGACAGCCTATCCAATATCCTGATATAGAAGAACAGTATTAAGTTCCAAAACAGGTATTCATCAGATATCCAGGAGTAAACAGGAGTAAACTTGTAGCAATCAAACATTTATTTATTTATTCCATCTGTTTTACTGCCTCCATTACAAATTACTATTTAATTTGGCTTTGTAGGTACATAGTGAAACATAAATCCTCCATTCAATGAGATAAATCTTGTGAAATGTAACTCAAAATGTTAATGGTTCCTTTGCATATGCCAGTATAAATTGCTAGTGCTACACAATTACAGGTTAATCATGATTGCAAGCAAGAGGCAGTCACCTATAACTGTCAGCAAACCTATAGCCTTAGAAAGCCACCACAAATTTGATTTATGTAGCTGATAAGCAGGCAAACAGACTGGAGAAGACAATTTCAGTGTTCACTCTACCAAAATCACCCCAAAACTAGATGACTATGGCTTCACCTCAAATAACAGACAGAACCAGTTTATTCCACTTGTTTTTTTGTCAAACAATTTTGACTCCTAAGTAAACAGAACAGCAATAGAATCCTTGGTCCAACAGGTTGACCCAAAAGCAATCAATTTTCCAACAGAATCTGGCACTACATTTTTCCAACAGAATCTACCACTGCAGCTGCATAATAGAACAAGATTTCATATGCAAGAAAGTGTACATACCTCACCCATTTTGCTCCACAGTCCAAAGGCAATCCAATCTGTACAGCTGTCATATCCTCTTCGCCAGTTAATTGAACCCAGTCAGACGGTGCACACAAGTTCATTACTGCAGACTTGACTTCATTGTGCTCTAATACAAAATTATGCAAAGCAAAGCAGGAAATAATAATCTTGGATTGCTTGTCCCTTTCAAAGTACGGGACTCCTTGTAAAATTTGCCACTTATTTTTCAATACCCCAAATGCCCTTTCCACAACATTCCGAAGACTAGAATGGTGGTAGTTGAAAAACTCCTTTAAGTTGCCCAGCCTTGTGTCTTGAAACTGAGGAAGATGCATCCTGTTATGTCGATATAGGGCCAAATATCCCCTCATAACCGCATAACCTGCGTCCACCAAATAGAACTTTCCTACAACACAACATTCATATGCACACCTTTAGCACGATAATAAGAGGTATGTCTGTACTATAATTGCAGCAAGTATGCACTGTTAAGACCTACTAACCTGGTGGTGGATGCGGGAACCTTGGTACTTCCAAACAATCCCTCAACACTGACATTCATGAGCAGCCCCCACAATGCCCGTACCCACAAATGTGAACCGCATGTCAATGTCACATACTGCTAACACATTTTGGCTAGTATATCCCTTCCTATTGAGGTAATCATCATGTGCCCAATGACTCACTGTGACTGGAATGTGGGTTCCATCTATAGCTCCTATGCACCCATCCAAGTATGGTGAGTATTCGAGCAGTCTAGGGTGAAGTGTTGTGTAGTTTGGATCCTTTGGCCTAATAACTGTTCCTGCCCAGGAATAAATGGCTTCAACTACTTCATCAAACTTCCTACTTATAGTGTCCAATGAGCGACGAAACCTATATTTTATCTGTCTATATGGTTGACGACAGCCACATGCCCATAGGAACATCCCTAGTGCCTCAATTGAACCAAATTTTGGTGTAGATTTGAGACCATGGCTAGTTACTAAGGTTTCATGCAAAAGCTGAAAGGCATGTGGGTAGATAGGAAAGTTGTCGTAACATCTTGTTCTAGAATGCAAGTTCAATTCAACCCATTGTCGCCCGCTCAGCTCTTCGACTAATGGCATGGGTGGAGGGAACAGGACAGGATCTACACTTGAGCTGGTTGCTGCATAAGCTCCTAAGGCGGCTGCGTAACCCCCCATGTCCCAAAAAATAGAACTGCCATCACTCGAAGTTCTGCTTGTGTTGTCGGATTCTTCATTGCTGGCCATTGTGGACAAAATAACTGGGAAACAAGGCAGTGATTCAGACTAGTGCATATGAATGTCAGTATGCATGTAGGCAGGATGACATACCTTTACTGTCGTTGGCAAGCTGAGCCTCCCACTTGAGGCTGCCCCTATTACAAATGCCCATATGTTGTCACTGCAGCAAAGGACACATAAAATTCAGACCCAAATAATACATGGCTCACTAATAATTTGTACACTTAGCATGCTTGGAGATCACCATACCTTGCCTGACCTCAAACTGCTGAGCCTTATAGTGTCTCTGAACCCAATGCAGCGCCATCGCTGCAACTCAAAGGAAAAGATTAAAAAATTAGATCAAACCATGATTCTGTCAATAGTACAATTAAGAACCTATGTAGTAACAACACTAAATACAAGAACTGAAGTTATTAAGGCTGAATACGAAGAATATGCAGAGTTTGGCACCACATGGGTGATTACATAGGTTCAAATTAAAGTACAGTAGAACGACAACCATTAATATGGCAAACAACCATTACTACATGAAGCAACCACTACTATGACAAACACTAATGACGATGATGATGATGAAACAGCCCAGCAGCAGAGGCGGCGGTGGTGGCTACATGGCATTCTCCCAAGTCCATTCGATCCATGAACGACGGGTCTCTTTTGAGTTCATAGTCTTGAATGCCGTACGCAGGACCTGGTTCCTAAACAAAGCTATAGCTTTGAAATGCAGATCAGACCCTTGCTCAACACCATCTTGTTCGAGGATTTGTATACATTGTTTCACATCCTCTGCCTCACGGCTAACGCGGTGTTCCCGCGAACACCTAGCAACCATGGTTTCTGATATGGTTCTCACATAGTCCTCCATGCTGCAACTCTTCTTTTTCTGTGGGCTGTTAACCTCACTTTCGTTCATAGGCCTTTTACTTGAGTGGCCTATGGGCTGCTGTGCCATCACTGTATCAGTGTCTTCACTCGCACCAGGAGGGGTTGTCTCACCAACACCACCAGCCCATAGCAGTGAACCCCTGTCTTGGGTTTCAGAGCTAAACAGAATGTCCATTTCATCCAGAAAATCAAGAGGTGGCTTGGCTTTTGATGCTGCAGCTGTACTGTTCTGCTGCAACGAGTAAACAAATTCAGCAAAACTGTGTTAGAGCCCTGTACAAGAAGTGAAGTCAACAAATTCAGCAAAACTGTATGACAACTGTGTACATAGGGCAAACTTTACATTGCACTTACCACTGCATTGTTTGGGTTGTCCACCCAAATGGTTTCATCAGCTGCTACGCTGCCAGTATTCTTGTCACGACCGAGGCCAGTGTGCTTGCGTAGTTCCAACCAATCTTTGTAGCGCCTCTTGTAGGTCCCGTATTTGTTTCGCAACTGCTTGACCCTGTAATTTCTCCGTGTAGCAGCTTTGAAATTGGTGTGCACGTTGTGCCATCCAAGTGGAGTTAACCCCTTCTTGTTGGAGTTCCCTTTCTTCTTCTCAGCTATGCATAGGTCTAGGAATGTTTTGCAGACCTGGTAATCCCAATTCGCATAGCCCCCTTCCATCTGTGTAGGTGGTTCGACAATGTGTAACTTGTGTTCTTAATGCTAGAAGTCGTAAAGTGGACTGTCTACTTGCCTTGCTAATGCGGTTCGCGCATTTTGTGTGGAGGTTGTATGCCAGAGGCACAGGGGGTGAGCACGAGGCGGTGGATGAAGCTGCCAGTGTGGTATAGCCTATACAGCAATATAAGAAAGGTGTCAGATATCAACAGGCAAGCAATTATAAGGTAATGTACGAATGAGAAAATAAATGGATAAGCACTGAGTATAATTAAAGACAACACAAGAGCATTGAGTATAAAACAAGATAACACTTAAACTAGTCTGAGTAAATAACAACCAATGCCTACTGACCAATGGCTACTGAGAACTCAAGTGACACAGCCTAAATTGCATCATGAAAGTGCAGGTATCGTACAGATTTAAGACAAGAGCCCTGGATTCTTAGCATATCAATGAATCCATGCAAAGAATATAAAAAGTAATGTGAAAGAATATGAAAAAGAGTGATAACACACATATCAACAGAAGTATGCCATGAGAAATATTAGCAAGTCACCAGGTCATATCATGAGTAAACTAATTGCAAATAAAAGCACCGCATCGTGTAATATGATATCATCTGTACCATGTTGGCTGTTACTCAAGCATGGCTATAGCAAGGCATCATTGAAACTAGAGGAAGAACAATATCCTGATATAAAAGAAGCTAACAAATACAAGGAGCAGATGAAGCTAACTCAATAGCGAACAAACAAAGTATTCATACATGATTAGTAGTCATCTAAACAAAGTATTGAGTGTATTGATCTTATGGCATTCAGTATATTCTTCTTAAGGCTAAACTAATAAGGATTTAAATTGTCAACACACTAAAGCAAAGGTATTCAATATTCTTTAGTTGTCATCCTTGTGCGCTCTTGTAGAATTCAATTAAGGTACATACACATGGCAAAAGAATGTTGTGGATCCATTTTGAACCATTTGACTCACATGAAAGGTACATACACATAAGCCAACAGATGCACACCAAACTACTCCTGTAAACAAATTTCAGGAACAAGACTGCAAATTGAGTGCGAATAAGTTGGATGCATACCTTCAGAGGCACTGTCACACCCGATTTTGTAAACAAAACCGAATGACTATCATATGTGCGCCAGGATCAAGTTTACACACATATGAGACTTCATCAGCGATATAAAAGACAGTGCAAAACGTAAATAATATTAAATACAACTATTACACTCACGGAAGCGAATAACTAGCAGCGGAACCTTCAAAACTTCTCCACAAGCAGCTGACTGGGGGAACACGTACGCCTA
>CM014276.1:40852906-40870274 GCA_004135705.1 Alloteropsis semialata | reverse complement strand
TTGAGCGGGCAGCTCTTTTGAACTTGTACATTTGTGTATATTCAGGGCGATGACATGCTTGCACTTACTCCGTTGGCCATGCGTGATGGGCCGCTTTGTATTTCTAGCTTCGCATGGAGGGAATTTCAACGACTTTATCCAAACACAAGCCATCATGATTTTTTGGAGTATTGTCACGAGTTTTATCGTCGCATGGAGTTCGATGTTTTTGAGTTTTTTACGACGTTTATTGCCCATGGCTCAGATCGAGTTGAGCTCGCTAGGCAGAGGAATGTCGAAGCTGTTTCCCTAGGCATTCCGAAGACAGAGCCATTGGAAATTAGTCCTGATGTCAGGGACTTTGCGTGTGTCTATAATGCTCCTCGGTTTAGGAGATCTGGCGAACAGTTTTATGGAAATGTGTTTGAGATGTTTTGAGGGTGCTTGATGTAATGAACTTTGTAATGTGTAAAGTGACTGAATAAATATGAACTCGTTTTGCCTTCGCTCTAGTGAGAAACGCCTCCTCCCCCCAAAGCGAGTTTATGTTTATTCATGCGGAGATAAAATTTTTTGCGATATGTGGGGTGAATGAAAAAGATCGAACTCGGTTTGCCTTCATTTTTGAGAGAAACGCCTCCTCCCCCCGAAGCGAGTTTGTGTTTTTCATTCAACACGCTCTGACTGCGATGTTAAGCGTTTAAACCAGGAATTGTCTCTGCATTTGCCTTTTTGGAATTGATTATCCTTTTAGCGTTTTGGAGTGTAATTTGAGCCGAGGCCACTTTTACTCCATAGGATAAGGGTTTTTGTGTATATAAAACAATCTGAGCCGAAGCCCCTTTTACTCCTTAGAGTAAGCGATTTTGTGTATATAAAACAATCTGAGCCGAAGCCCCTTTTACTCCTTAGAGTAAGCGATTTAGATCTGAATTGGCCTTACCTCTAGTAGGGTCATTTCAGTTCTATTTGGTTTATCGAATACCAGCGATTTGGTCGAAGCCAATCGCTTTCGATGCAACTTGTTTGGGGAATGACTCCTTTATATATTTTTCACGAGTTACAATTGGCACCGCCTCGTTAAAAACCTCACCCCTTGGTAAGGGTTCCCCTATGAGGAAAAGAGTACGGGCCTTTTTTGAAGGAAAAGAAATCTACTCTATCAATTGACTTCGTTTATAGACTACGAAGCCAATTGTTACATGATTCTCACAGGTAGTACCTTCGCAGGCTGTCCGCATTCCATGAATGCGGCAGCTCATTGCCTTCTCCATCCCCCAGGTGAAATGATCCTGGTCTGTTACTTTTGACGACTAGGAATGGGCCTTCCCATTTGTTCTGTAAGTTTCCCAAAGGCATACTCGGGTTCTTCCTTAGCGCCCAGTCGCCTATCTTGATTTCTTTTCTTACCACTTTCTTGTCATGCCATTTTCTGGTTTCTTCCTAGTACTTTTTTTTTTTTGAGGGGAAACTGTGGGGGAGATCCCCACAGCAAGTAAAACTATATATTAAAAAGGGGGGTTAAAAAGTTCTTACAGAGTTATTTAGCTGAAAGCATCTAACCAGAAACTGAAAGCAGATCGCAGATCTGTCTTAAATCTAACTAAGTGAGAATTACATTGTTTTAGAAAGAGAATCAGCCATCTTGTCTGACTTGGGTTTTCGCTGTCGAAGATCTTGGCGTTTCTCATCTTCCAGATTTCCCATGTTGCGATCATGGCTGCTTCAGAGAAGAAACCCAGACCATGGTCTTGCTTTGCTTTGATAAATCTGTCTCCCAGCTCCAAAGTTGAGTCCCAATTAAATTGTATGGTGTTCCAACATTGTTGTGCAAAGGGGCAATCGAAGAAGAGATGGTCAGTTGTTTCATGAGCACCTGTGTCACACATGACGCAGGTTTCATCATCATGTATCTCTATGTGTCGCCTTGTTAGCATGACTTTGGTGTTTAGTCGGTCCACACAAATCAGCCAGGTGAAGAATTTGGTGTTTCTTCCTAGTACTTGAAAATGTTCTTCGCTGCTTGCAGCCTGTAGATCTCTGTAAGGTCTTTATCTATAGCTTCGCTATCTTTTGGTGCTTCCTGCTGAGTGCGAAGCCCCTTATGAAGAATCTCTTCAGGACACATTTCATCTTCGCCATATAATAGCTTGAATGGTGTGAATTGAGTTGCTCTTGATGTGGTGGTGTTATGAGCCCAGATTACCTTCGGCATTTCTTCTACCCATTTGCCTTTTTTCTTGCAATTTGCAAGGCATTTTCTGATGGCAGTGAAAATGATGCCATTAGCTCTTTCTACTGCGCCATTGGACTGTGGGTGGTATACTGATGCAAATCTTGCCTTCGTCCCGATGGACATGTAGTACTGCCTGAACTCGTCACAGTCAAACTGTTTCCCATTATCCACTGTAATTTCCCTTGGGACTCCAAATCTGCATACAATTTGCTGCCAGAAGAATTTGATAACTGTCTTCGCCGTGATATTTGCTAGTGGCCTTGCCTCAATCCACTTGGTGAAATATTCCACTGCAACTATTGCATATTTGAGGTTTCCTTGAGCCGTGGGAAGAGGACCCACCAGATCGATGCCCCATCTCTGCAATGGCCAGGTTGGAGTTATCAGCTGTGACGGCTCCGAAGGTGATTTTCTGGTTGCCGCACATTTTTGACATTCGTCGCAAGTCTTGACTGTATTTGTTGCGTCATTGATGATTGAAGGCCAATAAAACCCTTGTCTCATTGCCTTTCCCACAATTGCCCTCGCTCCAAAGTGAGCTCCGCATAGACCACTGTGTATCTCTTGAATTATCTCTCTGCCTTCGCTGATGGAAACACAGCGAAGCCAAGGGGCCACGACTCCTTTCTTGTATAGGACGTTGTCAATGATTTGATATGACCTTGCCCTCTGCTGCATGGTTTTGAGATCTTCTTCATCAATTGGTTCATAGTATCCTTTGAGGTATGCCATTATAGATGACCTCCAATCCTCTGAGTTTATTGCGTTGATCAGACTTGGCTGCTCATCAAGTTCCTTGATCGAAGGCGTTGTCAGTGTTTGGAAAAAGACGTCGGGCGGTAACTTGTCCCCCTTTGCTGCTGCTTTAGCCAGTGCGTCGGCTTCTTCATTCTTTGCCCTCGGGATGTATTCGATTGTGAAACCTTTGAATTTTTTCTCCATTGCTCGGACTGTGGTGAGGTATTTGATCAGCTCAGGCTGCTTTGCAATACTCTCTTTTTCGATGTGGTCTGCCACCACCGTCGAGTCTGTTTTCACAATGAAACGCTGCGCCCCCAGTGCCTTCGCTTTCCTGAGCCCCAATAACACGGCTTCATATTCAGCAACGTTGTTCGTACTTCTGTCACTATTTTTGCAGAACTCCAGGTTCGCTGCATATCTCATTTTCACGCCCGAAGGCGATTGTACAATCGCTGCGATGCCAGCTCCCTTATCCCCCAAGCGCCATCACTGTGTACTAGCCAGCTTTCTTCTCTGGTCACATTTTGTGCCGAAGGTGATGTCCATTCTGCAATGAAATCAGCCAGGACTTGAGATTTGATAGCTGTCCTCCGCTCGAAATCCACGACGTATTCTGACAATTCTGCAGCCCATTTTCGTATTCTTACTGAGGCCTCTTTGTTACTTAGTAGCTCTTTTAGTGGTTGATCTGTCAACACTTTAATATTGTGTCCCTCGAAAATAATGCCTTAACTTTCTGGATGCCATCACCACTGCATAAATCATTTTCTCAATCTCAGTATAGAACAGCTTCGACCCAGCCAGTGCCTCAGAAACATAGTAGACCGGCTGCTGTATATTTCTTCCTTCGACCAGCTTCTCTGCAATGAGTGCAGCACTAACCGCTGATTGCGAAGCTGCAATATATAATAGTAAGGGTGCCTTCGGGTCAGGTATTGTCAGCTTTGTGAGCTGCACAGATATTGCCTTAGCTCTTGGAATGCCTTCGACTGCTCTTCTCCCCATTCAAATTTTGATGCATTTCTGACAGTTGCGAAGAAGGGTAAACTGCGTTCAGCTGCCTTTGCAATAAATCTGTTAAGTGCTGCGATTCTGCCAGAGAGTTTCTGCACATCTCTAATGCATTTTGGCTCTTCCATATTGAGGATTGCATTGATCTTATCTGGATTGGCTTCGATCTCGTTGGCTGACACCAGACAGCCGAGTATCTTTCCTCTGGTCACTCCGAAGACACATTTCTCCGGGTTGAGCTTGAGACCCGCTTGTCTCATTCGAGCGAAGGCAACTGCCAAGTCTGAGACATGATCTTGTCTATTGATGCTTTTGACCAAGATGTCATCAACATATGCAAGTATAGTTTTGAATAGTTCTTCTTTGAATACGGTGCTGGACATGCGGCAGAAAGTGGTACCAGCATTGCGAAGCCCTCTGGCATTCTGATGAAGCAAAATGTACCAAGAGGAGTGATGAAGCTGGTTTTTTCTTCGTCTTCTTTTTTCATCCAGATCTGATGATAACCAGAGAAGCAATCGAGGAGAGACATCATCTCACTTGCAGCAGCCTGATCAATGATCTTGTCAATTCTTGGGAGTGGAAAATCATCTTTGGGACATGCTTTGTTGAGATCGGTGAAGTCAATGCACATTCTCCACTTGCCATTTTTCTTTTTTACGGGCACAGTGTTTGCTAGCCACTTGGGATATTCGACTTCGCGTATAACGTTCGCATCGAGCAGCCTTTGCACTTCGGCCTTGACTGCGCTCACTTTTCTTCGGACATTTTCCTCAGTTTCTGCTTCTTCGGCCTCATATCAGGGCTGATTGATAGTTTGTGCTCAACTATGCTTCTGTCAACTCCTGGCAAATCTTTGCTTGACCATGCGAAGACATCTTTGTTATTTCTCAAGAACTCGATGAGTCTTTCTTCTTCGTCTGGCTCAAGATCTAAGCCGATGATGACTTTTCTATCGAAGACGTCTGGCTGCAATTGCACCTCTTTGGTTTCTGTTGCCCCTTGCATAGTTTTGCTGTCTCTCTCGGCTTTTGGCTTCTTCTCTGGGTAAATGGGATCGCTTTCTTCGAGAACATGGACTTTTCGCTGGCCTGGGGTGTTAGCATATTCAATTCTTCTCGCCTCTGTTTGGTCACCATAGACTGTGATAACCCCTTTGAGAGCTGGCATTTTCATGCACAAGAAAGCTTGCCTTATGACGATGTTGAAAGTATTTATGACTCCTCTACCGAAGATAGCATTGTAGTCGAAGAACATGTCAACAACATCGAAGGTAATGAACTCTGTTCTTGCATTTGATGTGTCGCCAAAGGATACTGGCAATGTGATTTTCCCCAATGTTGCGGTGCGCTTACCCCCGAAGCCGACCAAAGGTGTGTCAGATGGCTCTAAGTTATCTGGGTTGATGTTTGTCATCGATCTGAGAGTCTTTGCCAAGATGATATCAGCAGAGCTGCCTGTGTCCACTAGCACTTTCCCAATTCTCCAGCCAGCGATGTTGGCTTCAATCGACATTGCATCATTGTGTGAAAAGTTGTGGAGTTTGAGATCTTCTTCGGTGAAGGTGATTGGCATGTGAGACCATTCCGACTTCTTGTAAGGACCGTCAACCGAGATGTTGTTGACCTGGCGAAAGTAGCTTTCTCTGCTTCTTCGTTTCGAAGGCGAATGATGATCCTCCAGTTATAGGCATAATGAGGCCGTAACTGGGCAGGGGATTTGCAGTGTTTGGGTCTTGCTGTTTTTGGGGAGGTGGAGGTGGAGGTGGTAATTCCTCTACCTTGATGTCTTTGTTTTGGGTAAGGTGGGTGTTTTGAGGGTAGAATTGTGGGTACATGGTCTGTGGGTAGTAATGCTGGAAAGTTTGGGGCGAAGGCGAAAATTGAGTCACCATCGCGGTTGTAGGGTGAACAAAGTTTGAGCTGAGGGAGGGATAAACTGGGCAATGTGGCTGGATAGCTTGGGTTTGTGGCTGAGTTTGAGTGTTGGGTGGCAAAGCCGAGAATGGCTTCGTTTGGGTAGCTTGGATTTTCTCTGCTTTCAGTTTGTCGATAGTTCTTTTGATATCTCGGCACTGCTCTGTGCCATGGGTGTGGTTTTTGCCATGATATTGACAAAATAGCTCTGGTCCCGAAGGTGGACCTCTTCCTCTTCCTCAGCCTCGGTCGGTTCTTCCACCCCTTTGGGTAGGCTCATTTCTTTGATTCTGGAACTGGTTTTCTGGGAAAGTGGGTTTGCTTTGTGAGAGCGAAGGCGAATTTTCCACGCTCATGATGGTTTGGGATTGGTAGTTTTGGTAATGGTTTTGGTTGTAGTGATGCTGCTTGTTTTGGGAATCATACTGATTTTTCAGGACGGCTTCTCTGGCAATCCTCATTCGATTGTCATTGTCAGATCGACAATACTTTTTGAACTCCTCATAAAGATCTCCAAGTGTTGCTGGTGTCTCCCTTGCAATGTGCTGAGCGAAGGGACCCGGCCGAAGCCCCTGAATTGCAGCAAATTTGGCGGCTTCGTCAGGAATATGAGGAGCCTGAGAACGGAGTCCGACAAACCTGCGAAAGTAGTCCTCCAGAGACTCCTTCGGCTGTTGATGTAGAGTTAGCTCTGCATATGAGAGTGCCTGGTCTCCCATTATGCTGAAATTCTTGATCAATTCTCTTTTCAGATCATACTAGCTGGTGATGGATAGCCCTGGAAGCTTGGTGTACCAGTTCATTGCCGTGCCATCGCAGACGATGATGAAAGATTTTGCCAACACCACATCATCTCCCCTTGCCGAAGCTATTGCAGCTTCATAACTCATGTGGAATTGCTTGGGGTCGGTGAGGCCATTATACTTTGGTAGAGAGATTGGCTTGTATGAAGGCGGCCATCTTGCCAATTGTAAACTTTCTGAGAGAGGGCAGGTGCGGTCAATCGGACATGTATGCAGCACTTGGAAGCCAATTTCCGATGTGGAGATGTGATTTGTTCTAGCACTGCCGAAGGCAATTGGATCGTTGAGTTCGACTTGGAGTTGAGCAACTTGTTTCTTGGCTTTTTCGAGTTCTTCTCGGAGCTTCGCAACTCTAGAACCAGTGGAGTTCAATCTTCTCTGCTTCGCCTGCCTCAGGTCTTCTAACTGCATCCTGACTTGTAGCAATTGATGCTGCTGCTCTTCTTCCTCCTCTTGCATTTGTTGCTCTAGTTCAAGTTGCACGGCATCCAGCTCTCTCTGCTGCTCGAGGCGTCGAAGATGAAGCCTTTCCTCAAGTCGGTGCATTCTCTCCTCAGTGGTAAGGGTTTCTTCATCGATCTCTTGATCGTCATGAATGGCTTCGGTTACTGGTGGTAGGCTGATTTGTAGAGTTGAGGGTTGGGGAGCGGCTTCGGTATGAGTGGTGTTTTCAACGGTGTTGGTTGGTTTGGTTGGTTTAGTTGGCTTTTTTGGTGGCATGGTGGTTATCGTGGGTTTTGTTCGTGCACTGCACAAACGGTGGGCGCCAGTTGTTGGGTTATAGCCGAAGCCAAAAGACCCAAGCAACGATCGAGACAGAGAGCAATGACAAGCAACAGTAAATTACTTATCAATATACTTGGGAATCAACCCTTTACACGTTGGTGGGAGGCCCCCTTTTATAGGGAGATCAAGAGACACTTTTTACATTTCCCTTATACCCCTGGAAATCAGGCATCATGCTCTAGACTAAACAACGTAAACTTTCCAGGGGCATTAGAGTACATTCATATGTCCTACTGTGAATGCGTAGACCAGTAACTCCGTCTTTGACTCAGTTTGGACTTGGTCCACGCCACCTTCACCGCGCCTCCAATGATCTTCATTGCCTTCACCACCTGATGCATTCCCGTCGGCTTCACCATCAAACGCCTGTTCGGCAGAGCCGTGCCTTCTCCCGCTCGGAGAGGAACGGACTGCCATGCCGTCACCCAACCTTGCCTCAAGACCTGTAAAAGTGAGCCGATCATATGCAATATTTGATCATTACCTTCGCATCCTCATAAAGGCGAGTTAGGGTAGCGAAGGCAATGGGAGACCATACAATGCCTTCGCGTGGGCTGCAACTCGTTCGTTGGTACCGGAGGCGACGCATTGCCTATCGGTGTCTGATAACCCGGCGAAGGCAATGGCCTTTTAACCGCCAACGGCGAAGGCAAATGACTTGGGACTACAGGCAAAAAATTGGGTGAAGGTGTTTCCTGGACATGCCAATCCCCCAACACTTACTACCAATTGGAACTGATTCATCTCAATCCCAATTCCATTCTTCAAATCTCCCTCTTTATTCATATCTGTGAGACCTTCTTGGGGATCGATCCCCACTTCAATCTCTTCCGATGCCTCTTCCGTGTGAAATCCACCCCAGATAAAGTAGTCGGTGGGGCCGGATTTCAGCTTCGTCAGGGGATGAAGAATGTCTATTTCGACTTCAAGATGAATGACTACATTAAGGACTGGAATGATAAGTGGTTTTATGTGGAGAATCAGCCCCCGAGGCTGTCCAAACACTCCGGTCATCTGCCTCGGCCGCAAGATTCATGGAATGAATCCCTCGATAGGGATAAGGTTGATGGAATCGCCAGGCTTATAAAGATGATCGCTGCTCTGAAGGATCAAGGCCTAACCGCCATCGAGATCGCCAGTTCTTTTCTGCGCCGGCGCGTACAACCCTGCCAAAAGCGGGTGCACGCTGGCTATGAATATACTGGGCCCGAAGACCCGACCAGGATCTCGACCAGCGATTTGTCATCAGATGAAGTCGCTGTCCGCATCCAGGCGCTCTTCATGGACGCCCAGGATCTGCCACGTCGAGTACCCGAGTACTCCGCAAGTCGTCCCTCGCCATTGGTAAGCTCGAAAACAACCCGAATACCATTGTTGATATACATCTTCTTGCTTCTTGTCAATTAATCAATTGCTGTGTTATCCAATGCCAGGAATTGCGGACCAGACTTGCATCCTCGCCTCCGGAAGTAGCAGAGATCCAGTCCGGGTTGCCTGGATCTCCCCCGCCCGAGCAAACTGCTGAAAGTTCAGGGAAAGGGAAGAAAAAGGCATCGCCAGATATGGACGAGGTAATTCTGGAGGAAGGATCCGATTCTGATGATGATGCATCCCGACCACCTCCTGGGAAAATACTTGGACAAGGAGGATCAGGTCTGAAAAGACCTAGTGCTGAAGACGCCCCAAGTCCAACCATCCCCAAGAAGAAACGGCTATGCGGAAGAAAGTGTCTCCTTTATTGAGGAAACCATCAGATACTGTTATTGATGAAGTAGAGGCACTTGAAGCAGAGCCTGAAACCAATGTGGAGATTCCTGTGGAATCCCACTGCACACGTCTCCACCCAAGGTACCCCAATTGTCTTGTTTGCAAAAAATCTTGGTTCTTTCCTCTTGCCGAGTTGTTTTCTGAATTGAATGTATGATTGTAGAATCCTCAACAAGAAGAACCCGCTCAGTCGGAAAAGCCTCAGGGACCTCAAGACAATCCGTCTGGAGGTTTTCACTTCATTGTGGATGAGCCCGAATTCATCAAGGAATTTGCCAGGTAAATGACCCAACTTAATGGAGCAAAATTCTGAAATGCGAATATTGCTAATCTTCAGTTGTTTATGCAGCCGTCCGCCTACTCCTGCTCCTACAGATGTACCAAAGACTCCAATCATGGAAACAGGAGGAGGAGAAAGGCCAAGCCCCCGAGCATCTTCACCGCCCCAACCCCAAGCAGCAAGCAGCAACGTCACACCACCACCCCCTGTAAGAGAGCAAGCCGCTCCGAGTACTTCTGCTCCTAGGTCCTGGCCCAAAGCAACAGAAAGTATCCGGATGGCAAGCCTCCATACTGAGGGATTGGACACCACAACTGGCCTGATGAAGGAATCTGCAATTGAAGAAATCATCCGGGAGCAGAAGAAACCCCGTGAGCCTTCTCCAGAGCCATTCCAGATCTTCACTGGTACACCAGGCGTCAACGCGAGCGAAGATGAAAACGCCTTCTTATTCAACTCTGAAGTTGACCACGAAGATCTGGAGAAGGCCGCGGAGCTGTACAAACAACTCTCCAAGCTCACAGAGGTTAGTAGAAATAGCGTAGTACTGTAAATACTTATCTCCTTTGTACTTTAATCAACCCTGCCTCCTTTATTCTGGATGTAGAGTATACTTGTACGATCTCAGCAGAAATCTGAGATGCTTCGGAGAGCCAGCACGTCCATTGCCCGTGCTGAGAAAGCCACAGCCGATCTGGCCAAGGGACAAGCAGCTTGGGACCAAGAATGCGCCCAATTGCGCCGAGAACTGGATGAGGCGTACAAGAAGATCAACCTGTACCAGGATCAGCGCGATGACGTCGTTGAAAAGAATAAATCTTTATGACAGAAGCTTTCAGGTGTGTACGCCAGTACTTATTCTCTGTCTGCACTGATCATATAATGAATAGAATATGATGTGTTGTCTGCAGAGAGTGACAAGCGCGTTGAAACTTTAAAGGGCGAGTTCATCGATATGAAGAACCGCTTTTATCGGGAGAAAGAGCGCGCAATCCAGGCGGAGCGGCGGGAATCGGAGTGTATGGCAGATCTTGCTGAAGAGCAAAAGATGCGCCAACACGCCGATGCCTAACTTATTGAAGACCTGACCAAGATCCGCAACCAAGAGGCCGAAATTCAGGATCTTCGCGTAGAAGTCAATCGTCGCGGCGCGGAAATTGAGTCTTGGAAAGAAGCCGCTTTGCCTTTGGTGAATGCTTACGCAAAAGTACCCGCAGGAAGTGTTACTCCTCCTCTCCTTGATCGCCTTCGAGCAACTCCTGGGCAGGTGAAGGTGTATTGCCAACGGATCGCCCGTTCGTGTACTAAGCAAGTACTCGGGGTTGTCCGGTCATGGTTCCCTTCACAGCCATTAAGGTTACTGAAGGAAGAATCAACCCGGCTTGTACCCGGGCCATGTATGATACCTACATGGAGGAGGAGAAGGACACTGTAGAGAAGATTGTATCTCGTCTTAAGTTCTAGAGCCTCTTTTGTAAGAAAACCCTTTGTAAAGAACTTGGTTTCAGATGTAAATACTTAATATTTTTATTAACAAAAAGTATCTGTTTATCTGATTGTGTGCACCCGATCTCTCTGTGTGGAACAAAGAGTAAATGGCATTTGAATGTAGTTTTCCTGGATTGTTTTTAAACAACCCGACTAGATTCAAAAATAAGTGCGCCCGATCTTTCTGTGTGAAACAGAAAGTAGATGGCTTTTTGAACGCAACCCTTTCTAGATTGTTTTTAAACAACCCGGGATGAGTCAAAAAAGATGCGCCCGATCCTTCTGTGTGAAACAGAAAGTAGATGGCATTTGAAACAACCCTTTCTAGATTGTTTTTAAACAACCCAGGATGATTCAACTTTGTAAGATTGTATCTGAATCCCAGACTTGAAGACAATGGAATATTGACACTTTATTATTATTAGCCTAAGAAGCCGATATCAGTACATAAAGAAGGCTGACTGTTTATTGACTCTTAAGAAACTCTAATAACTTCTTTAAGGGTAGAAACGCCGCAAGTGCTCAATGATCCAAGCATTGGGCACCTCTGTTCCGTCTTCCCGTTGTAGCTGATAAGTACCCGGACCGATGATCCTTGATACTATAAACGGACCTTCCCAAGGAGAGGACAGCTTGTGCTGATCTTTTGTACTCTGAATTCTCCGAAGAACCAAATCACCAATGTTAAATGACCGCATTTGGATGTTTTGGTCATGATACCTCCTGAGTCCTTGCTGGTACGTGGTTGTCCTAATCAACGCGGCTAGCCTCGCCTCTTCTAGTATGTCGACATCCTCTGCCCTACTTTGCTCTGCTGCTTCCTCCGAGTAGTTTTGAATTCTTGGAGCATTATACTCGATGTCCACCGGGAGTACTGCTTCTGAGCCGTAGACCAGAAAGAAGGGTGATTGCCCCGTCGCGCGGCTGGGCTGGGTTCTGAGCCCCCATACCACAACTGGCAATTCTTGCACCCACTTGCTGCCGTACTTTTTGAGTGGTTCATAGAGCCTTGGCTTGAGACCTTGAAGTATGAGGCCATTAGCTCTCTCAACTTGTCTATTGGTTCGTGGATGCGTCACTGATGCATAGCGGACTTCAATTCCTAGATTGTCGCAAAAATCAAAGAACTCGCTCCCTGTGAATTCTGAGCCGAGGTCGGTGATAATGCGATTCGGGATACCGAAACGATGAGCAATGTCCTGGATGAACTCGGCCGCCTTTGCTGCTGTAGCATTGACCAGCGGCTTGACTTCAATCCACTTGGTGAACTTGTCGATCGCCACGTAGAGATACTTGAAACCTCCTGGCGCAGTCTTGAGTGGTCCAACCATATCGAGCCCCCAGCATGCGAAGGGCCAAGAGGGCGGTATGGTGTTGAGGACCGTTGCGGGGACGTGAGCTTGCCGGGCAAAGAATTGGCAGCCTTGGCAAGTCTTAACGATTTCTTCTGCATCAGCCACAGCGGATGGCCAATAGTACTCGGACCGGAAAGCCTTGCCTACGATCGTGCGGTGAGCAGCATGTTTGCCGCAGATTCCACCATGGATTTCTTCAAGGATTTCCCGTCCGACTTCTGAAGTGACACACTTCATCAAGACTCCGGATGAGGGGCCGCGTCGAAAGAGGGTGGAGACGACTACTATGTAGTGCTTGCTTCGCCTGATAACTTGCTCAGCCTCCACCTTATCTTCGGGCTCCCTCTGGTGCAGTATGTACTCGATGAAAGGGCTTTGTCCACTCGGGTGTAATCACCATGACTTGCTGATGGGGTGGTGTTGTAGTCGGTTGTACTTCCTGCTCCTTGATGGATGGTTGTAACAGCTCATGGACGAAACGCCGCCTGGTACTTGCGCTCGGTGGGAACCCAGCTTTGAAAGTGCATCAGCAGCCATGTTGTTGTCTCTGATGACGTGATGAAATTCAAGCCCATGAAAGTGCTTCTCGAGTTTGCGCACCTCCATGCAGTATGCATCCATGTTCTCCTTGGTGCAGTCCCAATCTTTATTGACTGGATTGATCACCACAGAGGAGTCGCCGTACACCACCATGTGCTTGATGCCAAGGGAAGCAGCCAGGCGTAGCCCGTGCAGTAGAGCTTCATACTCGGCTTCATTGTTGGTGGCTTTCCAGAGGATTTGGAGCACATATTTGAGCTGATCGCCTTTTGGAGATATGAGTAGTACTCCTGCACCGGCCCCTTCAAGCTTCAATGATCCGTCGAAGTACATGATCCAATGCTCGAGAGGTTCTTCTGGTACTGCGTGTTGTATTTCTGTCCACTCAGCAACGAAGTCCACCAGGGCTTGAGATTTGATGGCAGCTCGTGGGACGAAATCGATGGCGTGAGAGCCCAACTCGACCGCCCATTTGGAGATTCGCCCTGTCGCGTCCCGGTTGTGGAGGATGTCGCCGATTGGGAAAGAGGTGACTACAACAACCCGGTGAGCGTCGAAGTAGTGTCGCAACTTGCGAGATGTGATCAAGACAGCGTATAATAGCTTCTCGACTTGGGGGTATCGCACTTTTGATTCTGAAAGTACCTCGCTGATGAAGTAAACTGGCCGCTGTACTTTGTATACATGGCCGGGTTCCTCCCGCTCGACTACAATAGCAGTGCTCACAACATGAGTCGTTGCTGCGATGTAGAGGAGCAGTGGTTCCTGATCAGCTGGTGCGGTCAGTACTGGTGGTGACTGGAGAAATTTCTTGAGATCTTCAAACGCCGCATCAGCTTCTGGAGTCCATACAAACTTGTCTTGCTTCTTGAGGAGCTTGAAGAAAGGCAATCATCTGTCACTCAACCTTGAGATGAATCGGTTGAGGGCCGCCATGCATCCAGTCAGCTTCTGAACGTCCTTGAGGGATTTTGGAGGCACCATGGATGTAATAGCGGTGACTTTCTCGGGATTAGCTTCAATTCCCGGTGGCTGACTATGAAGCCCAGCAGTTTTCCCGCGGGCACGCCAAACACACACTTGGTAGGATTGAGCTTCCATTGGAATTCCCTGAGATTTGCAAAGGTCTCGGACAGGTCGTCGATGAGACTATCCGGGTTCTTTGTTTTGACGACGACGTAATCAACGTAGGCTTCCACATTGCGACCAATCTGAGCCTTGAGACAACTCTGAATTGCACGCTGGTATGTTGCCCCTGCGTTCTTGAGTCCAAAGGACATTGTAGTGTAGCAGTAGGCGCCGAATGGAGTGATGAACGCCGTCTTGATCTGGTCGTCTTTGTGCAGGCTTATCTGATGATAGCCCGAGTAGCAATCTAGGAAACAGAGTAGAGAGCAGCCAGCTGTAGAATCCACCACCTGATCAATGCGAGGTAGCCCGAAAGGATCCTTTGGGCAGTGTTTGTTCAGGTCGGTGTAATCGACACACATCCTCCACTCGTTGTTGTTCTTCTTGCGGACCAGGACAGGATTAGTGAGCCAGTCAGGGTGGAACACCTCTTTAATGAACCCGGCTGCTAAGAGTTTCGCCAGCTCCGAACGGATGGCTTCTTTCTTGTCCTGGGCAAAGCGTCGTAGCGTTGTTTCTTCGGCTTGGCGGCAGGATCGACGTTGAGTTTGTGCTCAGCCAACTCCCTTGGGACTCCCGGCATGTCAGATGGCTTCCATGCGAAGATGTCGCGGTTGTCCCGTAAGAAGCTGGTGAGCGCGCTTTCCTATTTGGTAGGCAGGTCAGCGCCGATCAGCGCCGTCTTGGAGGGGTCGCCCGTCCCTAGGTCGATTGCCTTGATTGGAACTTCCTGGGAGGGCTTCATGTTTGGCACGGCTGGCTT
Organism: Alloteropsis semialata; assembly: GCA_004135705.1. Classification (NCBI taxonomy): domain Eukaryota; kingdom Viridiplantae; phylum Streptophyta; class Magnoliopsida; order Poales; family Poaceae; genus Alloteropsis; species Alloteropsis semialata. The sequence continues at coordinate 40,855,481 of CM014276.1, read as the reverse complement.
TTTCGTTGGGATTTCCAACTCAGCCTCGCCGAGTTGTTTTGCCATAGCTGCTACGATTGCTGCCTGGCTCGGTTGCTGCATGCTTGCAGCAATCGTCACTGCCTCGGTGTCACAATCGTAGGAGGTCTTCAGGTTGCCCTTTAGGGATAAGATCCCCTTAGGGCCTGGCATCTTTAGGACGAGGTACATGTAATGTGGGATTGCCATGAATTTCACCAGAGCAGGTCTTCCCAGGATCGCGTGGTACGATGATTCAAAGTCGGTGACCTCGAATGTGATGTACTCGGTCCTGTAGTTGGCCTCGGTACCAAATGTAACTGGAAGTGATACCTGGCCAAGGGGCACGGCAGCGTTGCTTGGAACAATGCCGTAGATGGGTGAATCAGTGGCTTGAGTAGGTTGGTGATGTCTAAGCCCATCTTCTTCAAAGTCTTGGCAAATAGGATGTTGAGTCCACTTCCACCGTCGATCAATGTTCTTGTGAGTCATGCGCCAGCTACCACAAGGTCGAGCACCAGAGGGTATCGCCCCGGGTTCTTGATGTTGGTCCATTGATCATCGCGAGAGAAGCTGATGGGGACTTCTGACCACTTCAGGAAGGTGGGGATGGCAGGCTCAATGCAGGCAATCTCGTGCTGGATAAGCTTCTGCTTGCGCTTTGATTCTGACTGAGTGATTCCCCCAAAGATGACGTTGACCACCTTGTCGGCTTGTTGGTAGCCGGTGTCTTTGTCACCCTTGTCTCCTTTGTTGTCAGGGTTGTTTGGTTTGAGAGCGCCCTCCGCTGAGAACGCTTTCTTAAGTGACCAGCAGTCCCTGCTTGAGTGCTTATCCTTTGGGTGGAAAAGGCACTGCTTGTCGAGTAGTTTTTCGAACTTCCTGTGGGAAGAGTTCTTCTCAGCAACGTTGACCGTATCTTCAGGTTTGCGTTTCTTGTCGTTGAAGTCGCGTTTGCTATTGTTCTCAACTTGCTTGCCCTTGTTACGGTCGTTGTTGTTGTTGCGATCTCCTCCCGACTTGTTGCGGTTGAATCTTTCACGCTGCAGGTCTTCAGCATCTGACCAGCGGCTGATGAGGTCTCGCATCTGCTCTAGTGTCTTTGGCCTGTTCCTTCCGAAATCGAGGTGCAGCACGGGGTCTGTAAGGCCACCGTGGAAGCAATCAATGACATCTTGGTCGGATAGGCCTGCACAGGTTGAGCGCTTCTCCCAACTACGCAGATACTCGTTCTGGCCCTGTTTGCACTGGGCTAGGTCAAAGCGAGTACCCGGCTTCTGCCATGAACCATGGAAGTTGTTGATGAAAGCCTTGCAGAGTTCATCCCAGGAGTCGATGGAGCCCGGCTTGAGCCCTTCTAGCCAGGTCAGTGGGGCCTGGTCGAGGACTACTGGGAGATAGGTGCACATGGTGTCGGTGTTGCCCCTTGCCGCCTTGATTGCCGAGTAGTAGATGCGAATCCACTGCTCGGGGTCACGCTTCCCATCATATCTGTCGATATGGGCTGGTTTGAACTTGTCGGGCCAGGAAGTGGCGCGGATGCGGTCGGAGAACACCGGGAACCCTTCATACTCACGGAGGTTGTGGTGATCCTGACCCGGCGCCCCGTAGACTTGGTCGTACTCCTGGCGTCTGCGGCGTTCTTGTTCTTCGCGATCGCGTGCCCGTGACGAGATGATGGTGCGCGCGTCTCTGGGTGGCAATTGTTGTCGCAGATCCCTGTTGTTGTCGTGGTTGCCAGGGCGTCTGTCCCTGTTCTGGTTGCCGTCACGTCCGCCGACGTGGCTCTGCTGAACTTCGCGGTTGCTTGGTCCGGCGTCGTGGTCATGACCTCCGCCGCCGAGTACCATGCCTCCCTCGTTTTGGCGTTGGCGTTGTTCTCTGCTCGGATGGTGGGACTGGTTGCCTCAGTTTCCAACTTCAGGGTGTCGCTGCTTGCCTGGCGGCTTGGTGCTCGAGTGATAGTCTTCGCCGGGTTGATTGCGTCATGCTGGATGGCCGCTGTCTCGAGCATTGTCTTCATCCCGAGGATCTCAGGACTTTCAGGTATCTGTCCCAGCTCTGTGACGACAGCCATGATGTTGGCTGCAGCGCTGGAGTAGACGTCTTGGCCAGCGACTTGCCGGAACTTGGCGTTGAGGTCCTGTGGAGGTAGCCTACGGCCGAGGCGGCGACATCGTTCTGCGCGAGCAACATTTCGCTCCCTGTGTCGGTTACGGTCAGCTTCAGCTTCGTTCTCCACAGTTGGCTCGTCGTTGGAGACTTCTTGTTCCTGGGCGATGATCACCATGGCTTGGCGCCCTGGTGAGTAGCTTCCTGTGCTTGAAGTTACTGGGACAGTTGAGCCGCGGCTACTTGAAGAATTCAGGGGTTGCCCGTGTTGAAACGGGAGTGGATCGATGCACACGATGATGCGAGACATGTCCAGGTCCTCCTGTGGTGTTGCTCCAAGTGCTGGCTTGCGTCCCGGCCAGTGAACAAATCGTCCTTCGGGGGTTGAAGTGATGACGAGTCCGACTTGTTTCCCGTTTAGGGGAAGTTCATCGAATTCGACCAGAGATCGGAGTTGTTTTGAGGA
>CM014276.1:40756144-40851906 GCA_004135705.1 Alloteropsis semialata | reverse complement strand
AGACGAACCATTCGTGCTCGCCAAAGATGTGCATCAAGTGTTTTATGTGAAGGACATGTCTACCAAACCCAAGACGGGGAGTCTGCAAACAAACAACTCTGAACTTAATCCAAAACGAAACATTGTTCTCACGGGAAAAAGAAAAATCGTGGGTGTTGAGGACGTCACCGATGAAGATGATTATAATAGGTGTGACGAGGTGTCTCCGTTCAGTGTCGAGGTTGACACAAGCATCCTGTTGGCCAATGAAGATGCTCCTTACGCTCGCAACGATCATAACGAAGGCACTCTTGTAAAGAAAATATTTATTGCCGTTCAAGCATAATGTTGTACTTATGTTGAAGCATGATGCTATGTAATTCTAATTATGATGAACTATTATGGTACGTAATGTAGTTGTTATGTTCAAGTATTATTTTATTAATATTTTATTTGAATATTTAATAGCAAATATTAAATAGTACATATGTCAAACAATATATACTAATGAGTTAAATTGCAAATACTAAATATAAAAAAATTAATTGCAAACACTAAATGGTGAACAAGTTAAATTGCAAATACTAAATAGTATATATGTCAAATAATCAATACTAACGAGTTAAATTTCAAATACTAAATATAAAAGAATTAATTGAAAACACTAAATGGTGAACAAATTAAATTGCAAACACTAAATAGTAGATATGTCAAACAATACATACAAAAGATTTAAATTCAAATATTAAATATATAGGAATTAATTGAAAATACTAAATAATATATATGTCAAATAATACGTACTAACAAGTTAAATTTGAAATACTAAATAGTATATACTAAAAAGATAAATTATAAATACTAAATAGTATATACTAAAAAGATAAAAAGGAAGAAAGATTATATACTAAAAAGATAGAAAGGAAGAAAGAATTATGCAAATAGTATATATGTGAAATAATAAATACTAAAAAGAAAAAAAGAAGAAAGACTATATACTAAAAAGGAAGAAGAGCGGAAAACTGAATTGGGTGCCCTTTGGTACCGGGTTGTGACACCACCCGGTACCTTAGGGTTTCACTTTGGCGCGCAAAACACCCTTTGGCTCCTCTGTACCAAAGGGCCTTTGGTACCGGGTGGTGACATCACCCGGTACCAAAGCCTGGGACCTTCGGTACCCCCGGTACCGAAGACGGCTGGGCATATATAGCGCGTGGCCGCGCCCACACTTAGCCACAATCTCCATTCTCCATTCCACGCCGCCGCCGCCGCCACGCCCGCTCGTCGTCCCCGTCTCGCTCCGCCGCCTCGCCCCTGCGCCCNATGCTACTATATGTGTACCCAGGAAGTCCAACACACACATATAGCTCCAGAATAATAATATCAAAGATAGACTAGTGCTCGAATCAAAGAAGTAGCATCCTGAATTATTACAAATAAGACACAAGTCTTTAATCAAAGTAATACGCAGACACTAATTATTAGATACTCCTGGCGCCATCAATCCAAAGGGACGCCGACTGATGAACAGCTGCCTAGAACTCCTGAAACTCCTCTGGGAACTCACCAAAGTCCGCTGGTGCATCTGAGTACCCATCCGGGATTTTGTTGAATAATGCAAGTGTAAGTAATCCAGCTTTACTTAACAAGTATAACACGAAGTATGAAGGCTAAAAAGGTTAGACACGGTTTGACTGCGATTAGCACTTTTAGTTGATCATATTTTAGTATTAACCAAGTTACTACAATTTAATGTATCCCAGTTGAACCCAAATTAATGAAGTAGAAGTATAACAATAATAACCATCAAATTTATTAAAACCATCATCCCAAAGAGGTGACCAATTAGCAAAAAGGATCCAGGCCGCTCTTGACCGTGAGCACGGCTGTTATAACAGTTTTACACTCTGCAGAGGTTGTACACTTTCACCACCAGTCGCGACACCCTTTTGTCATTGACAATGCACTCCAAAAGACGAGCACAGGGTACCGCTATGAGACCTTTCAAAAGTCTCCCTAACAGGTTAGTGGCCACTATGGTTTCAACTTAGGCGCATGAACCCCTCCCCCTCCAGTCAATCCCACATGTAAACATGATCCCATGCCAGAGGCGAGCCAAGGTCCACACTTAAACCATGGAGCCCCACTTGCGCCTTTCGGTAACCACTAACAAGCTAGAGTAGTTCATTTTACTTAATCAAGACCAGAGCCATGTAGTTCTGTTGGTTGTATGGTTTTCCTGGGTTGTCACTTTAAGAAATTGGACCTTCAAGAGAGATGCTTAGAGCAATCCGAAATACATGCTCAAGCTCCCTAACCATGTTGCTAAAAAGCATGTTTTAATCACAGTTCCATATACCATTAGTCAAAGTTAACAAGTTACATCATGAGATCATTGATTCATAAGCAAAGATTGCGAAGCATAGAAATAATCTACCCGTAATGCATAAACCTAGGTGTTCAAGGTAAAAAGGATAAAGTAAAACTTGGTAAAGTCCTAAGGGTTCATCAAATTGGACACATGCATATATGAACATGATAATTAAAGGTTATTGGGTCGGAGTTTCTCGTGTTACACTTGCCTTCCTCTAAGTACTGCTGCTGCTGCTCTTGCTCCTTGAACTGCTGATCTTCCGAAGGCACGAACGGCTCACCGTCTATACTCGATCAACATCACCACACAAACATCCAGACAAGCCAGTGCATGCAATACAAGTAAGCTCTATTAGAACAGTACACCAAACAGTACAAACAGAAAGAAAAAGGCTCATAAAACTATTCTACGCATTACTACGAACACATGAGCGCAAGAATCACTTTAATCGTAGCAAAAACACATTTTATACAAATAAAACAAGTACCAGGGGCATATCTGTAAGAAAATAGGGACCTAAACGTAATTATGAGTATAAACAGAAGGTCCAACATGTAAATAAACAACCTAGGACGGTGGGTTCAAATATTTAAAAGCGTAGGGGCTGAAACATAAGAAAAAGGACCTATCTGCAAATACTTTTGAACTACGGTTGGACGGCGGGTTGATTTGCGTAAAACAGAGGGTCCTAACTGCAAAAGTGGCGCTGCGCAGCAGGTTGGGCTTGCGTGGCGCTGGCGTGGCGCACACGTGGCAGCCACGTGGCTCCACGTGTCGCTGACGCGGCTGTGGACCGGGGCCACAGACCCGGTCCATGGGTCTACGGCAGACCATTAAGAGGCGAAGGGGTATCGGGTTTTCTTGGCCATCCAGATCGGATCGGACGGCCCTGGTTTAAAGCGGGGCGCGGGGTCGACCGGCGGTGAGCTGGTTGCGGCGGCGACGGCGGAGCTGCGCCGGCGAGGTCGGTTTAGGCCCTAGGGAGCTCGGTTTGGGACGAAATTTGGCCGGGGAGTAAGCTGGGGCAACGGCGAAGCTTACCAAGGGCTTAGGAGGGTCGATTGAGCGACGGTGGTGTCAGTCGGCGTCGAACGGCGGACGGCGGCGTCGGTCAATAGTGTCGGGGCTCTCCGGGGCTCAGCATCGGCTCCAAGCGGCGGCTTTGGTCGCGGAGGGCTCCTGTGTACGACAAGGGGAGCAAAGGGGTGAGCCAGGAGTCCTCAGGGTGGCAAATTGGAGCACGGCGGCGGCGGCTCACCTAAGCTCGTCGGCGGGGTCGCGGTGGAGCTTCGGTTGAGGGGAAAAGGGGGCGGGGCTCGGCTTTATATAGCCCGGGGTGATGCGGGGATGGAAGGGACCAAGAAGGAAGGGCCGGGGATGGAAAGGGAGAAAGGGGAAGGCGGTGGCCGGCGATGGAAAGGACGGCGGTGGCGGGATTCGAATCCCGGTCGGGCACGGGGAAGGGAATGACCCCAACAGGTGGGCCCCACCTGACAGGTGCGCCCCACCTGTCAGCGGCTCAGGGCGAAAATGCCCCGGCGCTGGACGCCTCCAGGTGAGCGGGAGAAGGGACGCGGGCCGAGTGCGCCGAGGGATTGGGCCGCGAGGGAGGTTAGGTGGATCGCGGGGAAAAGCTGAGGGGCTTAAAGTGGGCTGGGCCAAAAGTTTGAGGAGGCAAACCGGACTTAACGCGGAAAACACAAAAACTACTCAAACAAATGCAAATTCAAATGGGATTTTGAATATGAATTCATACCCCACAAATTGAATTGCCAACGAATAAAAATATGCACCAGCATGTATGCACACACATGCTTCTATTTCTTTTATATTAAATTTTATTTAGGACAAGTTGTATAACCCTAAGTTGATCATGTTCACATTGAACAAAATAAATCAAATTTTACTATTAATTTGTTAACCTATTTTTAGGGTGTTACAGACCTTCCCCCCTTTAGATGAATCTCGTCCTTGAGATTCGGGCTCAGATTGGAATAGATTGGGATATTCTGCCTTTAGGTCATCTTCCCTTTCCCAGGTTGCCTCATCCACTGAATGTTGGCTCCACTGCACCTTGCACATCCGTATAACCTTATTCCGAGTGACTCTTTCAGCTGTCTCCAGTATCTTAACAGGATACTCGGTATAAGAAAGATCCTCCTGCACATTCACTTCCTCCATTGGTAACTGTTCCTCTGGCACTCTTAAACACTTCTTCAGTTGTGACACATGGAACACATCATGAACACCCGAAAGTCTTTTTGGTAACTCTAACCGGTATGCTACTTCTCCTTTCCTTTCTAGTATCTTGAACGGACCAATGTATCTTGGTGCTAACTTTCCCTTCATGTTGAATCCTCGAACTCCCTTCGTAGGCACACCTTGAGATATACATGGTCATCCACTGCAAAGCTCAACTCCCGTTTGCGCACATCTGCATAGCTTTTCTGCCTGGACTGTGCTGCCTTCAAATTCTATCTGATGAGCTGTACCTATTTCTCTGCTGTCCTCAATATTTCTAGCCCAAAGACCTGACTTTCTCCCGTCTGATTCTAGAACAGCGGTGTTCTGCACTTTCTGCCATACAATGCCTCGAACGGTGCCATCTTGAGACTTGCCTGAAAACTATTGTTATAAGAGAACTCTGCGTAGGGTAAACTCTTATCCCAACTAGTCCCATACTGCAATGCACAAGCTCTGAGCATATCTTCCAGTATCTGGTTTATTCTCTCTGTCTGCCCATCTGTCTGCGGGTGATTTTCAGAACTGAATCTTAACTCAGTATCCATAGCTTCATGAAGCTTCTGCCAGAAATGTGACATGAACTGGGTACCTCTATCTGACACTATCCTCTTAGGCACATCATGTAGACACACTATCCTTTCCATATATAGCTCTACTAACTTTGCACCGGTATAAGTAGTCTTTACTGGAAGAAAGTGAGCCACCTTGGTCAACCTATCCACAATTACCCACACTGAGTCAAATCCTCTCTGCGTGCGTGGCAATCCTGTAATGAAGTCCATACCAACTTCTTCCCATTTCCACTCAGGTATCCTAAGCGGTTGAAGCAATCCAGCAGGTCTCTGATGTTCTGCCTTAACTCTCTGGCATGTATCACATAGAGCCACGTATTCTGCAACTCCCCTCTTTAATCCATACCACCAATATCTTTCCTTGATATCTAGATACATCTTGGTACTACCCGGGTGAATTGAGTAAGCAGAATCATGAGCTTCTCTCAGTATTGTTTCTCTAATATGCTTCACTTCAGGCACACATATCCTCTTACCATACCACAGTGTCCCTTGCTCATCAACTCTGAACCCTGGAGCTTGACCCGCTAGAACCTGTTCCGCAATCTCCCGAATCTTCTTATCCTCTAACTGTCCCTTTCGGATTTCCTGCTCTAGAGTGGGTTCAACTTCCAACTCCACCAAATTGGCCACAAATCCCAAGTTCAGTCGTTCAAACTCCTTGGCTAACTCTTCTGGCATCTGGGTCACATTCAGCTCGTTAGCGTAGCTTCTTCGACTTAGAGCATCGGCAACGAGGTTTGCCTTCCCTGGATGATAATGAATCTCCAGGTCATAATCCTTTATCAGCTCCAATCATCTTCTTTGCCTCAGGTTCAGATCGGACAGAGTAAACACATACTTCAAGCTCTTGTGATCCGTGTATATATTACTCTTATGTCCAATCAAGTAGTGTCTCCAGATTTTCAACGCATGAACTGCTGCTGCCAATTCCAGGTCATGTGTGGGATAATTCACCTCATGTTTCCTGAGTTGCCTGGAAGCATAGGACACCACTCTTCCTTCCTGCATAAGAACACAACCCAATCCTTGCCGAGATGCATCGCAATAGATCGAGAAATCCTTATTCAGATCTGGTAATACTAGCACCGGCGCTGTAGTGAATCTCTTCTTGAGTTCCTCAAAGCTTGCTTGACACTTCTCTGACCACATGAACTTCACGCCCTTCTCTAATAGTGCCGTCAGTGGTTTGGCAATCTTAGAGAATCCTTCAATAAACCTCCAGTAGTAACCTGCCATTCCCAAGAAACTCCGGATCTCACTGACATCCTTCGGCGGATTCCAGCTCAGAACATCCTTCACCTTCTTCGGATCCACTGCTACTCCTCCATTGGATATCACTTGACCGAGAAAAGACACTTCCTTCAACCAGAAATCACACTTGCTGAACTTGGCAAACAACTGTTGTTCTCGCAACCTCTGTAGTACCAATCTCAAATGCTCTTCGTGCTCTTCCTCATTCTTGGAGAAAACAAGGATGTCGTCGATGAATACCACCACGAACTTGTCTAGATAGTCCATAAACACCTTATTCATCAGATACATATAGTAGGCAGGCGCATTGGTTAGTCCAAACGACATTACCGTGAACTCATACAGACCATACCGAGTAGTGAAGGCTGTCTTGGGTATATCTGACGGTCGAATCCTCAACTGATGATATCCTGAGCGAAGATCGATCTTTGAGAACACTCAGGCTCCTCTCAGCTGATCGAACAAATCATCAATTCTAGGCAAAGGATACTTGTTCTTGATGGTCACCTCATTAAGAGCCCGATAATCCACACACATCCTCTGGCTTCCATCCTTCTTCTCAACAAACAACACTGGTGCTCCCCAAGGTGAAGAGCTAGGACAGATATAATCCTTACCTAGGAGTTCCTCTAGTTATTTGTTTAGTTCTTCTAGTTCTTTTACTCCCATTCTATAAGGTCTTTTAGCTATAGGTGCAGTACCAGGTTTAAGCTCAATAAGGAACTCGGTTTCGCGTTCTGGTGGCATACCTGGCAAATCCTCTGGAAAGACGTCTGTATATTCATTCACCACCTTGATATCCTCCATAGTTGCACCCTTCACCTGATTTATTTGACCTGACTGCCCTGTAGCTGGATCTACCTGAAATTCAACTTTCTCCCCAGTCTTTGTTGTCAACTCCACTGATCTCTGAGCACATTTGTTCACTGCCTTATGGAATCCCAACCATGACATACCCAGGATGACATCAAATCCCATGGAATTCAACACTATGGGCGTAGCTTTAAGGTCTACCCCCCTTATGTTAATGTTGACATTAGGACATGCCAATGTTGCTTTTAATTCTCCCCCAGGTGAATTTACTACCATGGTGTGGGTCATAGGTTGCATGGTCATTCTATACTTTTTCACGTATTGAGCAGATATGAAAGCATGTGTTGCACCAGAATCGAACAGAACTGAAGCGGGATTTGAGTTGACTAGGAACGTACCGAACACCACATCGGAAGCTCCCTGGGCTGCCTCTTCGTTCACGTGGTTGGCCTTTCCACGAATGAAGTTCTGTTATCCTCCATTATTGCGGGGCTGCTGTCTCTGCCCAGCATTCTGCGTGTTCTTCTTGGGGCACACGTTGGCAAAGTGTCCTGGTTCTCCACAGTAGAAGCACACTCTTTCCACGAATGAAGTTCTGTTATCCTCCATTATTGCGGGGCTGCTGTCTCTGCCCAGCATTCTGCGTGTTCTTCTTGGGGCACACGTTGGCAAAGTGTCCTGGTTCTCCACAGTAGAAGCACACTCTTCCGGTCGGAGCCACTGGAACGTTGTTAGCTTGGGTGAGGCGAGGTGCCTGAGCCTGCTGCTGATTCTGAGGGCGTTGCTGGTACTGCGGCTGTTGACGCTGTTGTTGCTGCTGCGGGTTCTGTGGACGCTGCTGGTACTGCTGGCGCTGTTGATACTGCTGCTGGCTCCCAGAGTTCGAGGGGCCTTGAATGCGCAGCTGACCACCTGTCTGTTGGTTGTACCGAGGACGAGAGTTGCTCCCATGCTGCTGGTTGAGGAATTTCCTTTTCTTGTCCTCCATCTCTTGACACTTGTGCTCTAGCATCAGGGCATTGTCAACCATCGCTTGGAAGTTACTGAAGTTGTGGCTGAGCAGTTGATACTGGAGGCCATCACTCAACCCTCTCAGTAACTGCCTCTGCTTCTTCCTGTCGTCAGCGACATTCTCAGGAGCGTAGCACGACAACTCGATGAACTTGTCGCGGTAAGCTGTGACAGTCATTGATCCCTGCTTGAGACCCAAGAACTCCTCCTGCTTCAAGGTCATGAGACCCTCTGGGATATGGTGGGAGCGGAAACTCGCGCAGAACTCTGCCCAAGTGATGTGGTCAGGGTCTTGGTGAGCGTACAGATATGCATCCCACCAGTCCAGAGCAGCTCCTTGTAGTTGTCCAGATGCATACAACACCTTCTCCCTGTCATCGCACAGGGCGATGTCCAGTTGCCTGCCCACTGCCTTCAACCAGTCTTCAGCTTGCAATGGGTCAATAGCGTGGGTGAAGGTCGGTGGACGTCCTTTCATGAACTCCCCACGTCTATCTCTGATGTGCAGGGCATGCTGTGGAGGTGGGTGATTCTGTTGGTTCTGCTGCATAGCTGCAAACGCCATAGCCATCTGTTGTAGCAGGTTGTTTTGATTGGCCAACAGTTGGTCCAGTGGCAGTGGCGGTGGTGGCGGTGGTGGCTGTGGGTTGCCTCTGCCTCTGCCTCTGCCTCTTCTTCCAGACATCTGTCATAAACACATCTCATTGTTACTTCATAAGTCCAGATCACAGTAATTCTGTCTTAAGTGCAATAAGAAAGATCGCTTGAGATAAAGTAATGGATGCAGAGATAATGTGAACAAGAGATTGAATAGAGGGGCAAACTTGATAAAGACCCAACTAATTGTTTCATTAACCTCAAGACCTTACTCCAATATTCTAGATGTTTGTGAACAATAGGTTCACATCCATCGCAATCATTACAAAATCCAACTCAAGCAAAATCATAAGAACAATAAGACAAGCACTCACTGACACAGTTCAAACACTAAGACTTCAAACGACTCAACGACTCGAACTCGCAAAACTAAACATTTATTTATTACATCTCATGGGAACTACTCCTGATCTATGGTAGTGCGGCTGGCGGGTGTCCCGTAGCGAGTCCTCTTGCGCGGTGGTTCTTCTGCAAGGTACTCTGGATCCTCTTCGGCGGGCCTGCTGTGTGGGTGCTCCAGCTCTGCAATCCTCTCTCTAGCCAGATCCAGTTCCTCCCGAAGCCTGCAGTGCTCATCCAGTAGTGAGTCAAACTCGGTGTTGATCACAGCAGCGAAGCCCACAGTCTGCACCAGTCTTGCATTCTCAGCGGAGGGGTTGGCGATCTTGCAAGCTGTCTCACCACGAGCAACACGAGGAAGGTAGTGCTCTGGTCCATCACGAACAAGGTCGTAGAAGTGATGGCGATACACGTAGAGAGCCCGTCGAGCTGCATCACTGATGCCTGCCTCCATCGTGTCCCTTGGAGCAAGTGCGGCGTGCTCAGACTCCAACCTGGCAGCGTGGAGTCGAGGTGTGGAGACCCTGATGTTGACTGCAACCTTCCAGAAAGCTGGGTGGAGATGATGAGTCCACCACTCGCAGAGGTAGTCGAGGCTGACACGGCCACATCCGTAGTGCTGGCAGAGTAGGCGGTACAAGCGGTCGTGGAAGTAGCTGTCTCCTCCATCCCAAACACAGGTCATGACCTTCCACCCTGGAGCTGGCGGAGTGCGGTTCTCCCCAGTGTTGTCATCATCCTCATCTCCAGAGTCATCTCCATCATCATCAGAGCTGTCCTCCTCATCGCCAGAGTCATCTCCACTGTCGTCAGGGTCGTCTGGGTCCTCTCCAGCAGCTGCACTCTCCTGGTCGGCTGGCTGCTCCACTGGCTGAGCGATAGGCACGAACTGCCCTGTCCCTTCGTCGTAGACCTCCACCTCCTCGGGGTCCTCCTCCTCTGGTGCCTCTGGCTGAGCTGGCTGAACAGGTGGCTGCCTCAAACCACGAACTGGGCCGGGGTTGAGGAAGTGCAGGGCGATCTCTGAAACACTGGGAGGCAAGTATACACCGGTACGCTTGCGGGGAGTGGTCTTGGTGCGTGCCATCTAACCAAGAGAAAGAAGGAATGGATTAGAATTTTTACAAAAGAACGAGATAGAAGTATAAGCAACATTTTTTAACAAATAAGCAACAAGATGAAGCAAGAACTAAGAGCAAAGTAGATGAAGTAGCATAAGAATGAACTGAAATAATCAAGGATAAAAGCTAGAGTGAGCAAGACTTAAATGCTAAATGACCATTCTAACTAGGCTGCGTGTCCTACAGTCAGCACGGCTTTGATACCAATCTGTCACACCCGAATTTATAAAAGAAATCCGAATGCTACTATATATGTACCCAGGAAGTCCAACACACACATATAGCTCCAGAATAATAATATCAAAGATAGACTAGTGCTCGAATCAAAGGAGTAGCATCCTGAATTATTACAAATAAGACACAAGTCTTTAATCAAAGTAATACGCAGACACTAATTATTAGATACTCGTGGCGCCATTAATCCAAAGGGACGCCGACTGATGAACAGCTGCCTAGAACTCCTGAAACTCCTCTGGGAACTCACCAAAGTCCGCTGGTGCATCTGAGTACCCATCCGGGATTTTGTTGAATAATGCAAGTGTAAGTAATCCATCTTTACTTAACAAGTATAACACGAAGTATGAAGGCTAAAAAGGTTAGACACGGTTTGACTACGATTAGCACTTTTAGTTGATCATATTTTAGTATTAACCAAGTTACTACAATTTAATGTATCCCAGATGAACCCAAATTAATGAAGTAGAAGTATAACAATAATAACCATCAAATTTATTAAAACCATCATCCCAAAGATGTGACCAATTAGCAAAAAGGATCCAGGCCGCTCTTGACCGTGAGCACGGCTGTTATAACAGTTTTACACTCTGCAGAGGTTGTACACTTTCACCACCAGTCACGACACCCCTTTGTCATAGACAATGCACTCCAAAAGACGAGCGCAGGGTACCGCTACGAGACCTTTCAAAAGTCTCCCTAACTGGTTAGTGGCCGCTATGGTTTCAACTTAGGCGCATGAACCTCTCCCCCTCCAGTCAATCCCACATGTAAACATGATCCCATGCTAGAGGCGAGCCGAGGTCCACACTTAAACCATGGAGCCCCACTTGCGCCTTTCGGTAACCACTAACAAGCTAGAGTAGTTCATTTTACTTAATCAAGACCAGAGCCATGTAGTTCTGTTGGTTGTACGGTTTTCCTAGGTTGTCACTTTAAGAAATTGGACCTTCAAGAGAGATGCTTAGAGCAATCCGAAACACATGCTCAAGCTACCTAACCATGTTGCTAAAAAGCATGTTTTAATCACAGTTCCATATACCATTAGTCAAACTTAACAAGTTACATCATGAGATCATTGATTCATAAGCAAAGATTGTGAAGCATAGCAATAATCTACCCGTAATGCATAAACCCAGGTGTTCAAGGTAAAAAGGATAAAGTAAAACTAGGTAAAGTCCTAAGGGTTCATCAAATTGGACACATGCATATATGAACATGATAATTAAAGGTTATTGGGTCGGAGTTTCTCGTGTTACACTTGCCTTCCTCTAAGTACTGCTGCTGCTGCTCTTGCTCCTTGAACTGCTGATCTTCCGAAGGCACGAACGGCTCACCGTCTATACTCGATCAACATCACCACACAAACATCCAGACAAGCCAGTACATGCAATACAAGTAAGCTCTATTAGAACAGTACACCAAATAGTACAAACAGAAAGAAAAAGGCTCATAAACTATTATACGCATTACTACGAACACATGAGCGCAAGAATCACTTTAATCGGAGCTAAAACACATTTTATATGAATAAAATAAGTACTAGGGGCATAACTGTAAGAAAATAGGGACCTAAACATAATTATGAGTATAAACAGAAGGTCTAGCACGTAAATAAACAACCTAGGATGGTGGGTTCAAATATTTTTGAACTAAGGTTGGACAGTGGGTTGATTTGCGTAAAACAGAGGGTCCTAATTGCAAAAGTGGTGCTGCGCAGCAGGTTGGGCTTGCGTGGCGCTGGTGTGGCGCACACGTGGCAGCCACGTGGCTCCACGTGTCGCTGACGCGGCTGTGGACCGGGGCCACAGACCCGGTCCATGGGTCTACGGCGGACCATTAAGAGGCGAAGGGGTATGGGGTTTTCTTGGCCATCCAGATCGGATCGGATGGCCCTGGTTTAAAGCGGGGCGCGGGGTCGACCAGCGGCGAGCTGGTTGCGGCGGCGACGACGGAGCTACGCCGGCGAGGTCGGTTTAGGCCCTAGGGAGCTCGGTTTGGGACGAAATTTGGCCGAGGAGTAAGCTGGGGCAACGGTGAAGCTTACCAGGGGCTTAGGAGGGTCGATTGAGCGGCGGTGGTGTCGGTCGGCGTCGAACGGCAGACGGCGGCGTCAGTCAATAGCGTCGGGGCTCTCCGGGGCTTGGCAACGGCTCCAAGCGGCGGCTTCGGTCGCGGAGGGCTCCTGTGTACGACAAGGGGAGCAAAGGGGTGAGCCAGGAGTCCTTGGGGTGGCAAATCGGAGCACGGCGGCGGCTCACCTAAGCTCGTCGGCGGGGTCGCGCTGGAGCTTCGGTTGAGGGGAAAAGGGGGCGGGGCTCGGCTTTATATAGCCCGGGGTGATGCGGGGATGGAAGGGACCAAGAAGGAAGGGCCGGGGATGGAAAGGGAGAAAGGGGAAGGCGGTGGCCGGCGATGGAAAGGACGGCGGCGGCGGGATTCGAATCCCGGTCGGGCACGGGGAAGGGGCCCGATAGGTGGGCCCCAGCTGTCAGCGGCTCAGGGCGAAAACGCCCCGGCGCTGGACGCCTCCAGGTGAGCGGGAGAAGGGACGCGGGCCGATTGGGCCGAGGGATTGGGCCGCGAGGGAGGTTAGGTGGATCGCGGGGAAAAGCTGAGGGGCTTAAAGCGGGCTGGGCCAAAAGTTTGAGGAGGCAAACCAGACTTAACGCGGAAAACACAAAAACTACTAAAACAAATGCAAATTCAAATGGGATTTTGAATATGAATTCATACCCCACAAATTGAATTGCCAACAAACAAAAATATGCACCAGCATGTATGCACACACATGTTTCTATTTCTTTTTTATCAAATTTTATTTAGGACAAGTTGTATAACCCTAAGTTGATCATGCTCACATTGAACAAAATAAATCAAATTTTACTATTATTTTAGTTAACCTATTTTTAGGGTGTTACACCCACCCGGACGACCACAACATCTTCCTCACCCGTCACTGCCCGTGCGCAGCCTGCACCGACAAACACGATGGCGGCCAACACAGAAGATGGTATGAACCCTTTTCTACCCTTGTTCTTTTCACAGATCCATCGCGCACACACACATGTTTTACCCATCCAATCCCACTAGATTTTGCTGCCAGTGATCCCTAGATTGTTACAAGGGCCACCATCNCCCGACGCCCTGCTGCCCCGACGCCGGCCCCCCTGTTGTGCACCAAGGTCCTCCGCGCCCCGATCGCCGCTGGCCCGAGCTCCCCTGCGCCGCCCTGTGTGTATGTGTGTGAATTGCAGGAGATTGTGAATTGTGCATTGATAGAATTGCCGCATTGTGAATTGTGCATTGATAGAATTGCAGGGGATTGTGAATTGTGTGTTGTGTGAATTATCGGAATTGTGTGAATTGTGCATTTTATGTAATTATAACATTTTCATGTAATTATTGGAAATTATAGGATTTTTTACATAATTATAAGATTTTTTATGTAATTATAGGATTTTTCATGTAATTCATAAAAATATGAATCTAGAATTTACATTATTTCATGTGTGTGTGTGAATCATACTATATTAGAAATGATTATTAGAAAATGTTTAGAAATACGAATCTAGAATTTACATTAATAGTATCAAATTTCATTATAGGAAATGTTAGTTTCAAAAATGTGTTACTTTGATCATTAGGAAATGTTAGTTGAAAATAATTAGTTTATTAGAATGAAAATTTGTTTATTAGTATGGAAATTAGTTTATTAGTATGGAAATTAGTTTATTAGAATAGAAATTAGATTATTAGTGTATATGAAAATATGATTATTAGTATGGAAATATGATTATTAGTATGGAAATTAAATTATTAGTGTATATAGAAATTAGATTATTCGTTTATATAGGAATATAATTATTAGTATGGAAATTAGATTATTAGTGTATATTTATTATGAATATATTTATTATGAATATATTTATTATGCATGTGTAAGGACAATATATGATTATATGTATGCATGTGTGAGGACAATTTATGATTATATGAAAAATTTATTTATTAGACGAATGAATGTGTAAGGAAAATTTATGATTATATGTATGCATGTGTGAAGAAGCGACCAATACTTTATTATATCATGTATTTTGTTATTTCATGTACTTTGTTATTTCATATACTTTGTTATTTCATGTACTTTGTTATTTTATGTACTTTGTTATTTCATATACTCTATTATTTCATGTACTTTGTTATACAAATTATGAATATATTTATTATACTTTGTTATTTCATGTATAGTTTGTTATTTATGATTATGTGCGTGCATGTGTGAGGACAATTTATGATTATATAAAAAATTTATTTATTATACGAATGAATGTGTAAGAAAAATTTATGAATCATCAAATTTGATAGAAATTCATCGACTTTGGTTGAATATTGTTCATCAATTCGCATGTAAACATTAGTATCGGCCAATGCAAAAGTTGTAGATGAATCAATGGGCTACAACTTTTATAACACAACCATTAACATTTGATAGAATTTGATACAATTTGATCGAATTTGATAGAATTTGATCGAAATGGATCGAATTTGATAGAATTTGATAGAATTTGATAGATTTTGATCGAATTTGACACAATTTTAGGTTCCAAGATGATGACGCAAGATGAAATAAACGAAATGTTTATGATGAACAAAATCGCACAAGGCAGTGCATGTGCCACTAACCTCCTCGACATCGAGGAGGAGGCAGGTGGTGATGATGGCAGCCAATTCCTCAATATGTCTGGTGATGGCATGGAAGAACCTGCTGCAAATGTTCACACAGAGGAGGTATACATGTATACATATTGTCAATATCAATGATATATATGTATATGTTCAAGCATGAAATCTTAATACATTTCTTTCTCGTATGTGTAGCCCTCAGGCTCACAGCCTTCTTGTCGGGGGTAGACCCCCAGGGGTACCCAGAAGGCGGATTGGCCCAACCGGCAAGGGACGGCCCAATCCGAGTGCAACTGGATCGGTTAGTCGGACTGGCTGGTCCACCAGTCGGAAGGCCCACCAGTCGGGCGAACCGGATGGGCGCAACGACGTGCGCGGCAAGGAAAGAACACGGCATATCCCGCAAGAAGCTCGGAGATCAAGATAAACTAGCCGGAATTATAGGGAAAGATATCTGTAATCATTATAGGATCAAATCCTTGTATTTCGGGTAGGTTACGATCTCTGGCCGACTTGTAACTCAAGGCAGCCGGACTATATAAGGCGCCTTGAGACCCCCCTCCAAAACACAACGAAACCATACGCAACATCATACAACCCTAGGACAGAACCCAACTACGGAGATCCTTCAGGAACTTCATACACAGCAATACAATCGCCGCCAACACAGGACGTAGGGTGTTACGTCATCTCGACGGCCCGAACCTGTTCAATCCTTGCGTCTTGTGTTACCATCGACTTCTGATCCTCGATCTGTCCCTCAACAAATCAACCACGTAGGCTACCCTGTGTGGACTGCCGGGTCCAAACATCCGACAGTTGGCGCGCCAGGTAGGGGTTGATCGACGAGATCAATCTGCAAGCTCGATGGCATTCACTTCCGCCGTCATCACGCCGGCGACCATGAAGATTTCCATCGCTGAGGGGGCCATGTTCTTCTTCGGATCCATGGTCTTCACCGCTGGGCCCGAGGGAGAGCTCTCCTTCACCCGTGACGCCACCCCGGAGGAGACAGCGCCACGACTCGACGCTACGCCAGACGGGATCGTCACCATCACCACTCCGTCGCCAACTATCGCCAACAACTCGGCGACCGCGACGGCCGGCGTCGTTCTCCCGCTATCCCAGGGGAACACGCCTTCTCCTACACCGCCGACTGCTTCGTCCACTCCGCCTCAACCACCCAGGGCGCAGGAGACGCCCGAACAACGAAAGGCGCCGATGGGCTGCACGCCAACGCCAGTTCGAGGCGGACATGGATCACGCCATCGCCTCCATCGATGAATGCATCGAACTCACCGAGTCTGCTCGTCGGGGCATCGCTTCGCCGACAAGATTCCCGCTGGGACTCAGGAACAGCGGGGCCATCTACCAGCAAGCACTCGGCGAACGCGCCAATGCCGACTACTCTCCAGATGCGATCAGGGAGGTCGAACCCATCACGGCCACCCAGATCGGATCTACTCCGGACGTCGCAGCGGCACAACACCCTCACCATCAAGATACACCGACTCCGCCCGAACCAACTCCGGCTTTCCCGCGGGTGACACGTGTCCTCCCTCCAAATAAGAGGATCACGCCAGCCAAGCGGGAGACGTTCGTCTCCGACATATCCGCCGACGAACCAACGGTCCAAGGCGAGGATCAAGCACGCCGTGATGCCAGGATCGGGCGTAACGGTGAAAGGCAACGACGCCGCGATGCGCGGCGAGAACGCCGAAACCCCAGGATCACGCGCAATCTCCAAGACGACTTCATCCAAGAGGTCGGCGGCGTAGGTGTCTACGCCACTCCGTCGGCCAACCTTGCCGCCGCGCACCAAGAGCTAGAGGGGATCCCAGAAACCCCTGAGCTCAACCGGATCAAGGTCAGGCTGACCGCAGCCGCGGGCATGATCGCCCAGAGGGCTCCTGCTTCCTCATCTCGCCACTCCAGGTCGGCCAGTCGCCGAGATGCCGATCGCGGCGTGGTCGAACAGCCCGATCTCCGCGAACAACTCCGCAACCGCGATCTCCGAAGAAATCTTGACGACCGTCATCGGCGGAGGGACGAGGAGGAACTCCGACGGCGCGCCGAGTACAACCGTGAACACGGCCCTCCGGGGCTGGATCGCGAAGCACGCCAACGCCGAGAGCTCGAGGCCGCAGAGGTCGCACGCCGCCGGGAATTCGACCGCAAGTACGGGGCTCCACTCGGACAGGACTGGCCACCCCGAGCTAACACCCCGGAAGACTACTCCGCCGACTCGGGACACGCAGACACCGGGAACCTCAACGACTGTGACGGCTTCCCGGCTTTCACTGCCCGAGTAAGATCCATCAGAATGCCTGCCAACTTCAAACCTACAGGCATAGAGAAGTATGATGGGAAGGCGGACCCGACGCTGTGGCTCCGGACGTACAGCATCGCCATCCGCGCGGTGAACGGCGACCACGACGCCATGTGCGCCTACTTCCCCGTCGCCATGACCAAGGTGGGGCTAACCTGGCTCCACAGCCTTGAGCCCGACTCCATCGACAGCTGGGGGACCCTCTGCGACAAGTTCAAGAGCTACTTCCAGGGGAGCTCCATCCGACCAGGCACCGCCTGGGATCTGGGCAAGGTCAAGCAGAACCGGGGGGAGAGCCTCCGCGACTACACCGACCGCTACATGGAGAACCGGAACTTAGTTCCCGGCTGCTCCGAGTCGGAGATCATCAGCTACTTCCTCGACGGCCTCGCCGACTCCGCCGTCTTCGAGCGCCTCTGTGAAGATCTGCCAAAGACCTCCGGCGAGTTCTTTGGCCGGGTCAACAAGATGGCCAACGCCAAGGAGGCTGTCCGTCTCCACTACGGCAAGAAAAGCACTCGGGACGATGATCGTCCCCCTCGCCGAGAAGACCGCCCGAAGAAGGAGGATACGCGCCGTTCCCGACCTGAACCAAGCAGGAGGGATGACCGAAAGCGCTCGAGAGACTACACCGTCGCCGCCATGGACCGTAGTGGCCCTCGCCCGCGATCCAACTTCAGCGCCGACTTCGAGAAGATGCTCCAAGGACCCTGCCCCATCCACAAACAGTCCAAGCATCGTATGATCGACTGCATGGGGCTCGCCGACGCCTACAAGAAAAAGGAGGGGAAGCTGCCGCCACGAGATGACGACAAAGGCGACAAGGGAAAAGGGGCTCCCGAGAACCCTGCTTTCCCGAACGTCGACAGGCAGGTGAACTTCATCCTCGGAGGACCGCCGCCCGTAGACGACAAGCGCCGGGAGAAAGTACGAGACCGGGAGATATTCTCCTGCTACACATCGCCGATCCAACCGCTCCGCTGGTCCGAGCAGCCGATCACCTTCTCCAGGGAGGACCAGTGGTTCCAGGTCTCCGACGTGGGCGAGTACCCGCTGGTACTCAGCCCGATTGTGCATAATGCCCGCCTCACCAAAGTACTCATCGACGGTGGGAGCGGGCTCAACATCATCTTCGCCCAGACGCTGAGGGACATGGGCATCGGCCTCGACGCCCTGAGTCCTTCTCTCCACCCGTTCTACGGGCTGATCCCGAGGAAAGGCTCCAAACCACTCGGGCAGATCGCTTTACCCGTCACCTTCGGTGATCAGGACAACTTCAGGACCGAGTACCTGAACTTCCAGGTCGCCGACTTCACCACCGCCTACCACGCCATATTGGGGAGACCAGCGCTCGCCAAGTTCATGGCGATCCCAACTACACTTATCTGCTGATGAAGATGCCAGCACCAAACGGCGTCCTCTCCATCCGCAGCGACGTACATCTCTCCAAGGGCTGCGACAAAGAAGGGCTTCACCTCTGCACCGGCATCGAACGCAGCGTGCTCCAGATGGAGGTGGTCCACGAAGCAAGAACCTTCCAGGGGGACCCGGGCTCCGTCCCCGAGTCCTCCAAGCGAAGGGCCGCGCCGACCACGATGCAGCCGGCCGAAGAAGTGCGCGCCATCTCGCTTGGGCTCTCCGACTCCTCCAAGACCGCCCTGATCGGATCAGGGCTCGACCCCAAATAGGAAAGCGCGCTCGTCACCTTCCTCCGGAACAACGCCGACATATTCGCATGGACTCCATCAGATATGCCAGGCGTTCCGAGGGAGGTGGTCGAGCACTCCTTGACGGTTGACGCGAACGCCAAGCCAGTTCGCCAAAAGCTCCGACGCTTCGCGCAGGATCGCAAGGAGGCCATTAGGGCAGAGATTACAAGGCTGTTAGCCGCCGGCTTCATTAGAGAAGTCTTTTATCCTGACTGGCTTGCTAACCCAGTCCTTGTAAGAAAAAAGAATAATGAATGGAGAATGTGTGTTGATTACACGGATCTCAACAGGCACTGCCCTAAGGAACCCTTCGTCCTACCCCGCATCGACCAAGTCGTTGACTCCACCGCCGGATGCATACTCCTATGCTTCCTTGATTGTTACTCCGGCTACCACCAGATCGCCCTGAAGGAAGAAGACCAGGAGAAGACATCCTTCATAACTCCGATCGGCGCCTACTGCTACACCAAGATGATGTTCGGCCTCCGCAACGCCGGAGCCACCTACCAGAGGGCCATCAACTTGACCCTAGGCACTCAGATCGGCCGCAACGCCGAGGCCTACGTCGACGACATAGTCATCAAGACAAAGATCGAAGCCGAGTTCATCGCCGACCTCTCCGAAACGTTTAACAATCTTCGCAGGCACAACTGGAGGCTGAACCCGACTAAGTGCGTCTTCGGCGTACCCAAAGGGAAACTACTCGGCTTCATCGTCAGCAACAGAGGCATTCAAGCCAACCCAGAAAAGATAGACACCATCCGGAGGATGAAACCGCCGACTGGGAAGAAAGAGATCCAAAAGCTGACTGGTTGCATGGCAGCCTTGAGCAGATTCATCTCCCGGCTTGGGGACAAGGGCCTGCCGTTCTTCAAAATCCTCAAGAAGACCGACAGGTTCGAGTGGAACCAAGAGGCACAGCAAGCTTTCACCGACCTCAAGGACTACCTCTCCGCATAACGACGAGACACTACTCCTGTACATCGCTGCCACCACCAACGTGGTAAGCACCGTCATCGTCGTGGAAAGGGAGGAAGAAGGAAAGGTGCAACGAGTACAGCGACCAGTCTACTACGTGAGCGAAGTGCTCAGCGAGTCCAAGTCTCGCTATCCCCAGGTGCAGAAACTGCTCTACGCACTGCTGATCACATCAAGAAAACTCCGCCATTACTTCCAAGCGCATCGCATCAAGGTGGTCACGCAATTTCCACTCGGGGAAATCCTCCACAACAGAGACGTCACGGGGCGAATCATCAAGTGGTCCGTCGAGCTCGGCTCCTTCAACATAGACTTCGTCCCGCGCACCGCCATCAGGTCACAGATCCTCGCCGACTTCGTCGCCGAATGGACCGAGAGCCAGGACGCGAAAGAAGACACCAGCGGCGAGCACTGGAAGATGTACTTTGACGGCTCCCTGATGATCGACGGAGGAGGGGCTGGGGTACTCTTCATCTCGCCGAAAGGGGAACAACTCCGATACGTCCTCCAAATTCGTTTCCCTGTCACCAACAATGCCGCCGAGTACGAAGCAATTCTCCACGGGCTCCGCATCGCCGCTTCACTAGGCATAAAGAGGCTCCTGGTCTATGGCGACTCAGCTGTTGTCATAAACCAGGTGAACAAAGAGTGGGATCACAACAGCGAGCGGATGAACGCCTATTGCGAGGCGGTGCATAAGCAGGAGGGGAAATTCTACGGAGTTGAGTACCACCACGTCCCACGGGAAAACAACCTCGCTGCTGATGCACTCGCCAAGCTGGGATCCACCCGCGCAGAAGTTCCAGGGGGGGTGTTCGTGCAGGGCCTCCTCAAACCCTCGGTGAAAGAGCCGAACGACGAGCCAGAGCCTGCCCCAGAACTCTGCGAGGTGCTAGCCATTGACGCCGAAGGAGAAGACTGGATGGCCGAGTTCATAGATTTCCTCGCCCACAACAAAGTGCCAAATGACCCCACGCAGAGGAAGATCCTAGAGCGCCGAAGCAAAAATTACGTGGTGGTCGGTGGCGCCTTGTACAGACGAGCCGCCACAAATCAAGTATTCATCAAATGCGTCACGAAAGAAGTCGGCCTCCAGATCCTTGATGACATCCACTCGGGAGTTTGTGGAAGCCACGCAGCCGCAGGAACTCTAGTCGGGAAAGCATACCGAGCTGGATTCTTTTGGCCCACCGCCGTCTCCGACGCCAAAGCACTCGTCCGCCGATGCCAGGGGTGCCAATTCTTCGCCAAGCAGAAACACCTCCCGGCCCAAGCTCTGCGCACTATTCCGCCTCGTGGCCATTCGCCTGTTGGGGGTTGGACATGGTGGGACCATTCAAAGCAGCCCCGGGAGGTTACACGCACATCCTCGTCGCCATTGATAAATTCTCCAAATGGATAGAGTACAAGGCCATCGTCGGAACTCCAACATCAAAGCAGGCAGCCGCCTTCGTCGAAGAAATCACACACCGGTTCGGAGTCCCTAACAAGATCATCACCGACTTGGGGACACAGTTCACCGGATCCGCCTTCTGGGACTTTTGCGAGAACAGCTGTATCGGTGTATACTACGCCTCCGTCGCCCATCCCAGATGTAACGGACAGGTGGAACGAGCCAACGCCATGATACTCCAAGGATTAAAAGCGAGGGTCTTCGACCCATTGAAGAAATTCGCCGGACGGTGGCACCAGGAGCTACCACAAGTCATCTGGGGCCTCAGAACTCAGCCGAGTCGAGCAACAGGTCATACTCCATTCTTCCTCGTCTACGGCTCCGAGGCTATCCTCCCCACCGACATTGCTTTTGGATCTCCGCGCATCGATAACTACGACGAAGGTGAAGCTGAGGCAGCTCGCGAGGTGGACCTAGTCTCCATCGAAGAACACCGAGTTAACGCGCTCATACAGCACGCGCGCTACCAGCAACAACTCCGGCGCTACCACGACAAGAACGTCCAGGAAAGGGACTTCAACATTGGCGACCTCGTCTTACGCCGAGTGCAATCCACTGCAGGGGTTCACAAACTCTCCGCCCCATGGGAAGGCCCGTTCATCGTGACTCAGGTCATATGTCCGGGTACTTTTCGTCTCCAATACGAGGACGGCACCGAGGTCCCGCACCCGTGGAACATAGAACACTTACGCCGATTCTACCCATGAAAAGCTATGTATCACAAAGTTCAATAATATTATATGCCTTTTTGTGTATTTTTGTTCTCCTCGCAAAAACTTCTCGGAATCACTCCGTTCCCGAGTAGCTCTTAACTAAATGCTGTGTAACCGGGCCCGGAACGACGCCTAAGCCTTCTACACGTGCACGGGATCCGCTCTCGACGTTATGAACTTAGGATAAGTGAGGCAAAGGGAAAAGCACGTTTCAGCCAAAAGCTACTCGGGCAACAATAAAATACGAAACAAAGTATCCAACACTTTTGCTTTGCTTGTTTCTGATTACTTGTATGTACAAAGGTTTACACTACTCTGTACAGAATACAGGACTCTACTCAAACTTGAGAGCCTCGCCGACTTTCTCGGCGATCGAGCGAGTCTCCACCATCGCCGCATCCACCTGCTCCACCGTGGCGTCCGCCGCCACACCGTCTGCGACCGGCGCAAGGTCAATCCGCGGGTACAGTGTCCGAACACGCGCCAAGGCGTCGTTCGCGCACACAACCGCCGACTCCTTGATCAACTCGGCGATGCGGGTTGGCGCGGCTTGAAGACGCGGGACCAAGGCAGTCGGCTCGCCCTCCTCCGGAGCCACGGAGTCCAGCAGGTCCCTCGCCGCCTCGTTGACTTCCGTCAGGGCCAGATGCGCCGATGAGAGATCTTGCTCCAAGCCTGTTATGATTTGAGAGTTATTCTGGATGGTATACATGGCTTGGAGCATCGTCATGTCCGCACCTTTCCGGAAGTCCTGCTCCTGCTTCAATTTGCCCGCCATCACCTCCTCCGACTGCTGCAGAGTTGCGTTCGCAAATCGCAGCTCCTTCAGCTCGGTGATGTGGCGCGCTCTCTCCATCTCTTTCTCTGGAAAGGCAAGGGAGTACTTGGTCAGGATGAGGATAACACGGTACGGATCTATCGTTCAAGCAACTACTCGGAAATCACAAGGAGAAGGTCCTTACCATGAAGAGTATGCCGGTGCTCCATGATGGCGTCATTTAAGCTCTTCTTGGCAGCGTCGCGTTGACGCCTGACCCGCTGGAGCTCCGCTTCCGCCTTTGCCGCACGAAGGAGCGCTGACTCCGCGTCCTGAGCCTGCGCAAGGCGCGACTGCCGGAGCGTGGCCAGTTTCTACAAACATTCCGAAAAGGAGAACGACTCAGAAAACCAACAAAGGAGAAGAAAAGATGAACAAGACAGGGGAGGAAGCTTACCGCTGCAAGGCGCTGCGCGTGGTCGACAGCAATCTGGAGCTCGGCGATCACCGAGCCTTCTTTCTCCGCCGTGGCATCCACCCCAGGAACAGTGATAGTCCCTGAGGTGTCCGACTCCTTCGGCGGGTCCTCCTCCTGGATCTCCTCCCGGGTAACATCGCCGGCGCCGACGGGCGACTGGATCACCGTGTCCGCGACAGGATCTCCAGCGACGACCGGAGCGATCGCCGTGTCATCGGCTGCCGGCACCTCCTCCGCAACCTCCGGGTTAGGGCCGACTGGAGCTTCCGCAGTCCGCGCCGCGCCCGGTCCATCCGCCGAATCCGTCACCTTGGGCAAAGCACCCGAGGACGACTGGTCTGCAGGTGCGGCGGGTGGAGCACTCGGACCTGGCAGAGCGTCAGTCGAGGGAGCCCTCCCACTCGCCGCCTCTCCGTCCAGATCGGAGGCATTGCTGAAAAAAGCACTCGGGAGTTAGTATAAGAACTCGGATAACAAGAAGAAGCGCGAAAACTCACCGAGTACCCTTCACGATCGCGACCCGCGGCCGAATGACGGGCAGCTTGGGACGCCGCTGCGCCGAGGCCGCCACGAGGATTGGCCTGGTCCCCAAGTCTGAGACCGGCCTTGCGTCCGCCGAAGCTTGCACGAGCGTCTCCGCCACCATGCGCCGCCTCTCCTCTACGGAAACGCCCATGGCCCGAGCGTGCTCCTGCTCTTGGAACACCTCGTCGGGCACCGCCTCGTCCTTCTCCTCCTCCTCCGTGACGACCGGCGAAGAGCGCACCGGCTCGTCAACGTCGGCCTCCGAACCCGCAGATGGCCTCTGAGCCGGCTGCACGTCCGGCTTCTTCACCACCTTCGCCGACACCTTCTTCGTACGCCTCCGCTTGGGAGGCGGCGGCGCCGCACCCGCCACCGCGTCCCGGACGGAGGGCGCTTCGTCCGACAGCGTGGCCGAGTCGTCGGCCGCCCCGTCGTCAACCTCCACCGCCCGCTTGGGAACGCCGCCCCCACGGCTGTTCCTCTTCGCCACTGCCGCCCGGCGCTTCCGCGGACGGTCCTCCACCACCTCCTCATCAGAAGGACTCAGGGAGCCCTCTGTGTCACTCGGCGCCCATATGCGGGGCGCAGGGAGTTGAACTGGCCCCTCTGGCCGAGTGCCTCCCTGAGCAGCCGGAGGCGTATCCTCGAGGATTACTTTCCTCGGGACGTCCCCCGGAAGTGGGGCAGCAGAGAAGAACTCGAAGGCCCGATCCTGCGCAAGAAAAGGCGCAAAATCAGAACGGCCAACGGACGAAAACAGAAATTAAGTCAAGAGAAACGCTCAAAAGGACTCGGAAAGGAAACTCACCGGTGGTGGAGGCCTCTTCAACGAAAAAGGGCGCGGCTGGCCCTTCTCCGACACACGGCCGAGGAAGAACCCGCCGACCCGCTCCTTCATCTCCTCCTTCCCCACGGTGCGGTTAGCAGCCCGAGTGGGGTCGTCTCGCCCCGAGTACTCGTAACCCGGGTGCTTCTGCTCCTGGATGGGTTGGACCAGCCGCCTGCTGAAGTTGCAGGCGATGCCGATCGCCGTCAGGCCTTGAGCCTTCAATTCCTTGATCAACTCAAGGAGCTCGTCGACCTGATCCATCTCCGAGGCGTCGGAGAGCTCGTTCCAGCAGTCTTGTACTTTCGGCCGCTCGCCGGTGTGGCAGGGGATCGATGGCTCGTGGTTCCCGACGTAGAACCACTCGGCCTTCCACCCTTTGTTGGAGGTGTTGAGGGCGATGTCGAAGTAGTCGTCCTTCCGCCCTTGACGAAGCATGAAGCCGGCTCCTCCGACCACCACCATTTTCTCCTCACTTGGCTGAGGTTTCAGCCAGTACAAGTACCTCCACAAATTGAAGTGAGGAGAAATACCTAAGTACGCCTCACAGAGGTGGATGAAGACCGAGATCGCCATGATTAAGTTCGGGTTGAGGTTGATCGCCTCGATCCCGTAGTAGTACAGCAGCCCACGGAAGAACGCTCCCGTGGGCAAACCAAGCCCCGCCTCGAAGAAGGGCTTGAAGAGGACTAGCTCGCCGGAGTTCTCCGACGGGAATACTTCCCCCGCGCTCGGCCGCCATTCCGCAACGGCCTGAGGCGGCAGGACATTCCGCTCCACCATCTCCTCCAGCACCTCCGAGGTCACCTTCCCCCGCGTCCAAGCGAGGACAGGGGAAGGGATCTTGTCAGACTTCGGGACAGCGCCGGCAGCAAACTTCTTCCTCCCCGCCATGGATCTTACGGCAGGGGTCTTGGAACGCATCAGCGAGGCTGCGCTCCCCGTGGTGGCTGAGATCGCGCAAAGGACTTGCGAGCGAGGGGAGCTTTGGTGGCGGCGGATGAAGAGTGAAGAACGGGGAGAACGGATCTGGAAATGGGAAGGTTTCCCCTCCGGGTTTAATCCTCGCCTTTTATAGCGCGCCTTGATGCCCGAAATTACCGCGAGATAGCGCGATTAGCGGGGGCGGGCGAAACGGCACAAAGAGCCGTTGGGCGCTTCACCTTCCGTTACACGCCAGGTGTCAACGGTAAAAAATAACTCCAGAGCACTCGACCAAGACAAAGCAGTCGGCGTGCCGCTAAGGCTCGAACAGCTCCCACGCTCGGGGGCTGGCGCCACGATTAAGTCAGTGTGCCTCTCGGGCTCGATTGGCCCCGAACCACTCGGGAGCCAACACTGCAACCCTGGTGGTGTGCCGCTAAGGCTCGAACAGCTCCCACGCTTGGGGGCTGGCGCCACGATTAAGTCAGTGTGCCTCTCGGGCTCGATTGGCCCCGAACCACTCGGGAGCCAACACTGCAACCCTGGTGGTGTGCCGCTAAGGCTCGAACAGCTCCCACGCTTGGGGGCTGGCGCCACGATTAAGTCAGTGTGCCTCTCGGGCTCGATTGGCCCCGAACCACTCGGGGACCAACACTGCAGAACTGAAGGCGTACCGCTAAGGTTCGACCGGCACTCGGACTCGGGGGCTGGCGCCATATCAAAAGCAGCGTGCCATGCGGGCTCGATCAGCCCCGAAACGCTCGGGGACTGACGCTGCGAACAAATTGCGACATGCAATACATTCTTTTTGCAGGAAATACAGTTACAACGGAGCCGGGCTTGTGCCGGTTACAAACATCAAACACAATAACCGCCAAGATGACGGCCTGGGGCACTCGTCCCTGCGCCTAGTGCTACATCCGGAGCAAGCTTGGTTCACATGAGCTCCTCGCAAGCTCTCTTGTAGCACCACTGCAGCCGTCGACGGGACAGCACCGGTGGAGGGTTGATGGCGGGCGCCTTCGGCTATCCCTGGCTCTACAAAGCATTTCACCCCACATGGCCCTCGTCACATGGGAATGCGGGGGTGAACAGGGCAGCACTCACACACCGATCAACGCCTCAGATCCCTCGCAAGCACTCTTCTAGCACCGTGCCATGATGATTCCATGAACTTTCCCCGGTGGATGAACCCAACAAGGAGCCTCCGGCATATTGACCACAAGGATCCTATATCTATTCGCTCTTGGGTAGCAGCTCAGGCTCCCCGACGGGTATTTATAGCCCCTGGTCGCCGGAGGACGGAAGGCTTACTCCACGATGACGAGCGCGGGCTTCACGCCACGCGTCTCTCCTCCGGCATGAGGCGCTCAGGTTGCCCTTATCTCCTTTGGCTCCACTCGACCACGGGATCGCCCTGTGCAATCACGGGAGCACTATTCCTGACGTCGCCTTGCCTGCCTCTCCTTGGCATACCCGACAAGGAAGGGATCCTCCGGGACTCGAACCTTTCGCCAAGATAAGTATCAACTGATTATTTTTGCCTATTCCGCGAGCTTTAAAACAAGTTGCTAAAGTACTCGGGGAGCACGCGCCTTAATCCGTGAAACCTCGGCTCTTCCGTACGCCTATGCTCCTACGCGTGCACGCGGCCCAGCTCCCTGCGCTATGGACTACGGCTATCGGGGATCAGGTGCATAAACGTAACAGGCTAACTGCCCGGGGAAATTAAAAGACTTATAAGCAGGAAGCGGAATTCATTAATATTTATGTATCGCCGAACGCTTTCTCCTCGAATTTTTACTTTGTTGCAGGATACAGACGACCACTCGGCGTGCTCAGCCCTCACGCTCGGGGGCTGGCGCCGGGACGACTACTCGGCGAGCTCAGCCCTCACGCTCGGGGGCTGGCGCCGGGACCCCGGCGACTACTCGGCGTGCTCAGCCCTCACGCTCGGGGGCTGGCGCCGGGACGACCATTCGGCGTGTCTCGCAGGACTCCGCTGGCCCTCAAGCTCGGGGGCTGAACGCCGAAATTAACGTCGGATGATCTAGCAAGATGCTCCTTGACTAACCCTTGGACCGATTCCTACGGAATCGCTTCAAGGCTCGGGGGCTACGGCCAACGGACGCACCTCGCGGCGCATCCGTTGATTGTCCGACGACCTCGGAAGAAGGCTACTAACCCTTGGACCGATTCCTTCGGAATCGCTTCAAGGCTCGGGGGCTACGTCCAACGGACGCACCTCGCGGCGCATCCGTTGGGAAATGGCTCTTTTCTCTCCAGTATCACGCGGTTTCGCTTCCAACTGCAGCAGGCTCGACGCTCATCAGACAGCACGACCTCGCCGACTTGTCTCTCAACCACGTACTACTCGGGGGCTTGTCGGGGGTAGACCCCCAGGGGTACCCAGAAGGCGGATTGGCCCAACCGGCAAGGGACGGCCCAATCCGAGTGCAACTGGATCGGTTAGTCGGACTGGCTGGTCCACCAGTCGGAAGGCCCACCAGTCGGGCGAACCGGATGGGCGCAACGACGTGCGCGGCAAGGAAAGAACACGGCATATCCCGCAAGAAGCTCGGAGATCAAGATAAACTAGCCGGAATTATAGGGAAAGATATCTGTAATCATTATAGGATCAAATCCTTGTATTTCGGGTAGGTTACGATCTCTGGCCGACTTGTAACTCAAGGCAGCCGGACTATATAAGGCGCCTTGAGACCCCCCTCCAAAACACAACGAAACCATACGCAACATCATACAACCCTAGGACAGAACCCAACTACGGAGATCCTTCAAGGAACTTCATACACAGCAATACAATCGCCGCCAACACAGGACGTAGGGTGTTACGTCATCTCGACGGCCCGAACCTGTTCAATCCTTGCGTCTTGTGTTACCATCGACTTCTGATCCTCGATCTGTCCCTCAACAAATCAACCACGTAGGCTACCCTGTGTGGACTGCTGGGTCCAAACATCCGACACTTCTGGGTCCTCATCATCGAAGAGGACGAAACGTGGCCAGACCAAAAAGTTAGAGGGCAGACTTGTAATCACTGATGTGGCAGAAGATGGTCGGCCAGTTGCGCCAGAGAAAGCTGCTATAAAGATGGCCAATCAGTGTGGTGTTCTAGTGAGAGACCACGTGCCCATCAGCCTGCAGAGGTGGAAACCCAGCGATGATGCTTCATACGTGCCGCAATCAGAGAAAGAAATGCTATGGGCCAGTCTGAAAGAACGTTTCGCAGTGCCTCAAGGTTCAGAGGAAAGAGTCAAAAATTGGGCTCTAAGGACGATGTGTACCGCATTTCAAACATGGAAGAAGAACCTATACAAGAAATATGACGAGAAGAACCTGACACCCAACTTTGATGATTACCCAAAGCTGAGGGGTCATTGGGATTCCTTCATGCAGTACAGGCGGTCAGAGTTAGGTGAAAAGAACTCACGACAGAATAGGATCAATGCCGCGAAGAAACGGTACTTCCACTCTCTTGGACCAACTGGCTATAAGAAGAAAATTCCTATCTAGGACAAGATGGAAGAAGATTTGATTGCCACGGAAATCACACCGGCGACAATGAATTGGCCCGAGCGATCAATGCATTGGTACTACGCTCATGGTGGCACTCTGGATCTTACTGATGGGTCACTTATATACAACGATGAGTTAAAAGAGGCGGCAGCTGCTATCCTTAAGGTGCTTAAAGAGAAACCTGATGGGACATTCATTCCTGACAGAGAAAACGACGAGCTAACAAGGGCTCTGGGGAACCCCAAACATCCCAGACGAGCTAGAGGTGTCGGCATCATCCTGTGGAAGGTTGCATTCCCTGCGGACAGTGACACGTACAGGAGTCGAAGCCGCTCTAAGGCCGCACAGGAGAGAAGAGTAGAGAACTTGGAAAGAGAGCTTCGAGAGACAAAGGCCGGCATCGCAGATAAAGTGTCTAGACAGATACAGACATTGCTGAGCCAAGGGCAGTCGTTGCCGGGAGCAGTACTTGTACCAGCTGTTGGATCTGGTGATGGTGTTAGCCCGCCCTCCCAACGGCGCAGCAGTGTTGCTTCCACGAAGCTCCCACCTGCCGATGCTGGGGACGAGAGTGCTCGCTATCCAGTGGATGAAATCACTCTGCGTACGCCATGTGAGCTTCATATACCAAGCCGAAACTTATCCACTAAGGTGGCTTACGGTATGGCTTATCCGGTGGAGCAAGGGCAGACCATTCATGGGGCACAGATTCCAAGTGGCTACTGCAAGGTGGGGGTCGAGCAAATTTGTGAAGGATATGATGACTTGGAGCTCGACATCCCAGGTGGCGACGGAGAAAAGACGTTAGCGGATGCTGCCCACGGCAGTATCATTCTATGGAAGAAGCGTTACGTCAAATTTGGCAGTCAAGGGCCGTCATCTACTCCACCCAGGGATCCCCCGCAGCCACCATCACCTTCAAGAAGGGACGAGGATGACCCAGAGCTGCCACCTCCAGGTCGGGATGATGCCGGCTCACACATGTCTCCTCCTCCACCAGCACGGTATCCCCCAAAGCGCTAAGCTGCACCCCCACGGCGGACTACTCGCCAGAAGCGCCAAACGGTGGAGAAAGAGCCTACCGAAGAAGAAAAGTTGGCCGCCATAAGGAAGAAGTTACCTTATGACCAAACTGACGAGGAAACTGCTTTGGTTGTCGAAGCCTAGGTCAAAGAGCATTTCAAACCAGATGAGCCAGAGAAGCCGGTACACATAGATCCGATAGTGAAGACCTTTTTGAAAACATTGAGCGCGGCGAATTAGAAGAGGTTCTTACCCTCTGACTACAACCGCCAGCTTACAAAGTCTTATGATAAGCAGAAAAAAGCCAGTAGTGGATCCTCAGGGAAGAAGGCGGCCACTCCTAAGAAGAAACAAGTCGGTCAGAGCTCTGCTAGGAGAACACAAGGGCAACAGGATATTGACGACGAAGAACTTGCGAAGTTCTGCGCGCAAACGGGCCTCTCACCGACACAAATTTTACTGGGCGAAATTCCTAAGGCAACACCAGTGAAAACTTGGGAATTTCGATATGGCGAAGCAATGGTGCCCCCATTTTCTGTGAAGTACCTACCCACTCAAGCATTTCGATTTCATGAGTGGTACATGAAGGTGCCCAAAAAGGGTAGACTGATGCTCAATGTTTTGATACAAGACCGTGATTACTTCCGTGGGCATAGTCTCTTAATTTTAGATTTCAAGGATGTGTATATGTTGTACCATCAAGATGCCATAGACCTCTCATTGATGAGCTGTTGGGTTGTGTAAGCACTACAAGGTTTTGCGTATAATGCAACGCCGGAAAAGTGTTGCAAAATGCCCAAAATGGTTGCAATAGACACAATGACAACGGAATTTTAGCGTTGCGAGGCGTTGCCAATGCAAACGTAGTCCAAAGTTTGCACCACGGTTTATTTTTGGTGTTGCCATTGTGTTTCCCCTATTGCAACACCAAGAATCTTTTTGCAACCCAAAAGTAGTCTTCGTATCAGCAACCACCGTGGGTGTTGCAATCGTAACTATTGCAACGCGCCAGGCATTGGAAGAGCTATCTGTTACCACATAAAGAAAATGTAGCAATAGTGGCAGTGGCAACGATACTGGATGTTGCAGCAGACCCTATTGCTACGTGTTTATAGCATTGCAAAATATATCCCCTATTGCAACGTTACTCTTATGGTTGCTATAGGAGGGACTCTTTATTGCCACGTTAAACATTTTGGTTGCCATAGATGAACTCTCTATTACCACGCTACTACAGTGGTTGCTATATGTGACACCTCTATTGCCACTACAGAAACTAGGTTGCTAGAGGCTTCTTCCCTATTGCAACACTAAATAGTGTGGTTGCTATAGGGTATCCCTCTATTGCCACGACCAATACATGTGGTTGCTATACTTAGACATGTTGCCACGCTTACTGCTGCATTGCTACAATTTAGAGACCTTATTGCCACGCCTTATGTTTCTTTGCATGTGGTTTTGTCACACGGGTTTTTTGTTGCTATAGCATATAATTGCAATGCCATGCTTATGCCACGATGGTGCATATTACAACGATCCCTTTGGTAGCTTCAAACAATAATTTCAAATTAAACAATATATGATCAATGAAGCATTTAGACATCCATTAACCCAAAATACAATTTATTTGTGCACATCTGTAAAGAAACCATCCAATGTATCTGACACAGCATCTAGTCCAAACACACGCACAAATGCAACACATAATGGTGTCCAACACGCTTAACTATTTTGAAAACATCAAAATCTAATGAGCTATGCAGCAGTGAAGCCAAGGTTGCCTTCATGTTGATCATCCCATGAATCATGCGCTCCACTCAAACCTCAGCATCATGCTTCTGAAAACGATCATTAACATTAGTTCCAATATACATCAATTGAATCCACATTTATGTCAAGCGAAAACATGTCGCAGATTTACATATTTATTAAAAGTGATATTACTCATTGAAAGATCATATTATCATGCATGCCAAATCAAGTCCTAAGCACACGTGCAGCAAGCAGAACCAAGGATGGCTGCAAATGGAGAATATCACATAGATCTAGAGTTCTAATGATAGAAAAAAGCATACGCCAATGGAAAACATATCAAAAAAAGAATACCATCAGTATCATTTTGTGAACCAAAATTGAGTGAAAGTGTGCCTAAGACAAGGAAGAACCAAGTACGGTCAGCCCTGTGCAACTTGTTACTTCCACTTTATTTAACTTATTCGGAACCAGTGACCTGGCATACTGTTCTACTATATACATGCAAATATGTTGTTTGGTTGATCATGTTCAGGCAAAGTGACTGGACTAATAGAACAAGTTGTGCTATCCCAGGCACATGTGTGAAACAATGATGCTTAGCCACCAAAGAAACAAAGTTACACATGCTCGATTCAGTATAATTAGCAATAAATCCTTTCCATGATCCAATATATTAAGAAGAAAAATATTGTGCCACTCGATGAGGGACTATTGTTCACATGCCCATCAATTGTTTTATCTGATACAGTGGCATAATCAATGGTCTGGGATAATTAAAGAGCAGGGACCAGGGAGGGTAGTCGCTAGATTTTCTTACTTGGACCTAACAAAGACTGAAGGGGATCTGTGCTATGAGGCAACCAGAAGGGGAGGTTTGTTGTAGATCCCTGCAGGACTGCAGGAGATTGCCAAGAATCCTGATCCAGAGGTGGCTTCTTGACGGTGCACACGATCAATGGGGACGGATGGTCAGCCAGCAGACAGACAGGCCTGGCTTCTCCCCAATGTCAATCACGGCGAGGCCCTCGGGCCCACAGCCCCACCACACCGAGGATCACGGGGTAGGCGCCGGTGCCGGAGATTTGCCATCCAGCGACGAACCAATCTTATACTCGGAGGTGGTGATTCCGTTGATTTGGAAGGGTGAGCCGCTGCAGATCAACATCAACAAAAGGATTGAGGAAAAACAACCATGTTCACACCTTCCATCCACAAATTCCCAGCAATTCGAGTACCTACAGATCGAAGCAAAAGGACTTTGCGGATGCCGTCGTCCTTGGCCGCTTCCATCATGTCTAGATGCAGCAACTCGTCGAACCCCAGCAGCGGGGCGAACTCGGCCTCCTCGTAGTCGTCCTCATCATCCTCGACCTCGCCACCTCCCGCCTCTGCCCCATCCTTGCCACCATTCCCTCCTGATCTGTCCCAGCGGCTCCCGGCGCTCGATCCGTCGCCGGCGGCGGCGAGGGTGCCGTGCCGCGCTGAACAGGAGAGCTGTTTGGGGAGCGGTGGAGACAGGGACGTAATGGAGCAGCGGTGGCGGCGGCTAGGGTTTCGACGAGGCATGAGCAAAGTTTTTGGACTGGAAGGAGCAGGGGCGCGTCGCGAGGATGAAGGCCGGAAGGGTCGCGGAAGGAGCGGAATTTTGGGCAGGCGATGCGCGACGGGCGTGGCTGAGATCGGTGCTCAGGTTGATCCGACGGAGGAAACAGATCGCACAGGCGGTCTCGCGGGATTTCACCGTGGTTTCGCACGGAGGGACGAAGACGAAGGACGAATTACCGCACCACGAAAAAGACCCAACTTCGTACGTTTTAGGATTTAGGATACTAGGTTCGTGCCCGTGCGTTGCTACGGGAAAGAAACAAAATTGTAGATGTGATAAAATTGGCACGACAAAAAAATCATGCTTATTTAGATTACCAAATATGTGTGACAGAACACGCATAGACACGCATATATTTTATAATTCAAGCGAATACACAATAATATGAATGGGTAGGATAACATGACTCAACAAATTATCAATTATTTGAAAAGTTCAACCAATACTCTGGAAATATGCAGTAAGGTGGCAGAGAATTGACAATATATAGTGTAATTAAGGAACTGAATATTAAAAAAAAGGCATGGAAGCAACGCAGCTGCAAATGGATCAGATTATTTGCTAGTGCAAGCAGACTTGAACCTGTGGCATTTGACATGCCACCTCGGCGCAAATGGCACAAATGATTTTTGCCAAATTGTTACCACTACACTGAACACTAAATCACGAATGTAACTACTGCATCTTCAAACTGTACTGAAAAGAAGAATTTCCATTGATAGGCTGCTAATGTGAAAGCATCGTTTAATAAATTTCGCTGTTTTCCACGCTGCCTAGTTCTTTCTGGAGTCGTGGGTCAATATTAAATGTTTCGTAAAAGACAATTGCGACGCAATAGAATAAGCACCTGGCAACATAGCAAAGAATGCATCCCAACTCCTGTGCCTGAATGACATGTATATGAGCACAACTTAGATAATGTTAGTGATGTCAACAGCACAAATAGCCTAAACGTCTCGAGTGCAAGGGGGGTGATCTCGCTAGTAGACACAGCAACCTCGAAAAAGTTAATGCTTTTCTACATACATCATTGTCGCAGACGTATAGTTACAACTAACAAGTTACATTGACTAAAAAGGAGGGTAATTTTTCTTACATTGCCTTGTCTGGAGTGCAGCTAACACCTTGGGATGCTAAATTCCCCATTGAATCAACAGCTATGCTAGACGGTGTTCTGAGTAAATGCACGTACATTTTCTGTTACATACAAGCAAACACTTTTGAGTAAGCTTAGAGTGGTACATTTACACGACTGTGACATTAAACTAACCTCTCCTACATATATGATTATGCCATCGCAATCAGGATAATTTAAGCTGAAAATTTCCAGATTTTTGACGCAAGTGTTCCTTACTATTCAGGTGTGCGGTAATTGCAGCCATTGATGTCGTGTTGAATAACAGATCAGCACATATTGCAAATAGACCTTCGCCGTAAAACCAATTATTGAAGCCTGTGATGTATAGGATGCCGCGGATTGCCAGAAAAGAAACAAAAGGATTACATAAGATGCAAGTTTAGTGTTGCAATATCCACCACTGTGATTGCTATTGCATAGTCACCTGATGAAAGTAATGATCTGTATCGCGCCAATGCATCCGAGATTGCCACACCAGGCATGGGATGGTACCTGAGGCAGCAAGGTGATTAGGAGGAGATAGAAGGGTGACCACATAGCATCGCCAAAGTGGGTGAAGCATTATGTCGAGCAGGTAACATGCACGGACATGAAAAACAGAGCAAGTTACCATGGTGCTGGGCGGGTAGAGGAAGAGTACGGTGACCACTGGGCTATCGTCCCTTGCCATCTTGCGGATGGCTGTCACCTGTGAGGTCAGCCCATGTTCGCTGCCACGCTTGAGCCCATTAGTTGCGGCTTGCGGTGCCGCTAGCCCACGCCGAGGCGTTTTCCCTAGAGCTCGCCCTTGCGCCCTCCGTCGGCGACCCTTCGCGCTCTCGCCGGCCGTCACCGGACTCCCCGACCTCACTGGCATGAAGGAGCCAGTTTAAATTTCTCCCATCTCGTGCCGCTGCTACTGCTCATGCTGCGCCCCCTCCCCCCTATCAAGGATGAGAGAGCGAATGAGAGGCCAACGTGAGAAGAAAAGAGAAAGGGGATCCATACACTCATTTAGCTCCCGCTGTCGTCGATCAGGCGCCGCGCCTCGCCGACCCCGCTCCCTTCTTGCTGTGCGTCGTGCCAAAGGGAGCCCTCCTCGGCAGCGACCACCACTGGGTACGATGCCCGCTGCGGTAGCGGGGACCGGGGCACGCAGTGCGGGCGCAGGCGGAGGCAGCGCGGGGAGACGGCGAGCGGCGGTCAATGGGGGTCCTTCCCCTCCTCTCCTTCCTCTTGCAGCGGCGGCGGCTTGGCAAGCAGCTGGGGAAAACCCCAATCGAGCGGACGCATCCGCCGCGGGCCCTTCTTGTGGTGCCTCCTCTTCACCCACGGAGCGACGCTAGGCCCAGCGATGGCAGCCGGGCGAGCCTCTTCTCGACGACCCTGTTCGACGGGCGGTGAGGCCCCGCGCCGGTGTCTGCTCCCGCGTCACCACCCGCGGTGAGGCCGGTCGCGGCTCTGCACGCGTCGTTCGCCGCTGCCGTGCCGAGCCCCGCACGGCCGCCCCTTCCTCCCCGTCGCCAGCCGTCAGCCCCGCGTAGATTTTGGATTGGGGGAGAGGATCACGGGGAGGCAAGATCCGGTGGAGGAGAAAATGGAAGGGCATCCGATGATTGCGGTAGGAGAGGACGATGTGGATCGCACGAGCGGGCTGTGCCACGACGGGCGCGAGACAAAGGACGAAGGACGAAAAGCCGAAAGACGAAAGTCGCACCACGAAAAAGACTCAATTTCGTACGTTTTAGGAGCAGAGAGATATATATAGTCCGGCCGGCCGGTTCGTATTGGAATTAGAATTTAGAACGAAAATCACTCGGGAGTTCGTTGACATTTCTAGGATGGGCGAGCCGTTGGATCAATAGATTTGAATGAAAATATTTTGAATTTTTCAATTTAAGATTAACATGTTTGTAATTTGTAAACTTTAAAAAACAACAAGTTCATAGTAGTACATTTTGTAGTTTGTATTTGAAGATTTAAATTTTTGCAATAGTAATAGGAGTAGGAGCATGAGTAAATGAACATCGGAGACGCGGGTTAACTCAAATTGGTGACGCGAAAAGTTCGCATCACTATTTTTACATCACCGATGTGGATGACATAGGTGATGCGGAATTTTCGCGTCACCGATTAGCGCTCATCGGAGACGCGGCTCACTTAAGCCGTGTCTCTGTCCAACCGAAAGGGTCAGGCACTCAAACGGTAAGATCGTATTCGAATCCGAGCATTCAATGTCAGTACTAATTTTGACTGTATTAGTATCCGAATATTCAAAGTTGGATTTCTAAGATCCAAATATGATGAATATCAATATTCGACACATCATATACTGTTCATATCCGAATTCGATCCGAGAATTCAATCCGAGAAAGATTCCCTCCATGAGTTCATCAGAGTACATGACATAGCTTGATGTTCATCTCACATAGGTGTAGGTTCTTGATTAGTGGCCAACACCTCAAAATCCTGTGTACATACAAGTGGTAGCTATCAATTTTGTGTAGTAGTGCTTATAGCAAATAAGTGAAATTAGTGCTTGTAGTGTACGTACAATAGCCCCAAAATAACAATAAAAATGTGATGCAAAAACCATTTGTAAATTTTGCGACAAGCTTATCGACCCTAATTATGCTGCCAAGTCAAGTTTTAAAATTTTCTAGCCAAATTTATAGGTATTATTGTAATTTGGAGAAAGAAGTTTGAATTGTAAAAAAATGACCCGTTAGTGATAAAAAATGTAAAAAAACAAACAAAAAATCGTCATAGGAAGGGATTGAACCAAGGACCTCATGACCGCACCAATGCATGATTTACCACTACACCACTACTTTGTTTGTGTTGGCTAGCATCGTTCAAACGTTTTTATGTTCTTATGCGCAGTTAGCTACGTGTTAGATGGGCCCTCCTAGTGTTGTTCGGCGATCGTCTCTCCCAGCAGATCCTTGCCGGTCCTTTGCCGCCCCCTTACATGTAATACCCTAATTTTCATCACAAGAAATTGTAGCAACATTTTCATAATTTTCTAGGGTTTGTGTAAGGCTTCAATAAATTTCTAGGATTTAATTGGAATTATTAGGTTCTTATTCAAAATTAAATTAAATATAATTATAGTCACAATGAGTTTTTGTTGCATTCATGCTGTTGCATTTATTATGTATTGCTTTGTTCAATTTAATTTGAGTTCAACTCGTTTGAATTCAAATTGATTTGAGTTTGTTTGGTCTCTAGAATAGTTGTTCCTTTAACAGTTTGGTTTTGCTCCCTGAACTGTTCTTGAGTTCGCTTCGGCCGCCGCCCTTCTGTTCTTATTCTTTTCGCATCTTAATCGCTGCGTCCCACGCGTGCCCTAGCTCTCGTTGGCTCGCTGCCGCCGTCGTCGCGTCGAGGACGAGAGGCCAGGTCTGCTATTTTGCTGCTGGGCACAACGTCCGCGTGAAGCTCGGTCACCGGCCAAGTCGAATCCGTCGCAGTTCCTGCCGCTGCCTGCTGGTGAGCAGCCGTGCCTATCTGATATCTTTCTTTCACGTTTTTGAGTCCTGACCTTGTGCTGCAGCCCCGACAGCCATCGGCCAAGCCGCTGCCGTCTCGTCTCGCTACTGGAGCACGCCGTTCGCGTGAAGCTGAGGCACCAGCCACGTCGAAACCATCTGCACTTAATTCCGTCGATGCCTGCTGGTACGTGAGCAGCTCGCAGTTTTCTTTCTTTCTCGTTCTCGAGTCCTCACCACATGCTGCTGCCCCGAGGGCCATCAGCCATGTCCTGCTGCCTGTATCAATTAATGTTCTTCGTCCTGCCCTTCACAGGCAAGATCACGGTTACCGATCAAGGGAACTGTCATCAATCTCGTCCTACACGCTAGCCCTCCTCGTGTCAAGATCAGAGACAATCTAATCTTTTTCTACAGGTAAGAGGAAGACCAGGACAGAAGAATAAGTTAATTGCCGCTGTGATTAATTCCCTTGCCGCATTAGTTTATTCCTTAATTACTCTAGTGATGTCATGCATCCATCATGCTGAGCACCAATTCAGTTCTTTCTCCTTCAGCACATGCACGTGAGCAATGCATGCATGTACGTGTAGTACAAATTGGTCACAAATCTAATCTTTACATGTTTGCATGTACGCTGCCTCTCGTTCGTCAGGCATCAAGATCATCTGGCCCTGTTCCTTTGTTGATTTTAATCTACATAACATTGCTGCTGTGTCTGAAGCCTCCTATTAATAATCTGGACCCAGTTTTTCTTCAATAGCATACTTGCAACACATGGAAATTATGACTGAATGAGTGTTGGTAAATGGTAACACATGGAAAATTTTACGCATCAGCACAAATAAACAGCAGCCGGGCAGGTCATGGTGCGTGTCGACGCCGCCAGAGTCTAGCTTGCCAGTGCATGGCGCCTCTGTCCATCGTTGTCAGTCGTCACCATTGGCGCGGCCGGACCTCATCCTCGACAGCAAGCTAGCGCGCGGCCTAATCTAGCAGCAGAGCGAACGCACGGAACGGTTGCCTGCGAGCCAGTGTCCGCGAGACTGACGTTCTTAGCAGCGTGCTGTGCTACACTTCTCTTTTTGGGATTTGTTTTTCCTGACCATGGCGTGGTTGATTTCTTTTCTCCAATCCTCTTTCTCTATTTATGACTTCTTTTGTGTATCTCCTCACCGTGTCGGATACGGTGTCCGTGACTGCCGTGTTTGACAGAAGCCCGGCGCACACAAACACAATTCTTTCAAGAAAAGAAGAGGGGCCCACTTGTCAGGACGGACCAAAAAAAAGGAAGAAGCATTCTTCTCTTTAGAAATAGGTAAAGATAAAGATAAAGATTATATGAAATTATCGTGGATAATGAATAGCTTGATTTGGTCTTCAAACTGTTTCTCTCATACACCCATACAAGTTGTGTTGGCTATGATTCAAGAGTTCAAGTTTCCTTCCTATGACAACTTTTTGTTTGTTTTTTTACATTTTATATCACTAACGGGTCATTTTTCCACCAATTCAAACTTCTTTCTCCAAATTACAATAATGTCTATAAATTTGGTTAGAAAATTTTAAAACTTGACTTGACAGCATAATTTGGGACCATAAGCTTGTCGTAAAATTTACAAATGGTTTTTGCAAAGTGAAACTAAATATTGTTCTCAAATTAATATATTTTTTCAAATAGTTTTATATAACTTAAAGTCACAATTTGATTTGAAGTTATACGCAAGAAAGTATAATTTCTTGCTCGTTTATTCCTCAAACTTGGATACATACTTATATTTAATCTCACATTACATGTGAATCAACATTGACACGTGTGAAGACACTAGGAGGAGGCCCACCTAACATGGTAGTTTGTAGCAACCCAAAAACCGCTGCAATAGGGAAGTCATATTGCATCCATTTAGGTTTCTCGTTGCAATAAAAAATCACAATTGCAACACCAAAGAAGGTTTTTGCAACTCTAAAAAGTTGTTGCAATAGGCACAAGCTATTGCATCTACATCAGAATTCCTATTGCAATAACCATCTATCAATCGCAACACCACTGAAATATATTGCAACACAAAAAAACCGTTGTAAAAACACCAATCAAAAGCAACCATTTCAAATATAGTTGCAATAATATCACATTATTGCAATGAAAAATCAGTGCTACTGCAACTCCAAAGTGACGTAGCAATACCTCTAAATAATTGCAACCAAAGCGCAATAAAGTTGCAATAACACACCCCTACTGCAACCAAAAGTCACACCTAAGGCAACACTTTTAGTCCGTTGCATTATAGGCACATATTGCTACCATTTTGTACAAAAGTTGCGATATGACCCCCCTATGGCAAGCAAAATAGTGGCATAGCATATGTGTAGCGTGGCAATAGCCAAGAAACCTTGTAGTGCTCGCATTTGATCCGCTCGCGCATCGCGCCGTCTTCCCGCTTGCCCTGGTCGGCGCAGCTCCCTGCCTCACCGCTGCCGCCCGGCCTCCTCCCTTTTGTCCGCCCCGAGCTCGTGCCTGCAATGGGATTCTAGGCGCGCTCGTCGGTGGTGGAGGCTCACCTCGATCGCCTGGTGGAGCACGGGTTTTTGTGTCAGCGCACGAAGCTGATGGAGTGGCTAGTGCCCAGCGGTGAGGACCGTCCCGCCCCGCCGGCCAACTTTGTGGTTTCCTTCATCCCCTTCCATGAGCGGAGGGTGGGATTCCCTCTCCACTACTTGCTCCGGGGAGTCCTTCATCGCTACGGGCTCGAGCTGCACCTCCTAGCACATTGCGGCGTTTGTCGCCATGTGCAAGGGCTTCCTCG
Source organism: Alloteropsis semialata (assembly GCA_004135705.1). NCBI lineage: Eukaryota > Viridiplantae > Streptophyta > Magnoliopsida > Poales > Poaceae > Alloteropsis > Alloteropsis semialata. Next base: position 40,810,597 of record CM014276.1, on the reverse strand, counting down.
GCATAGAGCCCCACTTCGTCTTCTGGAAGTGTTTTTTCTGCGTCGACCTCGTGAAGAAAGACGGGAGGGTGCCGCCAATAGGATGCGCCGACATTCGCCTCCGCGGGCGGCGAGCATCCGGCTACATCTTGCTTCACCTCCCTTCTTCCAACAAAGGGTGGCATCCTCAATGGTTCTTTTTGAGGAACGATCCCGCCGCCCCTCTCCTGACCTTCACCGAGCGGATAATCCCCAAGCACCCCGATGTGTGGTTTTGGGGTCCGGATGTGGACGAGAAGAAGATGCCCCCCGACTTTTTCAAGGAGCTCGACCGGCTGCAAAGGTGGAAGGTAAACGGTGCGGGGGTTATCGCGGCATATCACGCGCGCCAGATTCTCCCGCTCATGGCATGTCGATTGTCAATCTTCCAGCTGACGCCCCAAGTGGACTGGACCGGGTCAGTGATGTCCTACAAGGCTCTGCTCGAGGACGAAATCTGTCGACGCCTCCACGACGCCGTGGCCCGTGAAGAGGCGGGTTACCCGATCGAGGGGCATCCGCCGATGATGCCTGCGACTGGTGCCGTTGTGGCGGTAAGGTTCCTTGACTTTCTTCTTTCCTTTTCCTTGTCAAGTAGCTGGTGTTGATGATGTTGTCTTTTGCGATTTTGCATAGTGTCCTTAATTACGTCGCTTCGCGCCCGCCGCTACCGGAGGACGTGCAGCAGAGGGTACTGAACCGCGAGCACGCGGAGGTGGAGCGGGAGAGGGCTGAGACCGCTCAGAAGAAGAAGAAGGCCAGGGTGGTGGCCGAGGAGAAGAAGCAAAAGGAGTTCCGCCGTCGCCGCAGCTTGGCAATCCTCGAGGGGCGGTGGAACGAGAGCATGGGACCTTCGTCAACGAGGAAGCCACCGACGAAGAAGATGATGAGGATAGTTTGTCTTGGGTTCTCAGAGCTGGAGGCCAAGGAGGACGACGCCGAGGGGTCTGGGGGAGGTGCCGGTGGCAACGGCGATGAGTCCCCCGTCAAAGGCGCCGACCGTGGGGAGCACAGTCCTCCCCGAGACTCGGATGCCGCATCCCCGCCTGCTTTCCTGCCTCGAGTCCCGATCGGCGGGCACCCAGCCCTTGGGGGTTCTGCCGGGGAGGGTCGGTCCCCGGCGACCCCGAGGGCCGAAAGCATGGGCTCGGTGGAGGAGCTGCCCCAGAAGAANTTTTTACAAGTACAGGGTTGGCCAACCACTCGGGGTGGTATACCTCCCTAATGAAGCCGGCGCTGAGGAGCTTTTTGAGCTCTTCGCCGATGGCTTTGTACTTCTCGTCGTCGTATCGTCGAAGCCTCTGTTTGACGGGTCGAGCGCCAGGCTTGATATCAAGTTTGTGCTCGGCGACTTCCCTTGGACAGTGACACGTACAGGAGTCGAAGCCGCTCTAAGGCCGCACAGGAGAGAAGAGTAGAGAACTTGGAAAGAGAGCTTCGAGAGACAAAGGTCGGCATCGCAGATAAAGTGTCTAGACAGATACAGACATTGCTGAGCCAAGGGCAGTCGTTGCCGGGAGCAGTACTTGTACCAGCTGTTGGATCTGGTGATGGTGTTAGCCCGCCCTCCCAACGGCGCAACAGTGTTGCTTCCACGAAGCTCCCACCTGCCGATGCTGGGGACGAGAGTGCTCGCTATCCAGTGGATGAAATCACTCTGCGTACGCCATGTGAGCTTCATATACCAAGCCGAAACTTATCCACTAAGGTGGTTTACAGTATGGCTTATCCGGTGGAGCAAGGGTAGACCATTCATGGGGCACAGATTCCAAGTGGCTGCTGCAAGGTGGGGGGTTGAGCAAATTTGTGAAGGATATGATGACTTGGAGCTCGACATCCCAGGTGGCGACGGAGAAAAGACGTTAGCGGATGCTGCCCACGGCAGTATTATTCTATGGAAGAAGCGTTACGTCAAATTTGGCAGTCAAGGGCCGTCATCTACTCCACCCAGGGATCCCCCGCAGCCACCATCACCTTCAAGAAGGGACGAGGATGACCCAGAGCTGCCACCTCCAGGTCGGGATGATGCCGGCTCACACATGTCTCCTCCTCCACCAGCACGGTATCCCCCAAAGCGCTAAGCTGCACCCCCACGGTGGACTACTCGCCAGAAGCGCCAAACGGTGGAGAAAGAGCCTACCGAAGAAGAAAAGTTGGCCGCCATAAGGAAGAAGTTACCTTATGACCAAACTGACGAGGAAACTGCTTTGGTTGTCGAAGCCTAGGTCAAAGAGCATTTCAAACCAGATGAGCCAGAGAAGCCGGTACACATAGATCCGACAGTGAAGACCTTTTTGAAAACATTGAGCGCGGCGAATTAGAAGAGGTTCTTACCCTCTGACTACAACCGCCAGCTTACAAAGTCTTATGATAAGCAGAAAAAAGCCAGTAGTGGATCCTCAGGGAAGAAGGCGGCCACTCCTAAGAAGAAACAAGTCGGTCAGAGCTCTGCTAGGAGAACACAAGGGCAACAGGATATTGACAACGAAGAACTTGTGAAGTTCTGCGCGCAAACAGGCCTCTCACCGACACAAATTTTACTGGGCGAAATTCCTAAGGCAACACCAGTGAAAACTTGGGAATTTCGATATGGCGAAGCAATGGTGCCCCCATTTTCTGTGAAGTACCTACCCACTCAAGCGTTTCGATTTCATGAGTGGTACATGAAGGTGCCCAAAAAGGGTAGACTGATGCTCAATGTTTTGATACAAGACCGTGATTACTTCCGTGGGCATAGTCTCTTAATTTTAGATTTCAAGGATGTGTATATGTTGTACCATCAAGATGCCATAGACCTCTAATTGATGAGCTGTTGGGTTGTGTAAGTTTGTTTCACTGATCTATTCTCGCAATACTTGCTTCCTTAATTAGAATTTACAACAATAACAATCTATTCTTGTCATGTAGGATGGAGATCCATACGTGCCGCAAAAAATCGTATCATGATGTCGGCTTCATGGATCCATGCATGGTAAATGCCGTAATTGTATCCAGTAAGCCACTAGACACGGTGGACAACATATACTTGTACCTGGAGAGACAAAGAAGCAAGACTTACATTCTTTTGCCATACAATTTCAAGTTAGTACTTCTCTCTATGTATGTAAACTTTAAGACTTTGTTCTCAATACATGTGCATGTATTTATATATATATATCTACAGTTTCCACTGGATACTCCTTGTGATAATCATAAACGCCGGTCAAATTTTTGTCTTGGACTCAATGCGGAAACCACGAGGGGATTACCAAGCAGTTTTAGACCTGATTGACGAAGCATGGACACGTTTCCGTGCAAATGTTCGAGGAAATTTCAAAGAAAAATTGGATGTGAAGACGGACTTTCCGGTATGTGGCTGGTGTACCCGCATATCTCATAAAATCACACTAATATATAGTTGTTACGTCTAACTTTATTCTTCTCCACTTTTAGTGTGCCACACAGGAACAAGGGACGAATCTATGCGGATACTACGTCGGCCAGTGGATCCATAGCTTTATTTCTCCCTAAAAAGCGACTAACGAAGAACTCATGGTACGTCCGCCAGTGGATAATGAGATTATTAGTGTATATGGAAATTAGATTATTAGTATGGAAATATTAGTGTATATGGAAATTAGATTATTAGTGTCGAAGTTATATTCGGCAGATATTTGGTTCTTAGGGCACCCTGCTTCCTGCAAAGAACGATCATAGTAGACGAATAGAGATAAACAGAGACAAGGGATTTTTATACTGGTTCGGGCCCTCGAGATCGAGTAAAAACCCTACGTCCAGTTGCTTCTTGTATTATTTCGGCGAGTACAAAGAGTACAATATGGTGTATGGAGTATCGGGTGTTGATTGGATACCCCCTACGTACAGGATCCTCCACTATTTATGTCCGGGGAGACTTGCATTACAAGACAAAACAGACCTAAACCTATTAGGACTCTATCTCCTGTCTTCGGGCTTTCCTTCCTTGAATAGGCCGCCGTGTCCTGCTCGGAGTCTCTCGTCTGGAGTCGGTGGTCGGTAATCCTTGTAGTCGGGTACCCTGGTATTATGGCCACAACAGTAGCCCCCGAGCTTATCTTGTCCAGAAAAGGTTGTTGTTTTCGTTCATCGGGTCTTTTTATTCTTCGGGCATTCGTAGGATATTTAGAATATTCCTAGATGTTTTTGCCGAGAATTTGAAAAGACTGAGATCCCTAGCAAAATAACCTGCATCTGGATGATAAGCTCGAAAGTAATCAAGTGCCATAAACAGGGTCGTGATTTCACATGCCTCGAGATCTTTAGACATTAAGAATTTATGATCGGGCATTTTGTAGTCGTTGAGACTTATATAATTGAAGTTTACTATTTCAAGAACTTTGTGATCGGGCATTTTGAAATTGGATGCTCGCAATCTAGTCCTTTGAATATGAGTAATTTTATCATCGGTTTTACTCATGATCGGGTACCTCGCAATTGGGTACTTTGCGACTGAGTATTTTTTTGGTCGGGAATTGGCTATCAGCCCCCGAGCTCTTCTTCCAGCAGTGCTGACTCTACTCGGGATATTTGGTATTCGGGAATTTGGATTTCAGCCCCCGAGCTCTTCTTCTAGCAGTGCTGACTCTGCTCGGGATATTTGGTATTCGGGAATTTGGATTTCAGGAGTTAAGAGTCCGATGTTTGGTAATCGGGACTATTAGTCCTCCAATGACCGAACGCTCTGCTTATCCTGGTTTTGACCTTCCCGAACATGCCCCAATAAATTAAGCTTTGGTTATCTAGAATGTTTATGTCATATTGGGGAATTTTTCAGCATTCGGGACTCGTGCGGTCCGTCGTACTGTGTATTCCGCGCAATAGACTTTGAACATCCAGAATTGCTTAGGATTTTCAGAAAAACCACGCTGTATTTGTTGTTGTAGAACCATGCTAGCAGATGGCGATGTCGACGTTGAAGCCCCGAATGTGTGTTTGGGTGGATCAGCGATAGAGCCCCTGAATGTAAATTCAGGTGGATGATTGAGCCTCTGAATATATTCTGTTTCAAATTCTCAAAACAAAATAATTAGTAGAAATTATAAGAAGAAAATAACATAGTAAAAATTGAATGTTGCAGAGAATGGAAATAGATCATTATAACCAAATGAAGTGTCCTTTAGCTTGTTCAGGCTATTTTGGTAGTACACAGTGTTTATTTGGGGCGTTAGCAGATGAGACTCAGGCGGTCTTCCATGCGTTAGTCCCTTGAAACAAGTGCACATGATAAATAGCTAGTTTTGCTTTGAATCAGCAACATTTGGTGATATGATATGAGTATTGTAGTAGCCCCCGACTCTCTATTTGGTTTAAAGGTAACCAATTAGAGAGTAGAGCAAAAGCAAAAAAGAAGTTTGCAAGTGGTAGCCCCCGACTCTCTATTTGGACGTTGATATCAAATAGAGAGTAGAGCAAGTATTGCAGGAAATAAAACTTGAAATAACTTATCTGATATGTCAGACATGTTGATCGAAGTAGTATTGAGCGTGACAAACGCGATCTGATTGCTAGTAATAGGTAATCTGCAAATAATAAATTGACTCGCAAATATGATAGTTAAAGCTGTAGAAACGACTAAAAAGCGTCGTGAATCTGTAGCTCCCCAACCATCATGTTCGGGGCAACAGGTTTGGAAAAGCCCCCGAGCCTTATACTCGGGTTCGTTGAAAATAGAATGAGTACTTTTTACACTTGAGATCAAATACTGGGCATGTATTATAGGCACTCTTGTGGCAGTACTGCTGATTATTGATGAGTACTTTGATCACTCGAGGTCGAGCACTTCGCCAAGCGCAATGGACCCTCTCATGATTGCACCTCGATATTTTAGTACTTGGATCATTTGAGGTCGAACACTCCGTCGAGCGTAATGGACCCTCTCATGATTTGTACTTTGATATTTATGAGTACTTGAATCATTCGAGGTCGAGTACTCCGTCGAGCACAATGGACCCTCTTATGATTTGGTACTTCGGCGTACTTTGGACTCGCTCGAGATCGAGTATTCCATCGAATACAATGGACTCTCTTACGATCAAGCACTTTTAGAATAATAGAGCACCTTGGACCCACTCGAGATCAAGCACTCCGTCGAGCACTTTGGACTCTCTTATGGTCAGACGCTTCGAATGCGCTTCGGGCTTGCTTGAGATCGAGTGCTCCGTCGAGCACAATGGACTCTCTCGCAATCAAGCGCCATAGAAATTTGAATAGTTCAAATCTTTGAGATCGGATACTTGGACATGCAGTATCTCTGAATCAGCTCAATAGATATTGTAAATATGAATATTGAGGCTTTGAATAGTGGGTGATGCTTATGCGAAAAGGCAGTTAGTAAATAATATAATAAAAATAGAGATGCCTGATCTGAGTATGTGTTCGGGTATGCGATGGAGCCCCCGAGTATATACTTCGATAGAAAAAGGCTGTCTACACACCCGTATTAAATTTTATGCTTTATTGCGTTAACTGGACTAGATAATTTTGTTACTTAAATTCAATTTAGGCGTTTGTAACTTCACTAAGGACGAGATGTTCGACGATCTCTTTGACGCCTGTATGTGTTAGATATAGTCGCCCGTCATCAAATTTAAGCAGGATTATTGCTAGTTTCACATTTATTTATCACGGATGTATAGATCAAAATATTGAATAGAATAATAGAATAATTGCGAAAGTATTGAAATATCGCTTATCTGTTTGGATGTCCGAACAGGAGTGTAGGTACGCGGCCTCGTGTTCGGGATACGAAGCCCCCGGGCATTGTCCGACGTCGATGATGCTGACTCTGACTGCCGTGATGGAAACGGTGACGGAGATCTTGCTTCTGCGGACGGCAGGACACCTTTTGTGGTCTTGTGGAAAAACGTTGCGCGGCGGCAGGCTCATAACCCAGAACTCGACCATCCACGATCCATGCATGCAAACACACGCACAAATAAAAGAATGATTAGTAAATAACTGTTTATTGTAGTGTAAATTTTGTTGCTGATGCTTCCGATCATGAGAGTTAGTCGAGAGTGGAACGCGGCGGATGTTCTGCATCAAAACAGAAGGAGTCGTCGTGCCCTTGCGTGTATGCATGGCACATCCTTGAATAGGTTGCCACAGGCCAGGACCCCATCTTCTCGACGCATCTCTACGGCTCTGTCGACGAACATAGGTCCCTGGCATTGGGCTTGATTAACGCCCAGCGGACGCGTCTCAGGTTCTTGGAAAGATATTTGCGCGTTGATGCTGGCAGTCTCCGCATGCATGCACGGGTTGTGTCCTTTTGCTTCCTTGTCTAGTTGTCCAACTGAATCTTCGATGCTTCCCGTGGCATAGTTTTTGATGCACATGGATCCGATCCAAATCGCCGTATATCATTATGCTCGCTTGGTCGGCGAGTTCTGTCATGCTGGCTGGAGCTTGATTTGTTCGGGCTTTTGACGAGTCGCTAGATGATGGGACCCAGTTGGGAGATGCTTTTTCGCGATCTTGCTCGATCGGCAAGTTTTATTTTCTACCGGTGTTCGCTCGAGTCGGCGAAACGGCCTTCTTCATTGTTTTTCACTTCAATCACTGAGTCGATGAATTATTGCCATAGAAGCTGGCGTTTCAGGTCGGTATGATCAGTCTTCACGCAAGGGCCCCTACCTGGCGCGCCTCTGTCGAAGTTATATTCGGCAGATATTTGGTTCTTAGGGCACCCTGCTTCCTGCAAAGAACGATCATAGTAGACGAATAGAGATAAACAGAGACAAGGGATTTTTATACTGGTTCGGGCCCTCGAGATCGAGTAAAAACCCTACGTCCAGTTGCTTCTTGTATTATTTCGGCGAGTACAAAGAGTACAATATGGTGTATGGAGTATCGGGTGTTGAATTGGATACCCCCTACGTACAGGATCCTCCACTATTTATGTCCGGGGAGACTTGCATTACAAGACAAAACAGACCTAAACCTATTAGGACTCTATCTCCTGTCTTCGGGCTTTCCTTCCTTGAATAGGCCGCCGTGTCCTGCTCGGAGTCTCTCGTCTGGAGTCGGTGGTCGGTAATCCTTGTAGTCGGGTACCCTGGTATTATGGCCACAACAATTAGTATGGAAATATTATTGTATATGGAAATTAGATTATTAGTGTATATGGAAATTAGATTATTAGTGTATATGGAAATTAGATTATTAGTGTATATGGAAATAAGATTATTAGTGTATATGGAAATAAGATTATTAGTGTATATAGAAATTAGATTATTAGTGTATATGGAAATTAGATTATTAGTTTATATAGAAATTAGATTATTAGTATGGAAATTAGATTATTAGTGTATATGGAAATATGATTATTACTATGGAAATTAGATTATTAGTGTATATGGAAATATGATTATTAGTGTATATTTATTATGAATATATTTATTATACTTTGTTATTTTGTGTATACTTTGTTATTTCATGAATATACTTTATTTAGAAATGATTATTAGTTATTGATTATTGTTTAGAAATGATTATTAGTTATTGTTTAGAAATGAATGTGTTAGGAAATTTTATGATTATATGCAAAATTTATTTATTATATGAATGAATGATTATTAGTTACTTGTTTAGAAATGATTATATGCAAAATTTATTTATTATATGAATGAATGTTGTCATTTGTGATTAATGCAGAGGATGTTTTACCATGAAGAGCTCCCAATGACAGAAAAAACAAAAGCTATTGCGGACCAACTATTTGGATTCATTATGGACCAAGTTATAAATCCAAATGGAGAGTACCACCATGACGGACGCGCTATCGCTCAATTAGGCTCCCTTTCTGCTCCTTCTTCCAGTTCTGGCCGTAAATTGTAAACAACTTTTAAATGCTCTAACTTTTATATTGACTGATCTCAAATGTTTATATGTAAATGTTCGAGAAAAATGAAATCAAAGTCGGGTCAAAATCAATTGACAATTGCGACGACTTCAATCTTATTGCGTGAAAGATCGTGTATGACATACAACATATGACGCGTAGACACATAGACGCGTAGACAAATTGCATATAATTAACCCAAATATCAAAAATTTAAAAAAAATAACCAAATCACCCTTTGTTACCGGTTGGTAACACCAACCGGTACCAAAGGCCCTCCCCCGTAGCCTATGTGGGAGGGGCCTTTGGTACCGTTTGGTGTTACCAACCGGTACCAAAGGCACCCTTTGGTACCGGTTCTGGACCCGGTACCAAAGACCGACCCCTTTAGTCTCGGTTGCACGGTATCAGTTCCAGAACCGGTACCTATGAGGGTTATGAACCGGTACTGATAGAGGTATCTCCGGTAGTGATTCCTTGATTCAACTCATATTGTGTAGCAGCAAGCACCGAGTCGGATTTCTGCATGTCGAATTGGTTGGTCAACGGGATCGCATGATCCCGTAGCAACTTCTCCCCTTCCTCGTTTTGATTGATTAGAGCCATCTGGACACAAAAATAAAAACAAAAAGATTTTCTTTTCGAGAGAAAAGGTTAGATGTTAGAGGTTAGCAAAAACCAATACAAACATAAACGTAGCAAAACAGACTTGTTCCTCGGCAACGGTGCCAGAAAAGCTTGTTGACGGCTGTTAGAACCCCAAGTGTGAACCGCAAGCGCACGGATCAGTTGTAGCTTTTCCCTTAGAGAATTCCCCCAAGGTTTATCAATCCGTGGAACAAGTGGATTTGCACGCTTAACTAGGTATTGATCTAAGTTAACCGAAAGCTTTTGATTGGTTTATGGGATTGATCTATTATGGACTAGCAATTAAATTAAAGATGATAGAGAGACTAAAGGTGTGCACAAGATAGATAAAATGCTTGTCCTAGGGATCTAGGATCACTTGTAGATGCAACCGCTGAGCAATAAAGAAACATATCTAGGTGTTATCGTGAGTGATGTGAACCATGCCCAACACTTTCCCTCCCGCATACTAGTCACTACACAAGGGTACTCAACTATTGAACAAAGAACATGCATGATGATGATCTAGGTAAGCAAAACATGCAACCCATTATAGCGATGGCCAGCCATTCATGAAAGCACATCAACATGATATAAAGATAACAAATTGATCTCACAAAGAGGTTCAGCGATTACAAATCAAGATCTCCATACAACCCCGAGGACAAACAGACTTTACCCACTGATCTTGCACATGATTATGAATTTTTGGGTAAAGGACGCCCTGTAGATCAACTGGACAGAAGACGAAGACAATCATGTGCAGGAAAGACCCAGGCCGATCGGCATGGGCACCTCTGAGCCAATCGGCTCAGGGGGTTTTCCCCTCCTCGGGTGCTCCTCTTCGCGTGGCCTCCTCTGGATCCAATCTTCTCTCCGTTTTTCCTACTTGTGGTGGCGATTGATGGTGTATCAGAGGTGTTCTTCTCTCTCCTTCATCTCTCCTTCTGGATCTTCAATGAGGTTGTATTTATAGTCCCTTGATGGCGGCGGCTCCTGGGTCAATGAACCCTAGAGGATGTCGTGGACGTCAAGTTGGCGAAATGGGGGATCAACCGGGCCCTGGAATGGGCCAGGCCGTTCGACCCAGTGGGTCCCAGGCCGACTGGCCTGGGCCCTTTCCGGCCCCCTGATCCTCTCCTTTCACGTGCTGGCTCCCTTCGACGACCCAAGTCCAAATATTCATTTATCTCCTCATGAAAACCCTCGTGATTTTGTTGCATTTCCTGCAAAAACACAACAAGCTCCAAAATACAACGTGTATGTGATAATGGGGTTATTTCACGTGCCAAGTACGCAGGTTAGTGTAAGAATATGCATGAAAACACTGGTTAAATGACACTAAAAGTGTGTAAACAATGAGCGTCAACAAACGGCGGTGACTCCGGCGAGCTCGTGCGCACAAAAGAGGGCACGAGAGCACACGGGGTCTTCACAGGTGAGGAAATTGGGCCGGTCCAGGATCCATGGGAGTCGTCATGGGCCACAGTCCCGTTAGGCCGGCAACTCTGACTGATACAAGGAAGGAGCGTACAGCTTAAGGAAGCTAGTTGGGTACTAGGAAACAACCTGGCCTACTCATGTTAGGACTCTGTGTATTTTATCCGACTAGGAGTTTGTATTTCTTGCCTTGTAGACCCTGTCTCCTGAGTATATAAGGTGAGGCAGGGACCCCTTGTAAAATCATAACCATCAATACGAGAAGATCCACCATACAGGACGTAAGGTATTACGCTCTCTACTCGAGGTGGCCTGAACCTGTCTAAATCGTCTCGTGTTCACCATCGTGCTTCTGGTTCCGGCGAGGCCCCCACGAACAACTCGACTACTTAGGGACCCCCCATAGTAGGCTAGCCGGTATAAAAAATCGACAGCTGGCGCGCCAGGTAGGGGCTCTCGTCGAGAATCGTTCAGCAAGCTCGATGGCACCAGTCATCATCTACTGCGATGGCGACATGGCGTTCGAGAAAGGCACCACCTTCGTCTTCGGCTCCTAGGTCTGCACGGCGGACGGCGCGGGCAATTTCGACCGCGTCCTCAAGTCGCCGACTCTGGAGCAACTCGCCGACAAGCTCGACGAGATCGCGCCCCTGGGTCCAAATACAACTCGGGCTCAGGGAACCTCGGGTTCGAACTCAACTCGGACTCAAAGAATCGCTCTCCCTAGCTCGATTCCAACTCGGGCTGGGAAGATTCTGAAGCGGACCAAGTGATCTGAGTCGGTTTCTGAACCATCGGTTATGCCAAAATCCGCCAATTCAAAAATCCAGAAGAAAAGGAGTCCAGCCACTGTTAAGCACGAGGCCGACACCCCGAGCCAATATCCTTTTGGACTCGCGGGCCCCACCTCTGCTTTCCAGGCGGCATCCTCAAAACAACTCCGATCTCTGGTCGAATTCGATGAACTTCCCCTAAACGGGAAACAAGTCGGACTCATCATCACTTCAACCCCCGAAGGACGATTTGTTCACTGGCCGGGACGCAAGCTAGCACTTGGAGTAACACCACAGGAGGACCTGGACATGTCTCGCGTCATCGTGTGCATCGATCCACTCCCGTTTCAACACGGGCAACCCCTGAATTCTTCAAGTAGCCGCGGCTCAACTGTCCCAGTAACTTCATGCACAGGAAGCTACTCACCAGGGCGCCAAGCCATGGTGATCATCGCCCAGGAACAAGAAGTCTCCAACGACGAGCCAACTGTGGAGAACGAAGCTGAAGCTGACCGTAACCGACACAGGGAGCGAAATGTTGCTCGTGCAGAACGACGTCGCCGCCTCGGCCGTAGGCTACCTCCACAGGACCTCAACACCAAGTTCCGGCAAGTCGCTGGCCAAGACGTCTACTCCAGTGCTGCAGCCAACATCATGGCTATCGTCACAGAGCTGGGACAGATGCCTGAAACTCCTGAAATCCTCAGGATGAAGACAATGCTCGAGACAGTGGCCATCCAGCATGACACAGTCAACCCGGCGAAGACCATCACCCGAGCACCAAGCCGCCAGGCAAGCAGCCGACATCCTGAAGTTGGAAACTGAGGCAACCAGTCCCACCATCCGAGCAGAGAACAACGCCAACACCAAAACAAGGGAGGCATGGTACTCGGCGGCGGAGGTCATGACCACGACGCCGGACCAAGCAACCGCGAAGTTCAGCAGAGCCACGTCGGCGGACGTGACGGCAACCGGAACAGGGACAGACGCCCTGGCAACCACGACAACAACAGGGATCTGCGACAACAATTGCCACCCAGAGACGTGCGCACCATCATCTCGTCACGGGCACGCGATCGCGAAGAACAAGAACGCCGCAGACGCCAGGAGTACGACCAAGTCTACGGGGCGCCGGGTCAGGATCACCACAACCTCCATGAGTATGAAGGGTTCCCGGTCTTCTCCGACCGCATCCGCGCCACTTCCTGGCCCGACAAGTTCAAACCAGCCCATATCGACAGATATGATGGGAAGCGTGACCCCGAGTAGTGGATTCGCATCTACTACTCGGCAATCAAGGCGGCAAGGGGCAACACCGACACCATGTGCACCTTCTCCCAGTACTCCTCGACCAGGCCCCACTGACCTGGCTAGAAGGGCTCAAGCCGGGCTCCATCGACTCCTGGGATGAACTCTGCAAGGCTTTCATCAACAACTTCCATGGTTCATGGCAGAAGCCGGGTACTCGCTTTGACCTAGCCCAGTGCAAACAGGGCCAGAACGAGTATCTGCGTAGTTGGGAGAAGCGCTCAACCTGTGCAGGCCTATCCGACCAAGATGTCATTGATTGCTTCCACGGTGGCCTTACCGACCCCGTGCTGCACCTCGATTTCGGAAGAAACAGGCCAAAGACACTAGAGCAGATGCGAGACCTCAGCCGCTGGTCAGATGCTGAAGACCTGCAGCGTGAAAGATTCAACCGCAACAAGTCGGGAGGAGATCGCAACAACAACAACGACCGTAACAAGGGCAAGCAAGTTGAGAACAATAGCAAACGCGACTTCAACGACAAGAAACGCAAACCTAAAGATACGGTCAACGTTGCTGAGAAGAACTCTTCCCACAGGAAGTTCAAAAAACTACTCGACAAGCAGTGCCTTTTCCACCCAAAGGATAAGCACTCAAGCAGGGACTGCTGGTCACTTAAGAAAGCGTTCTCAGCGGAGGGCGCTCTCAAACCAAACAACCCTGACAACAAAGGAGACACGGGTGATAAAGACACCGGCTACCAACAAGCCGACAAGGTGGTCAACGTCATCTTTGGGGGAATCACTCAGTCAGAATCAAAGCGCAAGCAGAAGCTTATCCAGCGCGAGATTGCCTGCATTGAGCCTGCCGTCCCCACCTTCCTGAAGTGGTCAGAAGTCCCCATCAGCTTCTCTCGCGATGATCAATGGACCAACATCAAGAACCCGGGGCGATACCCTCTGGTGCTCGACCTTGTGGTAGCTGGCGCATGACTCACAAGAACATTGATCGACGGTGGAAGTGGACTCAACATCCTATTCGCCAAGACTTTGAAGAAGATGGGCTTAGACATCACCAACCTACTCAAGCCACTGATTCACCCATCTACGGCATTGTTCCAAGCAACGCTGCCGTGCCCCTTGGCCAGGTATCACTTCCAGTTACATTTGGTACCGAGGCCAACTACAGGACCGAGTACATCACATTCGAGGTCACCGACTTTGAATCATCGTACCACGCGATCCTGGGAAGACCTGCTCTGGTGAAATTCATGGCGATCCCACATTACATGTACCTCGTCCTAAAGATGCCAGGCCCTAAGGGGATCTTATCCCTAAAGGGCAACCTGAAGACCTCCTACGATTGTGACACCGAGGCAGTGACGATTGCTGCAAGCATGCAGCAACCGAGCCAGGCAGCAATCGTAGCAGCTATGGCGAAACAACTCGGCGAGGCTGAGTTGGACATCCCAACGAAAAAGCCAGCCGTGCCAAACATGAAGCCCTCCCAGGAAGTTCCAATTAAGGCAATCGACCCAGAGATGGGTGACCCCTCCAAGACGGCGCTGATCGGCGCTGACCTGCTTATCAAATAGGAAAGCGCGCTCACCAGCTTCTTACGGGACAACCACGACATCTTCGCACGGAAGCCGTCTGACATGCCGGGAGTCCCAAGGGAGTTGGCTGAGCACAAACTCAACGTTGATCCTGCCACCAAACCGAAGAAACAACGCCTACGATGCTTTGCCCAGGACAAGAAAGAAGCCATCCGTTCGGAGCTGGCGAAACTCTTAGCAGCCGGGTTCATTAAAGAGGTGTTCCACCCTGACTGGCTCACTAATCCTGTCCTGGTCCGCAAGAAGAACAACAACGAGTGGAGGATGTGTGTCGATTACACCGACCTGAACAAACACTGCCCAAAGGATCCTTTCGGGCTACCTCGCATTGATCAGGTGGTGGATTCTACAGCTGGCTGCTCTCTACTCTGTTTCCTGGATTGCTACTCGGGCTATCATCATATAAGCCTGCACAAAGACGACCAGATCAAGACGGTGTTCATCACTCCGTTCGGCACCTACTGCTACACTACAATGTCCTTTGGACTCAAGAACGCAGGGGCAACATACCAGCGTGCAATTCAGAGTTGTCTCAAGGCTCAGATTGGTCGCAATGTGGAAGCCTACGTTGATGACGTCGTCGTCAAAACAAAGAACCCGGATAGTCTCATCGACGACCAGTCCGAGACCTTTGCACATCTCAGGGAATTCCAGTGGAAGCTCAATCCTACCAAGTGCGTGTTTAGCGTGCCCGCAGGAAAACTGCTGGGCTTCATAGTCAGCCACCGGGGAATTGAAGCTAATCCTGAGAAAGTCACCGCTATTACATCCATGGTGCCTCCAAAATCCCTCAAGGACGTTCAGAAGCTGACTGGATGCATGGCGGCCCTCAACCGATTCATCTCAAGGTTGAGTGACAGATGATTGCCTTTCTTCAAGCTCCTCAAGAAGCAAGACAAGTTTGTATGGACTCCAGAAGCTGATGCGGCGTTTGAAGATCTCAAGAAATTTCTCCAGTCACCACCAGTACTGACCGCACCAGCTGATCAGGAACCACTGCTCCTCTACATCGCAGCAACGACTCATGTTGTGAGCACTGCTATTGTAGTCGAGCGGGAGGAACCCGGCCATGTATACAAAGTACAGCGGCCAGTTTACTTCATCAGCGAGGTACTTTCAGAATCAAAAGTGCGATACCCCCAAGTCGAGAAGCTATTATACGCTGTCTTGATCACATCTCGCAAGTTGCGACACTACTTCGACGCTCACCGGGTTGTTGTAGTCACCTCTTTCCCAATCGGCGACATCCTCCACAACCGGGACGCGGCAGGGCGAATCTCCAAATGGACGGTCGAGTTGGGCTCTCATGCCATCGATTTCGTCCCACGAGCTGCCATCAAATCTCAAGCCCTGGTGGACTTCGTTGCTGAGTGGACAGAAATACAACACACAGTACCAGAAGAACCTCTCGAGCATTGGATCATGTACTTCGACGGATCATTGAAGCTTGAAGGGGCCAGTACAGGAGTACTACTCATATCTCCAAAAGGCGATTAGCTTAAATATGTGCTCCAAATCCTCTGGAAAGCCACCAACAATGAAGCCGAATATGAAGCTCTACTGCACGGGCTACGCCTGGCTGCTTCCCTTGGCATCAAGCACATGGTGGTGTACGGCGACTCCTCTGTGGTGATCAATCCAGTCAATAAAGATTGGGACTGCACCAAGGAGAACATGGATGCATACTGCATGGAGGTGCGCAAACTCGAGAAGCACTTTCATGGGCTCGAATTTCATCACGTCATCAGAGACAACAACATGGCTGCTGATGCACTTTCAAAGCTGGGTTCCCACCGAGCGCAAGTACCAGGCGGCAATTTCGTCCATGAGCTGTTACAACCATTCATCAAGGAGCAGGAAGTACACCCGACTACAACACCACCCCATCAGCAAGTCATGGTGATTACACCCGAGTGGACAAAGCCCTTCATCGAGTACATACTGCACCAGAGGGAGCCCGAAGATAAGGTGGAGGCTGAGCAAGTTATCAGGCGAAGCAAGCACTACATAGTAGTCGGCTCCACCCTCTTTCGACGCGGCCCCTCATCCGGAGTCTTGATGAAGTGTGTCACTCCAGAAGTCAGACGGGAAATCCTTGAAGAAATCCATGGTGGAATCTGCGGCAAACATGCTGCTCACCGCACGATCGTAGGCAAGGCTTTCCGGTCCGAGTACTATTGGCCATCCGCTGTGGCTGATGCAGAAGAAATCGTTAAGACTTGCCAAGGCTGCCAATTCTTTGCCCGGCAAGCTCACGTCCCCGCAACGGTCCTCAACACCATACCGCCCTCTTGGCCCTTCGCATGCTGGGGGCTCGATATGGTTGGAGCACTCAAGACTGCGCCAGGAGATTTCAAGTATCTCTACGTGGCGATCGACAAGTTCACCAAGTGGATTGAAGTCAAGCCGCTGGTCAACGCTACAGCAGCAAAGGCGGCCGAGTTCATCCAGGACATTGCTCATCGTTTCGGCATCCCGAATCGCATTATCACCAACCTCGGCTCAGAATTCACAGGGAGCGAGTTCTTTGATTTTTACGACAATCTAGGAATTGAAGTCCTCTATGCATCAGTGACGCATCCACGAACCAATGGACAAGTTGAGAGAGCTAATGGCCTCATACTTCAAGGTCTCAAGCCAAGGCTCTATGAACCACTCAAAAAGTACGGCAGCAAGTGGGTGCAAGAATTGCCAGTTGTGGTATGGGGGCTCAGAACCCAGCCCAGCCGCGCGACGGGGCAATCACCCTTCTTTCTGGTCTACGGCTCAGAAGCAGTACTCCCGGTGGACATCGAGTATAATGCTCCAAGAATTCAAAACTACTCGGAGGAAGCAGCAGAGCAAAGTAGGGCAGAGGATGTCGACATACTAGAAGAGGCGAGGCTAGCCGCGTTGATCAGGACAACCACGTACCAGCAAGGACTCAGGAGGTATCATGACCAAAACATCCAAATGCGGTCATTTAACATTGGTGATTTGGTTCTTCGGAGAATTCAGAGTACAAAAGATCAGCACAAGCTGTCCTCTCCTTGGAAAGGTCCGTTTATAGTATCAAGGATCATCGGTCCGGGTACTTATCAGCTACAACGGGAAGACGGAACAGAGGTGCCCAATGCTTGGATCATTGAGCACTTGCGGCGTTTCTACCCTTAAAGAAGTTATTAGAGTTTCTTAAGAGTCAATAAACAGTCAGCCTTCTTTATGTACTGATATCGGCTTCTTAGGCTAATAATAATAAAGTGTCAATATTCCATTGTCTTCAAGTCTGGGATTCACACAGAAGGATCGGGCGCATCTTTTTTGACTCATCCCGGGTTGTTTAAAAACAATCTAGAAAAGGGTTGCGTTCAAAAAGCCATCTACTTTCTGTTTCACACAGAAAGATTGGGCGCACTTATTTTTGAATCTAGTCGGGTTGTTTAAAAACAATCCAGGAAAACTACATTCAAATGCCATTTACTCTTTGTTCCACACAGAGAGATCGGGTGCACACAATCAGATAAACATATACTTTTTGTTAATAAAAACATTAAGTATTTACATCTGAAACCAAGTTCTTTACAAAGGGTTTTCTTACAAAAGAGGCTCTAGAACTTAAGACGAGATACAATCTTCTCTACAGTGTCCTTCTCCTCCTCCATGTAGGTATCATACATGGCCCGGGTACAAGCCGGGTTGATTCTTCCGTCAGTAATACCTAATGGCTGCGAAGGAAACCATGACCGGACAACCCCGAGTACTTGCTTAGTACACGAACGGGCGATCCGTTGGCAATACACCTTCACCTGCCCAGGAGTTGCTCGAAGGCGATCAAGGAGAGGAGGAGTAACACTTCCTGCGGGTACTTTTGCGTAAGCATTCACCAAAGGCAAAGCGGCTTCTTTCCAAGACTCAATTTCCGCGCCGCGACGATTGACTTCTACGCGAAGATCCTGAATTTCGGCCTCTTGGTTGCGGATCTTGGTCAGGTCTTCAATAAGTTAGGCATCGGCGTGTTGGCGCATCTTTTGCTCTTCAGCAAGATCTGCCATACACTCCGATTCCCGCCACTCCGCCTGGATTGCGCGCTCTTTCTCCCGATAAAAGCGGTTCTTCATATCGATGAACTCGCCCTTTAAAGTTTCAATGCGCTTGTCACTCTCTGCAGACAACACATCATATTCTATTCATTATATGATCAGTGCAGACAGAGAATAAGTACTGGCGTACACACCTGAAAGCTTCTGTCATAAAGATTTATTCTTTTCAACGACGTCATCGCGCTGATCCTGGTACAGGTTGATCTTCTTGTATGCCTCATCCAGTTCTCGGCGCAATTGGGCGCGTTCTTGGTCCCAAGCTGCTTGTCCCTTGGCCAGATCGGCTATGGCTTTCTCAGCACGGGCAATGGACGTGCTGGCTCTCCGAAGCATCTCAGATTTCTGCTGAGATCGTACAAGTATACTCTACATCCAGAATAAAGGAGGCAGGGTTGATTAAAGTACAAAGGAGCTAAGTATTTACAATACTATGCTATTTCTACTAACCTCTGTGAGCTTGGAGAGTTGTTTGTACAGCTCCGCGGCCTTCTCCAGATCTTCGTGGTCAACTTCAGAGTTGAATAAGAAGGCGTTTTCATCTTCGCTCGCGTTGACGCCTGGTGTACCAGTGAAGATCTGGAATGGCTCTGGAGAAGGCTCACGGGGTTTCTTCTGCTCCCGGATGATTTCTTCAATTGCAGATTCCTTCATCAGGCCAGTTGTGGTGTCCAATCCCTCAGTATGGAGGCTTGCCATCCGGATACTTTCTGTTGCTTTGGGCCAGGACCTAGGAGCAGAAGTACTCGGAGCGGCTTGCTCTCTTACAGGGGGTGGTGGTGTGACGTTGCTGCTTGCTGCTTGGGGTTGGGGCGGTGAAGATGCTCGGGGGCTTGGCCCTTCTCCTCCTCCTGTTTCCATGATTGGAGTCTTTGGTACATCTGTAGGAGCAGGAGTAGGCGGACGGCTGCATAAACAACTGAAGATTAGCAATATTCGCATTTCAGAATTTTGCTCCATTAAGTTGGGTCATTTACCTGGCAAATTCCTTGATGAATTCGGGCTCATCCACAATGAAGTGAAAACCTCCAGACGGATTGTCTTGAGGTCCCTGAGGCTTTTCCGACTGAGCGGGTTCTTCTTGTTGAGGATTCTACAATCATACATTCAATTCAGAAAACAACTCGGCAAGAGGAAAGAACCAAGATTTTTTGCAAACAAGACAATTGGGGTACCTTGGGTGGAGACGTGTGCAGTGGGATTCCCACAGGAATCTCCACATTGGTTTCAGGCTCTGCTTCAAGTGCCTCTACTTCATCAATAACAGTATCTGATGGTTTCCTCAATAAAGGAGACACTTTCTTCCGCATAGCCGTTTCTTCTTGGGGATGGTTGGACTTGGGGCGTCTTCAGCACTAGGTCTTTTCAGACCTGATCCTCCTTGTCCAAGTATTTTCCCAGGAGGTGGTCGGGATGCATCATCATCAGAATCGGATCCTTCCTCCAGAATTACCTCGTCCATATCTGGCGATGCCTTTTTCTTCCCTTTCCCTAAACTTTCAGCAGTTTGCTCGGGCGGGGGAGATCCAGGCAACCCGGACTGGATCTCTGCTACTTCCGGAGGCGAGGATGCAAGTCTGGTCCGCAATTCCTGGCATTGGATAACACAGCAATTGATTAATTGACAAGAAGCAAGAAGATGTATATCAACAATGGTATTCGGGTTGTTTTCGAGCTTACCAATGGCGAGGGACGACTTGCCGAGTACTCAGGTACTCGACGTGGCAGATCCTGGGCGTCCATGAAGAGCGCCTGGACGCGGACAGCGACTTCATCTGATGACAAATCGTTGGTCAAGATCCTGGTCGGGTCTTCGAGCCCAGTATATTCATAGCCAGCGTGCACCCGCTTCTGGCAGGGTTGTACGCGCCGGCGCAGAAAAGAACTGGCGGTTAGGCCTTGATCCTTCAGAGCAGCGATCATCTTTATAAGCCTGGCGATTCCATCAACCTTATCCCTATCGAGGGATTCATTCCATGAATCTTGCGGCCGAGGCAGATGACCGGAGTGTTTGGACAGCCTCGGGTGCTGATTCTCCACATAAAACCACTTATCATTCCAGTCCTTAAGGTAGTCATTCATCTTGAAGTCGAAATAGACATTCTTCATCCCCTGACGAAGCTGAAATCCGGCCCCACCGACTACTTTATCTGGGGTGGATTTCACACGGAAGAGGCATCGGAAGAGATTGAAGTGGGGATCGATCCCCAAGAAGGTCTCACAGATATGAATAAAGAGGCAGATTTGAAGAATGGAATTGGGATTGAGATGAATCAGTTCCAATTGGTAGTAAGTGTTGGGGGATTGGCATGTCCAGGAAACACCTTCACCCGATTTTTTGCCTGTAGTCCCAAGTCATTTGCCTTCGCCGTTGGCGGTTAAAAGGCCATTGCCTTCGCCGGGTTATCAGACACCGATAGGCAATGCGTCGCCTCCGGTACCAACGAACGAGTTGCAGCCCACGCGAAGGCATTGTATGGTCTCCCATTGCCTTCGCTACCCTAACTCGCCTTTATGAGGATGCGAAGGTAATGATCAAATATTGCGTATAATCGGCTCACTTTTACAGGCCTTGAGGCAAGGTTGGGTGACGGCATGGCAGTCCGTTCCTCTCCGAGCGGGAGAAGGCACGGCTCTGCCGAACAGGCGTTTGATGGTGAAGCCGACGGGAATGCATCAGGTGGTGAAGGCAATGAAGATCATTGGAGGCGCGGTGAAGGTGGCGTGGACCAGGTCCAAACTGAGTCAAAGACGGAGTTACTGGTCTACGCATTCACACTAGGACATATGAATGTACTCTAATGCCCCTGGAAAGTTTAAGTTGTTTAGTCTAGAGCATGATGCCTGATTTCCAGGGGTATAAGGGAAATGTAAAAAGTGTCTCTTGATCTCCCTATAAAAGGGGGCCTCCCACCAACGTGTAAAGGGTTGATTCCCAAGTATATTGATAAGTAATTTACTGTTGCTTGTCATTGTTCTCTGTCTCGATCGTTGCTTGGGTCTTTTGGCTTCGGCTATAACCCAACAACTGGCGCCCACCGTTTGTGCAGTGCACGAACAAAACCCACGATAACCACCATGCCACCAAAAAAGCCAACTAAACCAACCAAACCAACCAACACCGTTGAAAACACCACTCATACCGAAGCCGCTCCCCAACCCTCAACTCTACAAATCAGCCTACCACCAGTAACCGAAGCCATTCTTGACGATCAAGAGATCGATGAAGAAACCCTTACCACTGAGGAGAGAATGCACCGACTTGAGGAAAGGCTTCGTCTTCGACGCCTCGAGCAGCAGAGAGAGCTGGATGCCGTGCAACTTGAACTAGAGCAACAAATGCAAGAGGAGGAAGAAGAGCAGCAGCATCAATTGCTACAAGTCAGGATGCAGTTAGAAGACCTGAGGCAGGTGAAGCAAAGAAGATTGAACTCCACTGGTTCTAGAGCTGCGAAGCTCCGAGAAGAACTCGAAAAAGCCAAGAAACAAGTTGCTCAACTCCAAGTCGAACTCAACGATCCAATTGCCTTCGGCAGTGCTGGAACAAATCACATCTCCACATCAGAAATTGGCTTCCAAGTGCTGCATACATGTCCGATTGACCGCACCTGCCCTCTCTCAGAAACTTTACAATTGGCAAGATGGCCGCCTTCATACAAGCCAATCTCTCTACCAAAGTATAATGGCCTCACCGACCCCAAGCAATTCCTCATGAGTTATGAAGCTGCAATAGCTTCGGCAGGGGGAGATGATGTGGTGTTGGCAAAATCTTTCATCATCGTCTGCGATGGCACGGCAATGAACTGGTACACCAAGCTTCCAGGGCTATCCATCACCAGCTAGTATGATCTGAAAAGAGAATTGATCAAGAATTTCAGCATAATGGGAGACCAGGCACTCTCATATGCAGAGTTAACTCTACATCAATAGCCAAAGGAGTCTCTGGAGGACTACTTTCGCAGGTTTGTCGGACTCCGTTCTCAGGCTCCTCATATTCCTGACGAAGCCGCCAAATTTGCTGGAATTCAGGGGCTTCGGCCGGGTCCCTTCGCTTAGCACATTGCAAGGGAGACACCAGCAACACTTGGAGCTCTTTATGAGGAGTTCAAAAAGTATTGTCGATCTGACAATGACAATCGAATGAGGATTGCCAGAGAAGCCGTCCTGAAAAATCAGTATGATTCCCAAAACAAGCCGCATCACTACAACCAAAACCATTACCAAAACTACCAATCCCAAACCATCATGAGCGTGGAAAATTCGCCTTCGCTCTCACAAAGCAAACCCACTTTCCCAGAAAACCAGTTCCAGAATCAAAGAAATGAGCCTACCCAAAGGGGTGGAAGAACCGACCGAGGCTGAGGAAGAGGAAGAGGTCCACCTTCGGGACCAGAGCTATTTTGTCAATATCATGGCAAAAATCACACCCATGGCACAGAGCAGTGCCGAGATATCAAAAGAACTATCGACAAACTGAAAGCAGAGAAAATCCAAGCTACCCAAACGAAGCCATTCTCGGCTTTGCCACCCAACACTCAAACTCAGCCACAAACCCAAGCTATCCAGCCACACTGCCCAGTTTATCCCTCCCTCAGCTCAAACTTTGTTCACCCTACAACCGCGATGGTGACTCAATTTTCGCCTTCGCCCCAAACTTTCCAGCATTACTACCCACAGACCATGTACCCACAATTCTACCCTCAAAACACCCACCTTACCCAAAACAAAGACATCAAGGTAGAGGAATTACCACCTCCACCTCCACCTCCCCAAAAACAGCAAGACCCAAACACTGCAAATCCCCTGCCCAGTTACGGCCTCATTATGCCTATAACTGGAGGATCATCATTCGCCTTCGAAACGAAGAAGCAGAGAAAGAGTTACTTTCGCCAGGTCAACAACATCTCGGTTGACGGTCCTTACAAGAAGTCGGAATGGTCTCACATGCCAATCACCTTCACCGAAGAAGATCTCAAACTCCACAACTTTTCACACAATGATGCAATGTCGATTGAAGCCAACATCGCTGGCTGGAGAATTGGGAAAGTGCTAGTGGACACAGGCAGCTCTGCTGATATCATCTTGGCAAAGACTCTCAGATCGATGACAAACATCAACCCAGATAACTTAGAGCCATCTGACACACCTTTGGTCGGCTTCGGGGGTAAGCGCACCGCAACATTGGGGAAAATCACATTGCCAGTATCCTTTGGCGACACATCAAATGCAAGAACAGAGTTCATTACCTTCGACGTTGTTGACATGTTCTTTGACTACAATGTTATCTTCGGTAGAGGAGTCATAAATGCCTTCGACATCATCATAAGGCAAGCTTTCTTGTGCATGAAAATGCCAGCTCTCAAAGGGGTTATCACAGTCTATGGTGACCAAACAGAGGCGAGAAGAATTGAATATGCTAACACCCCAGGCCAGCGAAAAGTCCATGTTCTCGAAGAAAGCGATCCCATTTACCCAGAGAAGAAGCCAAAAGCCGAGAGAGACAGCAAAACTATGCAAGGGGCAACAGAAACCAAAGAGGTGCAATTGCAGCCAGACGTCTTCGATAGAAAAGTCATCATCGGCTTAGATCTTGAGCCAGACGAAGAAGAAAGACTCATCGAGTTCTTGAGAAATAACAAAGATGTCTTCGCATGGTCAAGCAAAGATTTGCCAGGAGTTGACAGAAGCATAGTTGAGCACAAACTATCAATCAGCCCTGATATGAGGCCGAAGAAGCAGAAACTGAGGAAAATGTCCGAAGAAAAAGTGAGCGCAGTCAAGGCCGAAGTGCAAAGGCTTCTCGATGCGAACGTTATACGCGAAGTCGAATATCCCAAATGGCTAGCAAACACTGTGCCCGTAAAAAAGAAAAATGGCAAGCTCAACCCCTCGGATTGCCATTTGAGTTCGAGGAAGATCTTTTTGAAGACTTCGGGAATACCTCGAACTACACAACACAGAAAAAGCCTACGGTAAAGACCCCCTCCATTTATATGGAGACAGAATTCCTAGATGAGACCGTGAGGGAGCTTATTCCCATCCTAAACACGGAATGGTCAAATGAATATGAGTCTTCTTCCGAAGTCATTCGGATTAACTCACCTTCGCAGACTATTCGCGGTTTCGTAAGCAAGGTGGCCGTAGACATTCTGTACAACCCGACTGTTGGGGCAAATATCATGTCCAGTTCTTTCGCCTACATCCTTGGACGTCGTAAAAAGATGGCCCCAACGTCAAAACTTCTTAGAACACCCTCAGGTCAAATTCTCGAGAGTCTCGGCATAGTACGAGACTTCCTCCTCATTCACCATGGGATTGAAATGGCTCTAGACTTTTACGTCTTTGAGACATTAGATTTTGACCTCCTGGTAGGACACCCTATCGAGGGCCTCTTTCAAGATGTAACCTCGGAAGGAAACCTCCTTGCCAAAATAGGGAGAAATCTTCTCACCATACCTTTAGCCAGGGTCAAGAATTCCATAGTTGAACCTTTGGTAGGACCTAACCCAGCTGAGGAAGTGAAATCCCTACAACCTAGCGACCCTTTTGAGTCATTCCTCGAAGAACATGTTCATGACTTTATTCAAGAAGAGGATGACGCTTCTGAGCCGCTTGAAACTGAGGAGCCACCTAAGACCCACATTGAGCTAAAACCCTTGCCCGCTGGCCTTCGCTATGTCTTTCTAAATGAAGACAGGGACACTCCTGTCATCATTAGTGACAAGCTATCGCAGGACGAGAGTGATAGACTCATAAAGGTGCTCAAGAAACACCGCTCGGTGTTCGGGTACTCCCTCAAAGATTTGAAGGGAGTAAGCCCTGCACTCTGTACCCATCGCATTCCCATAGATCCAATCTCTACACCTTCTAGGGAGCCTCAGCGTAGGCTAAATAATGCGATGAGGGAAGTCGTGAAGAAGGAAGTTTTAAAACTTCTGCACGCTGGGATTATCTATCCCGTCCCTCATAGTGAATGGGTCAGCCCTGTCCAAGTAGTGCCCAAGAAGGGAGGTATGACCGTCATGAGTAACGAGAAAAACGAGCTGATTCCTCAGCGTACCGTTACTGGGTGGCGGATGTGTATTGATTACCGCCGACTCAACAAGGCGACAAAGAAGGATCACTTCCCGCTCCCCTTCATCGATGAGATGTTGGAGAGACTCGCGAACCACTCCTTCTTCTGTTTTCTTGATGGGTATTCCGGCTATCGTCAGATTCCCATCCACCCCGATGATCAAGAAAAGACCACCTTCACCTGCCCCTATGGAACGTATGCATACCGCAGGATGTCATTCGGGTTATGCAATGCTCCAGCATCGTTCCAAAGGTGCATGATGTCTATTTTCTCAGACATGATAGAAGAGATTATGGAAGTTTTCATGGACGATTTTTCAGTCTATGGAAAGACTTTCGACCATTGTCTGCAGAACTTAGACAAGGTACTACAAAGATGCCGAGATAAGGACCTGGTGCTAAATTGGGAAAAGTGCCATTTCATGGTCCGAGAGGGTATAGTGTTAGGACACTTGGTGTCCGAAAGAGGAATAGAGGTGGATAGAGCAAAAATCGAGGTCATTGAAAAGCTTCCACCTCCCACCAATGTCAAAGGGATCCGCTAGCTTTTTAGGTAATGCAGNTGCCCAGTTACGGCCTCATTATGCCTATAACTGGAGGATCATCATTCGCCTTCGAAACGAAGAAGCAGAGAAAGAGTTACTTTCGCCAGGTCAACAACATCTCGGTTGACGGTCCTTACAAGAAGTCGGAATGGTCTCACATGCCAATCACCTTCACCGAAGAAGATCTCAAACTCCACAACTTTTCACACAATGATGCAATGTCGATTGAAGCCAACATCGCTGGCTGGAGAATTGGGAAAGTGCTAGTGGACACAGGCAGCTCTGCTGATATCATCTTGGCAAAGACTCTCAGATCGATGACAAACATCAACCCAGATAACTTAGAGCCATATGACACACCTTTGGTCGGCTTCGGGGGTAAGCGCACCGCAACATTGGGGAAAATCACATTGCCAGTATCCTTTGGCGACACATCAAATGCAAGAACAGAGTTCATTACCTTCGACGTCGTTGACATGTTCTTCGACTACAATGTTATCTTCGGTAGAGGAGTCATAAATGCCTTCGACATCATCATAAGGCAAGCTTTCTTGTGCATGAAAATGCCAGCTCTCAAAGGGGTTATCACAGTCTATGGTGACCAAACAGAGGCGAGAAGAATTGAATATGCTAACACCCCAGGCCAGCGAAAAGTCCATGTTCTCGAAGAAAGCGATCCCATTTACCCAGAGAAGAAGCCAAAAGCCGAGAGAGACAGCAAAACTATGCAAGGGGCAACAGAAACCAAAGAGGTGCAATTGCAGCCAGACGTCTTCGATAGAAAAGTCATCATCGGCTTAGATCTTGAGCCAGACGAAGAAGAAAGACTCATCGAGTTCTTGAGAAATAACAAAGATGTCTTCGCATGGTCAAGCAAAGATTTGCCAGGAGTTGACAGAAGCATAGTTGAGCACAAACTATCAATCAGCCCTGATATGAGGCCGAAGAAGCAGAAACTGAGGAAAATGTCCGAAGAAAAAGTGAGCGCAGTCAAGGCCGAAGTGCAAAGGCTGCTCGATGCGAACGTTATACGCGAAGTCGAATATCCCAAATGGCTAGCAAACACTGTGCCCATAAAAAAGAAAAATGGCAAGTGGAGAATGTGCATTGACTTCACCGATCTCAACAAAGCGTGTCCCAAAGATGATTTTCCACTCCCAAGAATTGACAAGATCATTGATCAGGCTGCCGCAAGTGAGATGATGTCTCTCCTCGATTGCTTCTCTGGTTATCATCAGATCTGGATGAAAAAAGAAGACGAAGAAAAACCAGCTTCATCACTCCGCTTGGTACATTTTGCTTCATCAGAATGCCAGACGGGCTTCGCAATGCTGGTACCACTTTCTGCCGCATGTCCAGCACCGTATTCAAAGAAGAACTATTCAAAACTATACTTGCATATGTTGATGACATCTTGGTCAAAAGCATCAATAGACAAGATCATGTCTCAGACTTGGCAGTTGCCTTCGCTCGAATGAGACAAGCAGGTCTCAAGCTCAACCCGGAGAAAATGTGTCTTTGGAGTGACCAGAGGAAAGATACTCGGCTGTCTGGTGTCAGCCAACGAGATCGAAGCCAATCCAGATAAGATCAATTCAATCCTCAACATGGAAGAGCCAAAATGCATTAGAGACGTGCAGAAACTCTCTGGCAGAATTGCAGCACTCAACAGATTTATTGCTAAGGCAGCTGAGCGCAGTTTACCCTTCTTCGCAACTCTCAGAAATGCATATCAAAGTTTGAATGGGGAGAGGAGAAATCCAAGGCATTCCACGAGCTAAGGCAATATCTGATGCAGCTCACGAAGCTGACAATACCTGACCCGAAGGCACCCTTATTATTATATATTGCAGCTTCGCAATCAGCGGTCAGTGCTGCACTCATTGCGGAGAAGCTGGTCGAAGGAAGAAATATACAGCAACCGGTCTACTATGTTTCTGAGGCACTGGCTGGGTCGAAGCTGTTCTATACTGAGATTGAGAAAATGATTTATGCAGTGGTGATGGCATCCAGAAAGCTAAGACATTATTTTGAGGGGCACAATATTAAAGTGTTGACAGATCAACCACTAAAAGAGCTACTGAGTAACAAAGAGGCCTCAGTAAGAATACGGAAATGGGCTGCAGAGCTGTCAGAATACGTCATGGATTTCGAGCGGAGGACAGCTATCAAATCTCAAGTCCTGGCTGATTTCATTGCAGAATGGACATCGCCTTCGGCACAAAATGTGACCAGAGAAGAAAGCTGGCTAGTACACAGTGATGGCGCTTGGGGGATAAGGGAGCTGGCATCGCAGCGATTGTACAATCGCCTTCGGGCGTGAAAATGAGATATGCAGCGAACCTGGAGTTCTGCAAAAATAGTGACAGAAGTACGAACAACGTTGCTGAATATGAAGCCGTGTTATTGGGGCTCAGGAAAGCGAAGGCACTGGGGGCGCAGCGTTTCATTGTGAAAACAGACTCGAAGGTGGTGGCAGACTACATCGAAAAAGAGAGTATTGCAAAGTAGCCTGAGCTGATCAAATACCTCACCACAGTCCGAGCAATGGAGAAAAAATTCAAATGTTTCACAATCGAATACATCCCGAGGGCAAAGAATGAAGAAGCCGACGCACTGGCTAAAGCAGCAGCAAAGGGGGACAAGTTACCGCCCGACGTCTTTTTCCAAACACTGACTACGCCTTCGATCAAGGAACTTGATGAGCAGCCAAGTCTGATCAATGCAATAAACTCAGAGGATTGGAGGTCATCTATAATGGCAACCTCAAAGGATACTATGAACCAATTGATGAAGAAGATCTCAAAACCATGCAGCAGAGGGCAAGGTCATATCAAATCATTGACAACGTCCTATACAAGAAAGGAGTCGTGGCCCCTTGGCTTCGCTGTGTTTCCATCAGCGAAGGCAGAGAGATAATTCAAGAGATACACAGTGGTCTATGCAGAGCTCACTTTGGAGCGAGGGCAATTGTGGGAAAGGCAATGAGACAAGGGTTTTATTGGCCTTCAATCATCAATGACGCAACAAATACAGTCAAGACTTGCGACGAATGTCAAAAATGTGCGGCAACCAAAAAATCACCTTCGGAGCCATCACAGCTGATAACTCCAACCTGGCCATTGCAGAGATGGGGCATCGATCTGGTGGGTCCTCTTCCAACGGCCCAAGGAAACCTCAAGTATGCAATAGTTGCAGTGGAATATTTCACCAAGTGGATTGAGGCAAGGCCACTAGCAAATATCACGGCGAAGACAGTTATCAAATTCTTCTGGCAGCAAATCATTTGCAGATTTGGAGTCCCAAGGGAAATTACAGTAGATAATGGGAAGCAGTTTGACTGCGACGAATTCAGGCAGTACTGCATGTCCATAGGGACGAAGGCAAGATTCGCATCAGTATATCACCCGCAGTCCAATGGCGCAGTTGAGAGAGCTAATGGCATCATCTTCACATCCGTCAGGAAATGCCTTGCAAATTGCAAGAAAAAAGGGAAATGGGTAGAAGAAATGCCGAAGGTAATCTGGGCTCATAACACCACCACATCAAGAGCAACTCAATTCACACCATTCAAGCTATTATATGGCGAAGATGCAATGTGTCCTGAAGAGATTCTTCATAAGGGGCTTCGCACTCAGCAGGAAGCACCAAAAGATAGCGAAGCTATAGATAAAGACCTTACAGAGATCTACAGGCTGCAAGCAGCGAAGAACATTTTCAAGTACTAGGAAGAAACACCAAATTCTTCACCTGGCTGATTTGTGTGGACCGACTAAACACCAAAGTCATGCTAACAAGGCGACACATAGAGATACATGATGATGAAACCTGCGTCATGTGTGACACAGGTGCTCATGAAACAACTGACCATCTCTTCTTCGATTGCCCCTTTGCACAACAATGTTGGAACACCATACAATTTAATTGGGACTCAACTTTGGAGCTGGGAGACAGATTTATCAAAGCAAAGCAAGACCATGGTCTGGGTTTCTTCTCTGAAGCAGCCATGATCGCAACATGGGAAATCTGGAAGATGAGAAACGCCAAGATCTTCGACAGCGAAAACCCAAGTCAGGCAAGATGGCTGATTCTCTTTCTAAAACAATGTAATTCTCACTTAGTTAGATTTAAGACAGATCTGCGATCTGCTTTCAGTTTCTGGTTAGATGCTTTCAGCTAAATAACTCTGTAAGAACTTTTTAACCCCCCTTTTTAATATATAGTTTTACTTGCTGTGGGGATCTCCCCCACAGTTTCCCCTCAAAAAAAAAAAAGTACTAGGAAGAAACCAGAAAATGGCATGACAAGAAAGTGGTAAGAAAAGAAATCAAGATAGGCGACTGGGCGCTAAGGAAGAACCCGAGTATGCCTTTGGGAAACTTACAGAACAAATGGGAAGGCCCATTCCTAGTCGTCAAAAGTAACAGACCAGGATCATTTCACCTGGGGGATGGAGAAGGCAATGAGCTGCCGCATTCATGGAATGCGGACAGCCTGCGAAGGTACTACCTGTGAGAATCATGTAACAATTGGCTTCGTAGTCTATAAACGAAGTCAATTGATAGAGTAGATTTCCTTTCTTCCTTCAAAAAAGGCCCGTACTCTTTTCCTCATAGGGGAACCCTTACCAAGGGGTGAGGTTTTTAACGAGGCGGTGCCAATTGTAACTCGTGAAAAATATATAAACGAGTCATTCCCCAAACAAGTTGCATCGAAAGCGATTGGCTTCGACCAAATCGCTGGTATTCGATAAACCAAATAGAACTGAAATGACCCTACTAGAGGTAAGGCCAATTCAGATCTAAATCGCTTACTCTAAGGAGTAAAAGGGGCTTCGGCTCAGATTGTTTTATATACACAAAATCGCTTACTCTAAGGAGTAAAAGGGGCTTCGGCTCAGATTGTTTTATATACACAAAAACCCTTATCCTATGGAGTAAAAGTGGCCTCGGCTCAAATTACACTCCAAAACGCTAAAAGGATAATCAATTCCAAAAAGGCAAATGCAGAGACAATTCCTGGTTTAAACGCTTAACATCGCAGTCAGAGCGTGTTGAATGAAAAACACAAACTCGCTTCGGGGGGAGGAGGCGTTTCTCTCAAAAACGAAGGCAAACCGAGTTCGATCTTTTTCATTCACCTCACATATCGCAAACAATTTTGCCTTCGCATGAATAAACATAAACTCGCTTTGGGGGGAGGAGGCGTTTCTCTCTGGAGCGAAGGCAAAACGAGTTCATATTTATTCAGTCACCTTACACATCACAAAGTTCATTACATCAAGCACCATCAAAACATCTCAAACACATTTCCATAAAACTGTTCGCCAGATCTCCTAAACCGAGGATCATTATAGACACACGCAAAGTCCCTGACATCAGGACTAATTTCCAATGGCTCTGTCTTCGGAATGCCTAGGGAAACAGCTTCGGCATTCCTCTGCCTAGCGAGCTCAACTCGATCTGAGCCATGGCCAATAAACGTCGTAAAAAACTCAAAAACATCGAACTCCGTGCGATGATAAAACTCGTGACAATACTCCAAAAAATCATGATGGCTTGTGTTTGGATAAAGTCGTTGAAATTCCCTCCATGCGAAGCCAGAAATACAAAGCGGCCCATCACGCATGGCCAACGGAGTAAGTGCAAGCATGTCATCGCCCTGAATATACACAAATGTACAAGTTCAAAAGAGCTGCCCACTCAACAAGTCCTACACTAATTACAATTCAAAAGGTCCTTAGACCTGAGGATTGACACTTGGGGCTCCTTGAGCACTCTGGCCCTGCGAAGAAGAAGCGCCGGCTTCGCCAGTAGCGGCCGCAGTTGCAGCAGAGCTTGACCCAGCTCCGGCTTCAGCAGCTTCCTTAGTAGCAGCTTCTCTCGCGGCGGCTTCGGCTTCAGCCTTTTGTTTCTTCAGCTCCTTGGACTGAGAATACAAAAGCTATCAAATAAAACAACGAAAAATTAAGGACAAAAAAGAATCAAAGTCGAAAGCGAGGGCAAATAACAAAATACCTTCGCGAGACGTTCTCGGATCAAATTCTGAGCTGCCGAACGACCACTGGCAATCCAAAACTGCTTGAGAAAGAGTGCCTTGGCTTGCAAAATTTTCAAAGGAAAATAACCAGTATCGGCAGGATCTCTGGGTGCCGGATAAGGATAACCTTTTCGAAGCAAAGCATTGTAATGATCGCAGCCGTTGTCCGAGAGAACCTTCAACAGGTTGCAGGAGCACAGATTGACAGCGAAGTCACTTAGAGTCTCCACAACCGTCGGAAGCGAAGCAAATTTGTTGTCAATCCAATTAAAGAGCTTCTCTAAGCTATACTCCTTACTGGGAAAGGCAGCCGGCTCCGCACCAAACTGTCGCAAGGCTTCCTTGTATAAGCGATACAATTTCAAGCCTCGCTCCCAAGCAACATCAACCACATTCTCATTCTCCTTGCGAAGGTTAAGGTTTGATGCGCGTAACTGCACAACCTCACGTTCAAGATTTTCGCTGCGAGACCGATACGTGTCGACATCGCTCGAAAGCTTCTCCTTCGCAACATTGAGGGTGTTCACCTCACCTTTCAGCACAGAAATCAAATCAGTGTCCTCAACAATTTTCTTGCGAAGGCCCTCCAAGGTGTCGTCTTTATCAACAATATTAGCCTCCAAGGCAGCAACCTTTTCCTTAAGGGAATCGGCTTCGCCAGCTTTAGCCTCTAAAGCTGCGACCTTGTTCTTCAAAGAATCATTTTCAGCGATAATAGATTTTCGGTCTTGGCGAAACAGAGCCTTTTCATTTTCAATATCTTGCGTAATTCTATCAACAGTTGCCTGGATCTGGAGAAGCTCTGCTTTTTCCCTTCGCAACTTCTCCAGCTCTTTGCGTTCAGCAGCAACTAAGTTGAGGTTGGGAACCTGAGCGGCTAACTCATTGATAGCTACAACAACCTATGATAGAATACAGTTCAGTATTACAAAATAAACGAAACGAAGCTAAAATCAAAAACAAGATCACAAGACAAAGGCAATGAGGACATACCTTCATCCCCGAAGCCAAAATAGTGGAACATGTGCTTTCAGGATCAAGTGTCTGGATGAGTCGTTGATATTCTGCAAGGAAAAAACGATGACAATACTGTTATCTTCGCAATATAGCCAAAGAAAAAAACCAGCTATAATCCCAAACAAAAAACACCTTCCAAATCAAAGTCTCGAAGAGGCCCACCTTCACGCACGCGAGATGGCCCATCTCCCTCGCCACCTAGCAAACGGGTCTCAATCGCATTAGCATAAAACACAAGGGCAAGTAACGCTGCTAAAGGAAAAAGCGAAGAGCCAACACAAGTACCTTCGGGAAAAGGAATACTTCCACCCATATCAACATCCATATAAGATGGAGAAGCGGCAGCCTTTTCAGCAGCTTCGGAAGTCTCAGCTTCGGCAACCTCCTTTCCCTTAGCTTCGGCATCAACATCAATTGTCCCGGCAGCATGGGCCAGAACCTCCAAAGAATCCTGAACAGGAGGGAAGGAAGCCAAAGTCGTCGACGGAGGGCTAACCGTCAAAATGTTAACTGCAGCTTTGGCTCTGGGCTCTTCAAAGCCAGCCTCAACATGAACTTCCTCTGGCACATTCTCCATAATGGGAGCATCCCGAACAGGAGTCTCCTCAAACATGCTAATATCAATGCCATCATCAAACGGATTCGAAACCCGTACATCTTCGGCCGCATCATCAATGCCTTCACAAGTAATATTGACATCAAACATGGGATTCCGTGCCAAGTAGTCTCCTAGCAAAGGAAGACTGGTGCCTTGAAAATAATTCCCAAAGAGAGCAACCTCACCTAAGAAAACATCATCACCACTCCGGGGAGCTGAGCTCATAAACCCGATGACTGGCGAAGCCGGCCGCTTCACGGGAGCCGAAGCCGCTGGGGCTGGCCGAGGGGGACGAGGCGGAAGACCACCTCGCGAAGAAGAAGAGGTGACCCTGGTAGCCGGAGCCACAACCGATAAGGGTATGGCAGCAATTGGCGGCTCTTGGCGGCGCCTTTTCTCTGTAGCCTCATGAGAGCTGCTGCTGCCTCGCTTGGCCGGAGTCGCGGATGAAGCAGCCTTCGCGACTGTTTTTCTCCCACGGCCACGTCCTCCTCCGCGAGGAGCGCGCAAAGGAGCAGAGTCATCATCTTGCTCCTTCGCCTTCGACTTCCCCCTCTTATCTTTCTTCCCCTTGTCTTTCTTGTCTTTTCTCTTCTCCCTAGAAGAAACGGGAACCTCGCGTTCACCATTAGAAATCCCCAACTCCGCAAAGACATGGTTGATTCTGACATGAACAAACTTGTCTTCGGAGCTGCGATGCTCCTTGGTGTTGTACAACCCAAGAATATCATTTGCTCGTTGCTCCACCTCAGCAACAAAAGCCGCCGCAGATATACCTTCGGGAAGGCGGGCTCCAAAGCGGGGAAGACAAACCTTTGTGTGCTCCTTCAAACCTTTCCATTCAACATCAAAAGGCCCCCA
This sequence comes from Alloteropsis semialata, assembly GCA_004135705.1. Lineage (NCBI taxonomy): Eukaryota > Viridiplantae > Streptophyta > Magnoliopsida > Poales > Poaceae > Alloteropsis > Alloteropsis semialata. The sequence continues at coordinate 40,775,806 of CM014276.1, read as the reverse complement.
ACCGGCCGACAGGGGATAAATCTCGCAAGCAAGGTCAGCAGCAATACCCTCTTCAATCTGGTCACGGCTGCATATCTTTTGCGAAGCCATCTGAAAAGGCTTCCAACAATCGGAAAAACCAGGGCTGTCCCATCACTAGACGATAGCGCCATATACAACCACTCGTCATTATACTATAATGATATTATGAGCAGGGCTGTCCGCATTGAAGGGTGGGCAGGAAATAAACTTAAGCCAATCTATATGGCTGTGCAGAGGGTAAGAGATAGACTTCATCCCATCTTCCATAATCCTCTCCTCCGAAGGCACCCTCACATAAAACCAATACCTCTGCCAATCTTTGGTCCACTTGTTCTTCTGAGCGAAGGAAGTTTCCACCTTCGCAAAATGACCCCCCCCGGCGGCGCCTAGTGAAAGTCATGCATCCAAAGTCTGGCGTGAATAACTCACCATCAACTTCAGATGACTTGCTTTGATTATGACCCTCATAAAGTCGAAGAAAGCCATCCACAGTAACAGCTCCCTCATGCGTCTTCACAGTCCAAAAGAACCGAAGAAGATGGCTGATGGCATTTGGCGTCAAATGATGCAGCTGCAGGCCATAAGGCGCCATCATCTTCGCAATGATGTTGTCAATCGGCATTTTTAGGCCCGCAATGAAAAAGTCCGTGAAGACCACGGCTTCGTCTGCGCGAGGGGCAGGGGTGGTATCACTGCCAGGAGCACGGCCCCAACCCACAGGAAAATATCCTTTCTCCTCGTAGAACTTGATGTCACGAGTGCCAACTTTGGACTTCCCGAAGACAAGCGTCTTCTCCCTCTTATTGCTGATATCCACCAGCTCCTCTACGTCAGCCTCGACATCCTCCAGATTCTCTTCTTCGCCTTCTTCGTCACCACTGCGCTCGTCACCAGAATCTTCCTCAGCAACCGGAGTCTCCTCCTCAATCTGTTGAGCAAGCCGCTCAGCTTCGGTATCATCCAACCCACGACGAGGAGAAACTCCCGCTCGTTGGGCATCGGGGCTGCCTTCGCTGGCCATATCAATAAGAACAGCAGTTTGCTTGGTGCGCGCCGCTGCAGGAATGATAACAATTGTCATTACCTAAGCGAAGAAAATCGGAAAGAACAAGTGCCAAAACATAAAGACAAAAATCTTACTTGTACAACAGTGGCTATCGGAAGAGAAGACAGCGTGAACACAAAAAGCAAATGTCAGCTCACGACCTATGCGAGCGAAGAAGTCTCCACAGCTGAAAGCGATTGACAGCGAAAGCGAAGAAAGGTAAAAGGGGGACCCCCTTCGGTCCTATTTATAGGTCAGTAAAAAAAGTGACCGTTACTGCAGCACGGAAATCGAAAAGGCCCGGAAAAATCCAAAAGACAGTACAAATAAAAATAAATACTATGTGAAAAATCAGAAAAAACAAGAGATGCGAAGCCAAATCCAGAGCGAAGACAACGACTCGGGACTTACTCCAACGGGAGGAGGCGTTTCTCTGGAACAGGCGAAGGCAATCCTAAGTTTTCGAGGACATCGGCCTGTTGGAGAAAGCCCTCGTCCGCGAGGGGCTACTGTTGGGGGATTGGCATGTCCAGGAAACACCTTCACCCGATTTTTTGCCTGTAGTCCCAAGTCATTTGCCTTCGCCGTTGGCAGTTAAAAGGCCATTGCCTTCGCCGGGTTATCAGACACCGATAGGCAATGCGTCGCCTCCGGTACCAACGAACGAGTTGCAGCCCACGCGAAGGCATTGTATGGTCTCCCATTGCCTTCGCTACCCTAACTCGCCTTTATGAGGATGCGAAGGTAATGATCAAATATTGCGTATGATCGGCTCACTTTTACAGGTCTTGAGGAAAGGTTGGGTGACGGCATGGCAGTCCGTTCCTCTCCGAGCGGGAGAAGGCACGGCTCTGCCGAACAGGCGTTTGATGGTGAAGCCGACGGGAATGCATCAGGTGGTGAAGGCAATGAAGATCATTGGAGGCGCGGTGAAGGTGGCGTGGACCAGGTCCAAACCGAGTCAAAGACGGAGTTACTGGTCTACGCATTCACACTAGGACATATGAATGTACTCTAATGCCCCTGGAAAGTTTAAGTTGTTTAGTCTAGAGCATGATGCCTGATTTCCAGGGGTATAAGGGGAATGTAAAAAATGTCTCTTGATCTCCCGATAAAAGGGGGCCTCCCACCAACGTATAAAGGGTTGATTCCCGAGTATATTGATAAGTAATTTACTGTTGCTTATCATTGTTCTCTGTCTCGATCGTTGCTTTGGTCTTTTGGCTTCGGCTATAACCCAACAGTAAGAGAGAAGACCTCGGAGAAAATCATGAGCGGGGAGGATGAATCCGCGTTCATAAAAATCAACAAAAACCACGATTTCGTGGATTTCTTCAAAAGGCCAGGCCTTACCAGCATCGGTGCGCCAACAGGAGATTAATTTATCCAGAAGATAGCCTTGCTCCACAAGACTCTGCACCATCTCGTCTGTTGCCTTGGATGGCTTCCAGGCAAGAGCCGACGCAGGGGAGTTCTTGAACACCGGCATATCTGTGGATGGGATCTTGGATTTCTTTTTGCTCATGGCAGATTTGCTCTCAGTAGGCTTGCTGTAAGCAGGTTTCCAACCCATTCTGCCAGACGAGACTTTGCATTGATTCTCAGACGGGGCTTGAGTGGATTGGAGATTGCGCGCGGAGGCGAAAAGAGTTTGAGGATTTCAGTTGTGAAAGCGACGGCGGCGGGGAGGAGAATATGAACGGTTCACCCTCTGTCTTATAAGATTGAAGCGGTAACCCTAAGCATATTTTCCGTAAATCCATTTTCCAAAATACGCCAACACTTATGTATTCGCGGTTACAAACCAGATGCATATTTGTGCGGCCATTTTCTAACGAGCTAGGTCATTTTCCGATGAATTTTCATTCTCGGGGGCTGATGCTTAATAGGATTTATTTCCACATCAAAGAATATACATATTTCAACAGAAGTCTTTAAGCTTATTGTTATCTGCTTTAAGCTTGGGGGCTGGGGGGAAATAGTATATTTCTTTTGGAAAGTTTTTTCAATAAAGACCCTGTTGACGCGGAAAATCGGCGGTCGTATCTCCCGCGTGCAGCACACGATGACCGGGGAGAGTCTGCTTCGCTCCAGTGCCAGTCTACACTCCAGTTCAGGTTCGCAGCGTGCCAGTCAATTTGACCTGAAATTGACAAGGGAATAAAACAGTTAAATTGCTCTTTGATTGTGCCGGCTCTATTTCAGACGATGGAGTAACGTCGAATTTTAGCCAAGACCCAATCAGACACGTATCGGCCGATACCGATCGGACCTCAAAATCGGACCTCATTGATGACGTCAATCGGACCGAGTGATCGGACCTCAATCAGACATCAAATCGGACTTCAGAATCGGACCAATCAGGATCGGACCTTGATTGATATAACAGACTAGCCTTTGAATGATAAAATAAAGCATAAAACAAGGCCAATATGTAAAATAATGGATCAGCTGTGTCTTTAAACAAGATATTAAATAAGCAAAGTGTAAGCCGATACATTATCCATCTTGCTTAATTGCCAGCTTGACTCGTCTTATCGGACCATCTAACCACCGATCGGACTATAGCCTTTGCAGAGAAATCTAGCTCCGACGTAGGGAATATAGATTTCTCCAACTATATTCAGATCGAATAGCTAGATAATCAGATTCGACTCATTAACCTGTCAATTAAGCAAGATGCTCGCACAGGTGTTAACCAGATTAAGCAAATAAGCAGATAAAACATTAACAGATTCGTTCTGATTCTAAGATATGCTATCAAATAATTAAGCAAGATCCAGCTCCGACGTAGGGAATCTACACCACACTTAACATTCAAATAGCAATAAGGTATAACCAAAGCTTCCTTTGACTAATCAAGATGAATCTAGCTCCGACGTAGGGAATCTAAACCAAGCATGACAGTCAAAGATTAATCTAATCGTATTGTAAAGATCCAGCTCCGACGTAGGGAATCTACACCAATACAATACTCAAAGAACAACCAGATTAAACCACAAAGCAAGATCAGACTTAGAACGATGCTGTAAGATAAATATTGCTTAAATCGGACCAAGACCAATGCTCAAAGCCGTTGAAGAAGTAGAATTGATTCACATGGCGTAAATCTAAACCAATCTAGCAACTCCAAAAAACCGCAAAGACTACCTTTAGTAACCAAGATTATTCTAGCTCCGACGTAGGGAATCTAGACTAATCTTGATACCTAGCTCTGACGTAGGGAATCTAGGCTTAAAGTATAGTCCGATAAACGATAATCTGTTGAATAATCAATATTGATCTAGCTCCGACGTAGGGAATCTATATCAATCTTGATTATCCAGAGATAAATCGGTTGAACAGTATAAACGAGAAAGGGCATAAATCGGTTGAACAGTATAAACGAGAAAGGGCGATGCGCCTCAATTCAAAGCCTATACTAGTTCGATAAATTGACTAACTTACTGGTAAGCCGGAGATCAGAACTGATGCAGCCCGTCCACCAATGAGCTTCATCGGTAACTACTACTAGGGTTTTGGCGTGAAGCCGGGTTGTATTGATTGTGAGAATAGTTTTTACAATGGACGAGGGTTCATATTTATACCCTGGTCATGGAGAGTCCTGATCGGACCAGACTAACTAAATAAAGTAAACTAAACTTAAGATACAATGGGACTCTCATACGCCTTCTGAAAAGGAAATAGTCCCTGGATCTGATACGCTTCCTTTTTAACCGACGCGTCCTTCCTCTTGTACGCGTCATCGGATCGGACTCCTGCTTCATCGGACTCCTCTTCAGTATCGGCTTCCTTCTCTGTCACCTTTGGCCTTGACCAGTCAACAGGTCCACTGCGCAGCCTTAACCTTACCACGTCATCATCTAACTCAGCATGTCAGGTGCGAAAATCCGGTGTCAACACATGCCCCCCAATTTTAGAATAAAATATCATTTTGTTCCAAAATTCGTATCTGTCATCATAACTCCTTCACCGATTTTCGTGCCGAAACTTCCCATCCCTGTACTGCTCGACTCCTCAATCTTCGGGCCACGACCATTTTCACCTTATAAAATTACCGCCGGTGGCCACGCTGTACTTCTTCTTCCTCGCCAAGAACTCACACTGCTCATCTTCTTCCTCCTCTCTCCCGAGCGGCCATTCACATTCACTCGAATTTACACCAAAATTGTTTCAAATGGCGCAATCATCCTCCATGGGCGCACTCCATTCTTCTACATCTGCTTCCACCTCCGCATCTGCTCCAGCGGGTTCTCCATCCGCCATGCCCCCAACTATGGCTGCAGTCACAAGCTCAACAATGGCGACGGTCATGACCTCGACAATGGCGGCAGCAACAAGCTCTTCATCCCCTTCTTCATCAACTTTCTTCGCCTCAAGTTCTTCCTCGGCACACGCAGGTCCGGCAGGGGAAACGCGCCATCCAATCCCAGAGGTATTTCACTGAATCCGAATCCATCTTAAGTTCCGTATTAGATTCGGCTTTTCCAAACTCGTTTTCATTTTGCATCTTCTTTTTAGGCCGCTCGCGCTCAAACCCTAATCCCCGTAGGCAATGTTCAAGGGGCCTACCTCCTTGGTCCAATGGGAGACCTAGATCCCACTGAATTTATTAATCTGGAAACCCACCGGATCCCATTCAAGACCTCGGGTTTCGATTTGGATGATTGGAAGAACGCCTTTCGATCCTGGCCGACAGTTCTACCTGGATGGAAGGATTGGTACTTGAGAGTGTCGGCCTCCAAGTCTGCAATCTGGGACAGATTAGATATCGCCCAATGTATTGGCCTTAGCATCGGACCCATTGCTAAAAACGAGAATCTCTTGATCGCCGCATCACACTTTTGGTCCGATGCACTGAATGCTTTTCTCTTTGGACATGGTCCGATGACCCCAACACTGCTGGATGTAGTCATGCTTCTCGGCCTCAATGTCACTGGCAACAAACGTCCCACTCAGCTCAACATCAAAGTCAAACACCATTTCAAGACCAAGAACTGTGGTGGCTGGACAGGATACATGGAGAAAAATCATCGGACCGGACATGTGACTGACCGTGAACATGCGGCCTTTCTGAACATGTGGCTGGACAGATTCTTCTTTTGTGGCACCACTCTCGGTCCAACGGCCAACTTCCAACATCTGGCCGAATTGCTAGTAAATGACCATGTCATCAACCTTGGTCAACTTCTCCTGGGAGCAGTGTACAATCTGCTTCATCAAGTCGCCAAGCGTTTGAGGACCGGATCACTCATCACCAACCTTGGCGGGCTGTGGTGGTTCATTCAGATGTGGTTAGTGCTACATCTGAGCAAGGCCTTCAAAGTAGATTTCCGAAAGATCAAATTCCCAGAGAGCAAGCCTGAATCGGAAGAGATCACCTGGCGCCGATGTACCTCGCTTGGTGAAGCTGCCATGGGTTTCCCGGCTGAGAAATTATCAGGCAAGGAATCTTCCAAGTATTTTGCACTTCTCTACAGAGGCATTGCTGATGACAAGATGCTCTGGTTTTTATATCATCACACCGATGAATATGAGCTGCCCTACAAATTTAGGTTCAACATGATTGTGGAGGCAGATTCAGAAGCCCTGACAATCTTTCGAACTTGCATTAATGCTCAATTTCTCCCGATCGGCCTCAGTCAGGGCAAGTCAGGGCAATCAACTTATGAATTCTATCATCCAAACCTGGCCGCTCGTCAGTTTGGTATCGGACAGCTTCCACCCTACCTAATCTTGGCCGATCGAATTTTTCCAAGGGGAAAAGTTGACTCAGGCGTGGAATGGGATCGTCTTCTAGGACTTGAGCCTCCCATTGACAAAACCAACCTGGATACCTTTGCAATCGGCCTTGTGACTCATCGGACTTTCAACATATGGTGGGCCGAATGGTGTCAACACTTGTTCTGCATCGCCTGCAAAACTTATGTTCGGAAGTTGCAGCCTACTTTCAAGGGCAGACCAGAGGTAACATTTGTTGAGCTCGCCTCCCTCCTTTTCATAACTGCATTTTGTTAACCAATTCTTCACCAGGACGTCGATCGTACCCCTCCAACGATAACTCGATCGGGGAAACAAGTCGTCTACAGCAATATCTCGCCAGAACCGTGGATCGGCTGTGACTCTCCCACCATCGGTAAGCTTCTGTCAGTATATGGTGATAGCAGGAAAAGGAAGAAGCAAACGTCCTCCAAAATTCCCAAACGCCCGAAGACCGCTTTGGTAAGTCCAAGAACTCTATCAATTTGATTTCTCTCTTCATTGAAATTAATCCTTTCTGTAAATTCAGGTCATCGGAGAATCCTCTGCACGACAGCCCAGTCCGACCAAGTCTTCTAGCCCATCGGCCGAAGAGGTACCAGAATCGGACCCACAAAAATCAACAAGTTCTATTCAAATGCGATCAAGCCCAATTCAGGAACATTCAGGTCATACATCCTCATCTGAGAGGACTATAACTGGGTCGCCTCGTCAATCAAGCCCGCCACCTCAAGCAGAACAAGTGCAAATAGATGAGGGCCAAGAAGATCAAACTCTTCTACAGATCCAACTCCCTGATCCAGAAGCAACGGTAATTATCAGCCGATTTATTCAATAATTGATATCCAACCTGTTCTTATTTTCTTTCTTTTAGCAAACCATCCAGAATGTCTTGACGGATCTTGAGATTGCCCAAGTAAACATCCAGGGCAGCAATAATCCTCTGATCGGACCCGAACAAGAACTAGCCTGGAAACAAGTAAGCTTTCTAGCCTGACATGATTATATCAGCTTTTTGACATTTTATCTAATCATTTCTTTTGCAGGCCCAAGATACTCCTCAACCCAGCCAGACCATATCAATCGACTTTGATCGGCTGCAAGCTGAAGAGGAAGAAATCAGCTCTGGGCAAAGCTTGCTGTCTGATGAAGTGAAGGCAAAATTGCTTGACATATCTGCTCTCCTTCACCAAGACATCATCGATCTTGTCCAGAATGCAAAGCCGATTCGTAAGGTCATCAAAACTCTAAGGGGCCAACTTCCGTCAGACCTGGAGGAAGCACTGATTCCGGCGGCATACATAGAAGGCCATTCCTTTCCAGTGCTGCAGGCCAATCGCCGAATCATCAATCGGACCTCTCAACAGGATCTGATCAAGGCGAGGGATGAAGAACGTGCCCAGGCTGACAAGTCAACAAAATTGATTGAGGAATTATCTGCTCGTCCGGCTTCTATTCAGTCAAAGCTTGACAATCTTCAAGCCAGAAAACAACAATTAGAGCAGGAACTTGCCCAAGTTTTATCAAGCATCCAGGTCAAGACAAAAGAGCTCGATGATCTCCCAGCTAGGAAAGCAAAGGCCGAAGAAGATTACAAAATCCACATCAAGGCCGCCAAGGAGATCCACAAGACAATCAAGCCTGTAGAAGGGAATGCTGAAGCTGATGCCAAGACCATCGCTGATGTTGACAAGATCCGTCAGACTGCTCTTGATTTGGTGGTTAAATATCTGCAGCCTTGAACACTGAGACCTGCCTGTCTTACCCAGTTAATCTGATACATTGATAGCCTGCTCCGCCATCGAGCGGCTTAATGCTATAATACACTCTTCTTTTGTTGTATATAATTCTTAAGGCGACGCATACCGCATCGGCTCTTATTTTTTGTTCTTGAGACGATTTTTTTCATCGGCTTTCAAGCCTGACGTGCAGCATCGGCTCTACAAACTTACCCAAGTGTTTAAAGTAATACCATTGAACAAGCGAACCCGAATCTTGCCCCCAAGGCGAAACAATAATCAGGCCGATTCAATTTATAAGAAGAACTTCCAAAATACATATCTGAAAAACTGATTAACCATATTGGCCTTTGAAATCTTCTATATAATCATCCATTCAAAACAAAGTCGCAGAGCCGACTGCTTGGATCGGCTTTAGTCCTTGATCGGACACCTTGAGGAAGTCACCATCCCATGTTTTTCCTGACAAGCATTCAACTCCTTCAAACTCCCAAATCGTTGACTCGGCTGTAGCAATGCTAACCGAATCATCAGCTGGGACAATCTTCACAGTATTGCCTTGCCATTGGATCAAACACTGATGCATTGTGGATGGGATGCAACAATTGGCATGGATCCAATCACGCCCGAGGAGCATGCTATAAGAACCTTGGCTATCAATCACAAAGAAGGTAGTCGGCAATGTCTTGCTGCCGATGATCAATTCAACATGAATTGCCCCCCGAGGCTCTGAAACGTTCCCGCCAAAGTCCTTGAGCGTCATATTGGTCTTGATTAGATCATCAATCCCTTTACCCAGCTTACGGAATGTGGAATAGGGCATGAGATTGACAGCAGCTCCTCCATCAACCAGCATCTTGGTCATCGGCTTCCCATCAATGTATCCCTTGATGTACAGAGGCTTCAGGTGCCGATATCCGTTTGCATTTGGCTTTTCAAAGACCGCCTTCTCTGAATCAAGGACCAAGCATGCAGCGGCTTCTTCCAGTTCATAATCGACCTCATGGTCGTCCTGTTCATCAGGAGCAGCAAAATCAGAAGGCAACATCAAAACCATATTTATTGCGGCCGATGTGCTCGCTTCATCATCATTGGCCATCTTGACGTGCCACTTCTTCTCTTTTGCTAGTTCTTGCTCCTGAATCTGCTCACGATAGCGCAAGCGTTGCACGCGCCTCTTCTTGGACCTAGAAATCCCTGAAGGGCACCACTGTCCAGGCCTCATCGGAGGTTCTTCGGTCCGATTGTGAACTGGAGCCTTTTCTTCCATTTTTTCAGGGCCATGAGCATCAGCCCGGCCTTCATTATTTTTGTGGCCATGAGTATTAACTCGGCCTTCATCCCTTTGATGATGATCATCAATCCTAACGCCGATCCGTTCATGAACTGATCGTCGACCTCTTTTGGAAGCTCTATACTCTTCATACTGAAAACTGCATTCAGGACAATCTGCTTTTGATGGCAGCCTAAGCTTCTCGTTCCAGCAAAACACGAAGAAAGGACATCCCAGTGATCATCATCCTGTTCGTACCGGTCATAAGCTTGGTGTCTGTCCATATGCCAATCAGACCTATGACCATACTGACGACGGTCATCAGTTCTATCATCCATCCAGCGCCTGCCATCGGACCTGTCATCATACCAGCGTCGGCCATCGGACCTATCATCAAATCGGCGTCGGCGATCGGACCTGTCATCATGTCGGCACTGATCATCAAACTCTTCATCAAGCCGCCTTGCTTGATACTCACGCCTCCGACGTCACCGTTCCTCACGTTCTTCCCACGCTCGGGCTGCTGCTTGCTGCCTCTTGTACTTATTAATCAGCATTTGGGAAGTCACACGTGGCCGATATCCACCAGGAGCGTTAGATTCTCGTCCGAATGCCTGATGATTCCTCCGTAGCTCTTCAACAGTAACTTGAACCGCAGGATCAACGGCACCAGAACTCTTGGCATGATCCGATGTAAGTACTTTACACTTCCCCTTTTCACTAGCATCAACCATATTAATAGAAAAAGAGAAATCAGCAAAGTTGTTTGGAAAGGGATGACCATCGATCTTCATGGCTTTCTTGCTGTCTTCAAACTTGATCTTGCCTGACTCAATAGCCAATTGGATCTCCCTCCTGAACACATTGCATTCATTGGTCTCATGAGAAGTTGAGTTGTGCCACTTGCAATATTTGCGCTTTTTCAACTCATCGGCCGACGGAATAGAATGATTTGGAGAAAGCTGGATGAGCTTCTCACTGAGCAGCAAATCAAAAATCTTGTCGGCCTTTGTTATATCAAAACCAAACTTTTCAGGGTTCTGCTTGATCCATGGGAGCGATACTGGCTTCTTGGATTTGGTCCATTCAGCTATATTGACATCAGCTTCCTCCTCAGACTCAGAGAGATAAGAGACTTGCTTTGAAAATTTCATACGCTTCATCTCCTGATATCGGACCTCGTGAGCTGACACCTTCTGAACCAGTTGCCCCAATGTCTCGAACTCCTGAGCAGAAAACTTTTCTTTGATTGGCGCGAGCAAACCCTGGAATGCAAGCTCGGCCAACTGCATGTCAGACAGTTTCAAACTATAGCACCGATTCCTGGTATCACGGAACCGTTGGACATACTCTTTGACGGTCTCATCATTCCTCTGCCTGATAGCAATCAAATCGGAGATCTTCATCTCATTGAGACCAGAAAAGAAGTATTTATGGAACTGCTTTTCCATATCGGACCATCCTGTGACTGATCCTGCTGGCAACGACGTAAACCATGTAAACGCCGGCCCTAACAGTGACAGAGGGAAAATCTGAGCCTGAGTCCCTCCTCAGAAGCAGCCTCACCACACTGAGCCAAGAATCGGCTCACATGCTCGATGGTGGTCATATCATCTTGCCCGGAAAATTTGGAGAAATCCGGCACTCTGTAACTCGGAGGAAGTGGCACTGCATCAAAGTAAGACGGGTATGGGTGCCGATACAACCTCGCTTCATCTTTAGGCTTCAAGCCGAACTGGTTCTGGATCACCTCGGCTATCTTCTGTGACCAATCGGACTGTTGATTTCCATGTGGCATTCCTGATACGCTGATGTGCAGGGACCTCTGTGCGCAGTCTTGCGGCCGCAGGCTGTTTCTCTCCTTCGTTCAGAGTCCTGGCATACTTTTCACCATGAGGGCCGACAATAGTTCCATCGGCCATCAGCAGGAAACCATTGGCCAGTTCAACAGGAGGTGGTGGAGCAATCGGCATCTGTGGAGCAACGGTCATTGTATTATCTGCAGTTTCTTTGCCTCTTCCTGATCCTGATGCCCCTGGAGAATCTGCTATGTATACTGGACCTTTCAAGCAAACAGCATCATCCACCGCCTTCCTGATGAGATTGTCCAGAGAATTCACCAAAGTGCCCGATTGGTTGATCAATGCATGATGAACAGCTTGGTGAATCATCTCTGTCATGTTGATCTGGTGCTCCCGAGCTTCAGTCGTCTTCTTGATCACCTCTGGATCCGGGAGAGGAGCTTTGAGTATGGGGCCTGAACGATTTCGCCCAAATTGGCCAAGACAGAGCTTCTCAAACGCATCAATCTGGGCCTGAACTGCATCCAATTGAGCTTTGGACAGATCGGCCTCGGTAATTGGAATGGTTGTCTCAGGTGTCTTGTTCTTGTCGTTTTTGGCCTTCTCAGCAGCTTCTTTCTCAGCAGCAAGTCTCGCTGCAGCTTCTTGTTCAGCTTCAGACGACGACATCTTGGATTTTGTTTCTCGTGTCCCACTGGGCGTGCCAAAAATGTATATTTTCCGATGAATTTTCATTCTCGGGGGCTGATGCTTAATAGGATTTATTTCCACATCAAAGAATATACATATTTCAACAGAAGTCTTTAAGCTTATTGTTATCTGCTTTAAGCTTGGGGGCTGGGGGGAAATAGTATATTTCTTTTGGAAAGTTTTTTCAATAAAGACCCTGTTGACGCGGAAAATCGGCGGTCGTATCTCCCGCGTGCAGCACACGATGACCGGGGAGAGTCTGCTTCGCTCCAGTGCCAGTCTACACTCCAGTTCAGGTTCGCAGCGTGCCAGTCAATTTGACCTGAAATTGACAAGGGGATAAAACAGTTAAATTGCTTTTTGATTGTGTCGGCTCTATTTCAGACGATGGAGTAACGTCGAATTTTAGCCAAGACCCAATCAGACACGTATCGGCCGATGCCGATCGGACCTCAAAATCGGACCTCACTGATGACGTCAATCGGACCGAGTGATCGGACCTCAATCAGACATTAGATCGGACTTCAGAATCGGACCAATCAGGATCGGACCTTGATTGATATAACAGACTAGCCTTTGAATGATAAAATAAAGCATAAAACAAGGCCAATATGTAAAATAATGGATCAGCTGTGTCTTTAAACAAGATATTAAATAAGCAAAGTGTAAGCCGATACATTATCCATCTTGCTTAATTGCCAGCTTGACTCGTCTTATCGGACCATCTAACCACCGATCGGACTATAGCCTTTGCAGAGAAATCTAGCTCCGACGTAGGGAATCTAGATTTCTCCAACTATATTCAGATCGAATAGCTAGATAATCAGATTCGACTCATTAACCTGTCAATTAAGCAAGATGCTCGCACAGGTGTTAACCAGATTAAGCAAATAAGCACATAAAACATTAACAGATTCGTTCTGATTCTAAGATATGCTATCAAATAATTAAGCAAGATCCAGCTCCGACGTAGGGAATCTACACCACACTTAACATTCAAATAGCAATAAGGTATAACCAAAGCTTCCTTTGACTAATCAAGATGAATCTAGCTCCGACGTAGGGAATCTAAACCAAGCATGACAGTCAAAGATTAATCTAATCGTATTGTAAAGATCCAGCTCCGACGTAGGGAATCTACACCAATACAATACTCAAAGAACAACCAGATTAAACCACAAAGCAAGATCAGACTTAGAACGATGCTGTAAGATAGATATTGCTTAAATCGGACCAAGACCAATGCTCAAAGCCGTCGAAGAAGTAGAATTGATTCACATGGCGTAGATCTAAACCAATCTAGCAACTCCAACAAACCGCAAAGACTACCTTTAGTAACCAAGATTATTCTAGCTCCGACGTAGGGAATCTAGACTAATCTTGATACCTAGCTCCGACGTAGGGAATCTAGGCTTAAAGTGTAGTCCGATAAACGATAATCTGATGAATAATCAATATTGATCTAGCTCCGACGTAGGGAATCTATATCAATCTTGATTATTCAGAGATAAATCGGTTGAACAGTATAAACGAGAAAGGGCGATGCGCCTCAATTCAAAGCCTATACTAGTTCGATAAATTGACTAACTTACTGGTAAGCCAGAGATCAGAACTGATGCAGCCCGTCCACCAATGAGCTTCGTCGGTAACTACTACTAAGGGTTTTGGCGTGAAGCCGGGTTGTATTGATTGTGAGAAATAGTTTTTACAATGGACGAGGGTTCATATTTATACCCTGGTCATGGAGAGTCCTGATCGGACCAGACTAACTAAATAAAGTAAACTAAACTTAAGATACAATGGGACTCTCATACACCTTCTGAAAAGGAAATAGTCCCTGGATCTGATACGCTTCCTTTTTAACCGACGCGTCCTTCCTCTTGTACGCGTCATCGGATCGGACTCCTGCTTCATCGGACTCCTCTTCAGTATCGGCTTCCTTCTCTGTCACCTTTGGCCTTGACCAGTCAACAGGTCCACTGCGCAGTCTTAACCTTACCACGTCATCATCTAACTCAGCATGTCAGGTGCGAAAATCCGGTGTCAACAGACCCTGGAATTGTTTTAATCCTTGAAAACATTTCTAGGCTCGGGGGCTAGACCCATAATGGGTCCATCTTTTTTCAAAAGCTGGACACCATTATAGTAAATGGGGAAGTTTTTGCATCAATCTTGGTTCATGAACCAAGGCCCGGGGGCTGGCTGCAAAAGAAGTCGGCAAAGAAGCACATCATGTTCACTTCTGAAGGTTTTCAACAAGCAAGACGAGGAGGAAACAACTCGGCTGATGCTGAAACTGTTGAGAAACAACCCGGCGGGCATGAAGACATGAAGACGCTCGGGGGCTTGACAGTCCAGGATCCATGGGAGTCCTCATGGGCCACAGTCCCATTAGGAAATTGGGCCGGCAACTCTGACTGATACAAGGAAGGAGCGTACAGCTTAAGGAAGCTAGTCGGCCTACTAGAAAACAACCCGGCCTCCACGTACGGGTACGGCGTAGAGCTGTTGGCCGGCAATTTCCTAGAGGCCTAGGATACCCCGGTGCCTAAAGCAAGTATAGGAGAATTCTCTTAACTATCATCAGAGCCTTAGTGCTAAGTTATCCTCTCTACCCAGCCTTTATATACACTCGATCGATCCGGCTCAGCTTTAGTGATTAGATACTCGTCTACGTTCCTCGTGGATTCGATACCTGGTTTACTCACGGGTGAAAGCTACTTCGACAGCCGTGCGCTTGCGGAGTTTCTGTTTGCCACCGCTGGTGTCAACAAGCTTTCTGGCGCCGTTGCCGGGGAACGGTAGCAGTTATCTAAGATTTAAGGTTGCCCGTATATCTTTTATTTTATATTTCTTTTTATTTCCCCTTTTATCAAACCATGAATTCCACCCAAATTCATGAGTTCTCCGCTCCAAAGGGCGAATTATTGGAGCCACACCCCTCGTCAAATCCTATTCTAACCGATAGCTATGAGCTTCGCCCTGCCTTCATAGCTATGGTCCAGGACATATCCTTCTTTAGAAGTGATGGTGAAAACCCATACTGTCACTTACACAAATTTGAGTTACTGTGCTCGTGTCTGGTCATACCAGGCATGACGCAGGCAACAATTAAATGGAAGCTCTTCCCATTCTCTCTCAAAGAGAGAGCAAGAAAGTGGTATGACCATACCGTTGGGCTAACGAACGGTGAATGGGAAAAGTTACGAGACAAGTTTTGTCTTGAATACTTCCCTGTTCACCGGATCTGTGCACTTCGGAAGGAGATCATTAACTTCCAACAACGAGAGAAGGAAACGATCGCTAAAGCATGGGACCGGTTCCAGGACTCTTGTCCAACCAGAACAGATCTAGGCATTCCAGACTATATGCTCATGCAACATTTTCGGTGTGGATTGAATAGTGAAGCTCCCCGGTACATAGACACTGCAGCCGGAGGCTCATTCCTACATATAACCCCGGCCAGAGCAAAAGAAGTCCTAGCAGCCATCCGGGAAAACTCCCTTGCCGACGCGACCGAAACTGAGCAAGAAGACTCCCAGGTAGACCCTATAGACTTGCCCAGCCCAGCTCCTGAGACCCCATCCGTTGCGGAAGAGGAAACTCAACCCCTCGGATTGCCATTTGAGTTCGAGGAAGATCTTTTTGAAGACTTCGGGAATACCTCAAACTACACAACACAGAAAAAGCCTACGGTAAAGACCCCCTCCATTTATATGGAGACAGAATTCCTAGATGAGACCGTGAGGGAGCTTATTCCCATCCTAAACACGGAATGGTCAAACGAATATGAGTCTTCTTCCGAAGTCATTCGGATTAACTCACCTTCGCAGACTATTCGCGGTTTCGTAAGCAAGGTGGCCGTAGACATTCTGTACAACCCGACTGTTGGGGCAAATATCATGTCCAGTTCTTTCGCCTACATCCTTGGACGTCGTAAAAAGATGGCCCCAACGTCAAAACTTCTTAGAACACCCTCAGGTCAAATTCTCGAGAGTCTCGGCATAGTACGAGACTTCCTCCTCGTTCACCATGGGATTGAAATGGCTCTAGACTTTTACGTCTTTGAGACATTAGATTTTGACCTCCTGGTAGGACACCCTATCGAGGGCCTCTTTCAAGATGTAACCTCGGAAGGAAACCTCCTAGCCAAAATAGGGAGAAATCTTCTCACCATACCTTTAGCCAGGGTCAAGAATTCCATAGTTGAACCTTTGGTAGGACCTAACCCAGCTGAGGAAGTGAAATCCCTACAACCTAGCGACCCTTTTGAGTCATTCCTCGAAGAACATGTTCACGACTTTATTCAAGAAGAGGATGGCGCTTCTGAGCCGCTTGAAACTGAGGAGCCACCTAAGACCCACATTGAGCTAAAACCCTTGCCCGCTGGCCTTCGCTATGTCTTTCTAAATGAAGACAGGGACACTCCTGTCATCATTAGTGACAAGCTATCGCAGGACGAGAGCGATAGACTCATAAAGGTGCTCGAGAAACACCGCTCGGCGTTCGGGTACTCCCTCAAAGATTTGAAGGGAGTAAGCCCTGCACTCTGTACCCATCGCATTCCCATAGATCCAATCTCTACACCTTCTAGGGAGCCTCAGCGTAGGCTAAATAATGCGATGAGGGAAGTCGTGCAGAAGGAAGTTTTAAAACTTCTGCACGCTGGGATCATCTATCCCGTCCCTCATAGTGAATGGGTCAGCCCTGTCCAAGTAGTGCCCAAGAAGGGAGGTATGACCGTCGTGAGTAACGAGAAACACGAGCTGATTCCTCAGCGTACCGTTACTGGGTGGCGGATGTGTATTGATTACCGCCGACTCAACAAGGCGACAAAGAAGGATCACTTCCCGCTCCCCTTCATCGATGAGATGTTGGAGAGACTCGCGAACCACTCCTTCTTCTGTTTTCTTGATGGGTATTCCGGCTATCGTCAGATTCCCATCCACCCCGATGATCAAGAAAAGACCACCTTCACCTGCCCCTATGGAACGTATGCATACCGCAGGATGTCATTCGGGTTATGCAATGCTCCAGCATCGTTCCAAAGGTGCATGATGTCTATTTTCTCAGACATGATAGAAGAGATTATGGAAGTTTTCATGGATGATTTTTCAGTCTATGGAAAGACTTTCGACCATTGTCTGCAGAACTTAGACAAGGTACTACAAAGATGCCGAGATAAGGACCTGGTGCTAAATTGGGAAAAGTGCCATTTCATGGTCCGAGAGGGTATAGTGTTAGGACACTTGGTGTCCGAAAGAGGAATAGAGGTGGATAGAGAAAAAATCGAGGTCATTGAAAAGCTTCCACCTCCCACCAATGTCAAAGGGATCCGCAGCTTTTTAGGTAATGCGGGGTTTTACCGACGCTTTATCAGAGACTTCTCTCAGATAGCCAGGCCCCTCACTAGCCTTTTAGCCAAGGACGTGCCCTTTGAGTTCGATGATGAGTGTTTGCAGGCTTTCACCATTCTAAAGAACGCTCTCATCTCAGTGCCAGTCATTCAACCCCCTGACTGGACGCTACCTTTCGAGATCATGTGTGATGCTAGTGATTATGCTGTTGGTGCAGTCCTAGGACAAACCAAAGATAAGAACCATTACGCTATCTCGTATGCTAGCAAAACTCTGACAGGAGCTCAACTTAACTATGCTACTACTGAAAAAGAGCTCCTGGCCGTAGTTTTTGCTATAGACAAGTTTAGATCTTACTTGGTAGGAGCTAAGGTGATTGTCTACACCGATCATGCTGCCTTGAAATATCTGCTAACCAAGAAAGATGCTAAACCTCGCCTTATCCGCTGGATTCTCTTACTCCAAGAATTTGATTTGGAAATTAAAGATAAAAAGGGAGTAGAGAATTTAGTAGCAGATCATTTGTCGCGTATGCAGTTCACTGACACGCAGGATCTACCGATAAATGACTTTCTGCGGGACGACACCCTACTCAAGGTAACTGCCTCCGACCCTTGGTATGCAAATATCGTCAACTTTATGGTTGCAGGATATGTGCCACCAGGGGAGAATAAGAGAAGGCTTATCTATGAGAGTAGAATCCATTTGTGGGATGAACCATACCTGTACAGGGTATGTTCAGATGGCATGCTCAGGCGATGTGTACCAACAACCGAAGCAAGAAAGATCGTCGAGCAGTGCCATGCAGCCCCATATGGAGGACACTACGGGGCGTTCAGGACAAGGTCGAAGATCTGGCAGAGTGGATTCTATTGGCCCACAATGTACGAGGATACAAAGGAATTCATTCGGCGATGCCAGCAGTGCCAGAAACATGGAGGAATCACTGCAAGAGATGCTATGCCACTCACAAACAACTTACAAGTTGAGTTGTTTGATGTGTGGGGCATTGATTTCATGGGACCCTTTGTCAAGTCCTATGACAGTGAGTACATCCTGGTGGCAGTGGACCACGTCTCAAAATGGGTTGAGGCAATGCCCTGTCGAGCTGCTGATTCCAAGCACGCGCGAAAGATGTTCCATGAGATCATCTTTCCACGTTTTGGAACTCCCAGGATGGTGATCAGTGATGGAGAGTCGCATTTCATTGACAAGACCTTCCGGAAGTTTCTGGCAGAACTGGGGGCGAAGCACAACATAGCTACTCCCTATCACCCCCAGACAAGCGGTCAAGCAGAAACATCAAACAAGCAAATCAAGAACATTCTGCAAAAGACCGTGACAGAAATGGGAAAAGGATGGAAGAGCAAGTTACCAGATGCTCTATGGGCTTACCGAACGGCATACAAAACACCAATCGGGATGTCCCCATATCAACTGGTTTATGGCAAGACTTGCCACTTACCAGTTGAGCTAGAGCATCGGGCACACTGGGCTATAAGAAAGTGGAACATGGATTTGCCAGTAGCCCAACAGATGAGAAGGATGCAGCTGTCAGAGCTGGAAAAATGGAGAGACAAAGCATACCACAGTGCCAGAATCTACAAGGATAGAACCAAAAGATGGCACGACAGGAAGATCAAGGTGAAGGAGTTCCACCCCGGAGATAAGGTATTACTCTTTAATTCCAGGGTGAAGCTTTTTGGGCATGGGAAACTCCGGAGCAAATGAGAAGGACCATTCGTTGTGGTGGAGACCTCGTCGCATGGGTCAATCACACTCCAAGATGATGAAGGTAACCTCTTCAAGGTAAATGGTCAACGTTTAAAAGTTTTCCTTGAGCCTGATAAAATAGATGAGGAATTTGATGTGATCAACTTGGTCATGGACAATTCCCACCTATGATTTCACTTTGCTCTATTTCCTTAACCCCTAGAACATGAATGCACACATTTTGGGGTAAAATGAACCTGTC
>CM014276.1:40728742-40755144 GCA_004135705.1 Alloteropsis semialata | reverse complement strand
GCATTGTTTTGCCCTCTTTTACCCTACTTCTAAAAGGTTTATGTGGATCTCAAGGTAGGAGTAAAGATAAGGCATACTTGCATCACATATATTGCAAAGTCAAAGAGCGGATCCATGAAGAAAACTACTCATACAATTTGATCAAGATGTGCATGTGTGTGGAACAATGGAAAATGTATGTGGAAATTATGATCTCTCTCCTCTTTATTTTGAAAACATGGCTATCTCATTTTTCTTTTTTTTCTTTTTCATGCTCAATGCTTTGTATGAGCATGTATATATTATTTTTTTTCTTGGACCTTCATGTATCCAAAATATTTTTCTATAGCCATGTCTCTTTTGCAAAGGGTATTTGGAGAGATGGAGAGAGATTCATAAAACATATGGAGCATTTATTTTGTGGATGGACGAATATTCCATTGTAGAAGTTTAGCTGGACCCAGGGCAGGGCTAATCATCATCGAGCTGAAGTGAAGATCCAAGGCGAAGCCCTCCTCATATCCAGAGTAGAAATAGGGAGAGAGTGAGGGAGAGTCTGGAGGAGTCCCGGCGTGTCGGCGACCCTCCACCTGTACCTCGACGGATGCAAGCTTCTTAGTAAGTATCCGGGATTCAACTAGTAGTTAAGACTGAGTTATAGATAAGTTAATTTCTCTATTGTGCTTGTGGATTCATTGCTTTATTTATAAAGTATTCTAATCTCTGATCAAGGTTAGGATAGCTGATATTATCTTAGGCGTGGTGCTTAGGTGTATATCTGCCCTCGTTTGCCTCGTAGCCCCACGAATTAGTAGAGGTAGGCGGCAGGTGGTGACAGCCCTGTCCGTCCTTTGTAATCCTCCACGTACGGGTACGGCGTAGAGCTGTTGGCCGGCAATTTCCTAGAGGCCTAGGATACCCCGGTGCCTAAAGCAAGCATAGGAGAATTCTCTTAACTATCATCGATCGATCCGTCTCAGCTTTAGTGATTAGATACTCGTTTACATTCCCCGTGGATTCGATACCTGGTTTACTCACGGGTGAAAGCTACTTCAACAGCCGTGCGCTTGCGGACTTTCTGTTTGCCACCGCTGGTGTCAACAAGCTTTCTGGCGCCGTTGCCGGGGAACGGTAGCTGTTATCTAAGATCTAAGGTTGCCCGTATATCTTTTTATTTCTTTTGTTTTTGTTACAACCATGAATTCCACCCAAATTCATGAGTTCTCTGCTCCAAAGGGCGAATTATTGGAGCCGCACCCCTCGTCAAATCCTATTTTAACCGATAGCTATGAGCTTTGCCCTGCTTTCATAGCTATGGTCCAGGACATATCCTTCTCTGGAAGTGATGGTGAAAACCCATACCGTCACTTGCACGAATTCGAGTTGCTTTGCTCGTGTCTGGTTATATCAGGCATGATGCAGGCAACGATTAAATGGAAGCTCTTCCCGTTCTCTCTCAAAGAGAGAGCAAGGAAGTGGTACGACCATACCGTTGGGCTAACGAACGGTGAATGGGAGAAGTTACGAGACAAATTTTGCCTTGAATACTTCCCTGTTCACCGGATCTGTGCACTACGGAAGGAGATTATTAACTTCCAGCAACAAGAGAAGGAAACGATCGCCAAAGCATGGGACCGGTTCCAGGACTCATGTCTGACCGGAACAGATCTAGGCATCCCAGACTACATGCTCATGCAGCATTTTCGGTCTGGGTTGAATAGTGAAGCCGCCCGGTACATAGACACTGCAGCCGGAGGGTCATTCCTACACATAACACCGGCCAGAGCAAAAGAAGTCCTAGCAGCCATTCGGGAAAACTCCCCTGCCGACGCGACCGAAACTGAGCAAGAAGACTCCCAGGTAGAACCTATAGACGTGCCCAGTCCAGCTCCTGAGACCCCATCCGTTGAGGAAGAGGAAACTCAACCCCTCGGATTGCCATTTGAGTTCGAGGAAGATCTTTTTGAAGACTTCGGGAACACCTCGAACTACACAACACAGAAAAAGCCTACGGTAAAGACTCCCTCCATTTATATGGAGACAGAATTCCTAGACGAGACCGTGAGGGAGCTTACTCCCATCCTAAACACGGAATGGTCAAACGAATCTGAGTCTTCTTCCGAAGTCATTCGGATTAACTCACGTTCGCAGACTATTCGCGGTTTCATAAGCAAGGTGGCCGTAGACATTCTGTACAACTCGACTGTTGGGGCAAACATCATGTCCAGTTCTTTCGCCTACGTCCTTGGACGTCGTAAAAAGATGGCCCCAACGTCAAAACTTCTTAGAACACCCTCAGGTCAAATTCTCGAGAGTCTCGGCATAGTACGAGACTTTCTCCTCGTTCACCATGGGATTGAGATGGCTCTAGACTTTTACGTCTTTGAGACATTAGATTTTGACCTCCTGGTAGGACACCCTATCGAGGGCCTCTTTCAAGATGTAACCTCGGAAGAAAACCTCCTAGCCAAAATAGGAAGAAATCTTCTCACCATACCTTTAGCCAGGGTCAAGAATTCCATAGTTGAACCTTTGGTAGGACCTAACCCAGCTGAGGAAGTGAAATCCCTACAACCTAGCGACCCTTTTGAGTCATTCCTCGAAGAACATGTTCACGACTTTATAGAAGAAGAGGATGACGCTTCTGAGCCGCTTGAAACTGAGGAGCCACCTAAGACACACGTAGAACTAAAACCCTTGCCCGCTGGCCTTCGCTATGTCTTTCTAAATGAAGACAGGGACACCCCTGTCATCATTAGTGACAAGCTATCGCAAGACGAGAGTGATAGACTCGTAAAGGTGCTCGAGAAACACCGCTCGGCGTTCGGGTACTCCCTCAAGGATTTGAAGGGAGTAAGCCCTGCTCTCTGTACCCATCGCATTCCCATAGATCCAATCTCTACACCTTCTAGGGAGCCTCAGCGTAGGCTAAATAATGCGATGAGGGAAGTCGTGAAGAAGGAAGTTTTAAAACTTCTGCACGCTGGGATCATCTATCCCGTCCCTCATAGTGAATGGGTCAGCCCTGTCCAAGTAGTGCCCAAGAAGGGAGGTATGACCGTCNAAAAATGAGCTGATTCCTCAGCGTACCGTTACTGGGTGGCGGATGTGTATTGATTACCGCCGACTCAACAAGGCGACAAAGAAGGATCACTTCCCGCTCCCCTTCATCGATGAGATGTTGGAGAGACTCGCGAACCACTCCTTCTTCTGTTTTCTTGATGGGTATTCCGGCTATCGTCAGATTCCCATCCACCCCGATGATCAAGAAAAGACCACCTTCACCTGCCCCTATGGAACGTATGCATACCGCAGGATGTCATTCGGGTTATGCAATGCTCCAGCATCGTTCCAAAGGTGCATGATGTCTATTTTCTCAGACATGATAGAAGAGATTATGGAAGTTTTCATGGACGATTTTTCAGTCTATGGAAAGACTTTCGACCATTGTCTGCAGAACTTAGACAAGGTACTACAAAGATGCCGAGATAAGGACCTGGTGCTAAATTGGGAAAAGTGCCATTTCATGGTCCGAGAGAGTATAGTGTTAGGACACTTGGTGTCCGAAAGAGGAATAGAGGTGGATAGAGCAAAAATCGAGGTCATTGAAAAGCTTCCACCTCCCACCAATGTCAAAGGGATCCGCAGCTTCTTAGGTCATGCGGGGTTTTACCGGCGCTTTATCAGAGACTTCTCTCAGATAGCCAGGCCCCTCACTAGCCTTTTAGCCAAGGATGTGCCCTTTGAGTTCGATGATGAGTGTTTGCAGGCTTTCACCATTCTAAAGAACGCTCTCATCTCAGCGCCAGTCATTCAACCCCCTGACTGGACGCTACCTTTCGAGATCATGTGTGATGCTAGTGATTATGCTGTTGGTGCAGTCCTAGGACAAACCAAAGATAAGAACCATTACGCTATCTCGTATGCTAGCAAAACTCTGACAGGAGCTCAACTTAACTATGCTACTACTGAAAAAGAGCTCCTGGCCGTAGTTTTTGCTATAGACAAGTTTAGATCTTACTTGGTAGGAGCTAAGGTGATTGTCTACACCGATCATGCTGCCTTGAAATATCTGCTAACCAAGAAAGATGCTAAACCTCACCTTATCCGCTGGATTCTCTTACTCCAAGAATTTGATTTGGAAATTAAAGATAAAAAGGGAGTAGAGAATTCAGTAGCAGATCATTTGTCGCGTATGCAGTTCACTGACACGCAGGATCTACCGATAAATGACTTTCTGCGGGACGACACCCTACTCAAGGTAACTGCCTCCGACCCTTGGTATGCAAATATCGTCAACTTTATGGTTGCAGGATATGTGCCACCAGGGGAGAATAAGAGAAGGCTTATCTATGAGAGTAGAATCTATTTGTGGGATGAACCATACCTGTACAGGGTATGTTCAGATGGCATGCTCAGGCGATGTGTACCAACAACCGAAGCAAGAAAGATCGTCGAGCAGTGCCATGCAGCCCCATATGGAGGACACTACGGGGCGTTCAGGACAAGGTCGAAGATCTGGCAGAGTGGATTCTATTGGCCCACAATGTACGAGGATACAAAGGAATTCATTCGGCGATGCCAGCAGTGCCAGAAACATGGAGGAATCATTGCGAGAGATGCTATGCCACTCACAAACAACTTACAAGTTGAGTTGTTTGATGTGTGGGGCATTGATTTCATGGGACCCTTTGTCAAGTCCTATGACAGTGAGTACATCCTGGTGGCAGTGGACCACGTCTCAAAATGGGTTGAGGCAATGCCCTGTCGAGCTGCTGATTCCAAGCACGCGCGAAAGATGTTCCATGAGATCATCTTTCCACGTTTTGGAACTCCCAGGATGGTGATCAGTGATGGAGAGTCGCATTTCATTGACAAGACCTTCCGGAAGTTTCTGGCAGAACTGGGGGCGAAGCACAACATAGCTACTCCCTATCACCCCCAGACAAGCGGTCAAGCAGAAACATCAAACAAGCAAATCAAGAACATTCTGCAAAAGACCGTGACAGAAATGGGAAAAGGATGGAAGAGCAAGTTACCAGATGCTCTATGGGCTTACCGAACGGCATACAAAACACCAATCGGGATGTCCCCATATCAACTGGTTTATGGCAAGACTTGCCACTTACCAGTTGAGCTAGAGCATCGGGCACACTGGGCTATAAGAAAGTGGAACATGGATTTGCCAGCAGCCCAACAGATGAGAAGGATGCAGCTGTCAGAGCTGGAAGAATGGAGAGACAAAGCATACCACAGTGCCAGAATCTACAAGGATAGAACCAAAAGATGGCACGACAGGAGGATCAAGGTGAAGGAGTTCCACCCCGGAGATAAGGTATTACTCTTTAATTCCAGGGTGAAACTTTTTGGGCATGGGAAACTCCGGAGCAAATGAGAAGGACCATTCGTTGTGGTGGAGACCTCGTCGCATGGGGCAATCACACTCCAAGATGATGAAGGTAACCACTTCAAGGTAAATGGTCAACGTTTAAAAGTTTTCCTTGAGCCTGATAAAATAGATGAGGAATTTGATGTGATCAACTTGGTCATGGACAATTCCCACCTATGATTTCACTTTGCTCTATTTCCTTAACCCCTAGAACATGAATGCACACATTTTGGGGTAAAATGAACCTGTCACGTAGTACACAAAAAGGAAGAGGGCGACCGGGCTCAAGGCCAGGTCGGCCGATCCCACCAGGTCGGCCGATCTGCCAACGAGCCCGATCAGCCCTATCCTTTGCTAACGTCTCATTCCTACGTCTCTGAAGCCGTTCCGCGGTGGACGAGCGATTCATCCTCTGAGAGATCCGAGAAGAGGGTAAATTCTTCTTTAAAAATTCAACCATCCTCTTCTTCCCCTCTCATCTGAGCTCTTCCTCGCCCACACTCTGAATCCACTAAACCACACCTTCCAACTCCCGATCAATGGCTGGAAAGGGTCACCCCAAATCCCGATCGACCTTCGATCTAGATGGAGAGCCCACTCCGGCCAACCAGTTGGTGCCCATCAACCTGGATCAGGCCATGGCCGTGGTAGTATCCCCACTGGCCAGCCTCCCGCCTAAGGAGGACGCGAGAGGCCGCACCAGGGGGTCGGCCGATCTCCTTGGTCGGCCGATCGGCCCTGGTGGCCCCTCACGTTCTCGTTCGGCGGCACGATCTCAGTCTCCGACGAGGCTCCAGAGGCGTGATGCACGGGCGTCAAGCCCGTACAGAAGGCCGACGACGGGGCAATTGACTCCGAAGAAGACGCCGGCGGCCACTCCGATCAAGGATGATGGGCTCCCCAAGCTTCAACCAGGGGAGAAGCTAAAGAAGGTGGTCAGGAACAAGTGGAAGGACGTCGTGTCGTATCAATACACGACCGATGTGTCCATCTACTCTCCTGCCAGCACTCCAGAGCCACGTTTCCGGGTCTTTGGAGAAAGGAAACCCGGTGGTGGCTATGGCAAGGGGCTGTTCCCTCCCCTCACACCTGAGGAGAGGAAGGAATTGGAGGAGTCGGTGGAATCTTCACCCACCGACAAGATCAAGAGGCACATCAAGCCTCCTCCAATTCGCAGGCCTGGGGCCATTATGAAAGTGATGAAGAAGAGAAGGCCCCCAAGGCTCCCTCCAATGCTGAGTTGCTAGAGTTGATTACTCGACTCGGTCGCGACCATGCAAAATTGGAGAAGAAGTTCGCTGAAGAGCGACTTGAGCGCATAAGTCTTCAAGACGACTTTGATATGCTTCGCAAATCAACAGCCGTGAAGCTTAAGCGCTTTGCCAAAGCTGCTGAGGATGAAAATCTCTACCATGCACCATAGATTCCCTAGGCTTTGGATTAGGATAGGCACATTAGTTTCCCTTCCATTCATTTATTTCATTTTGTTTCCTTTGATTATTATGTAATGTGCCTCTGAGTTATTGAATAAAATAAATTGTTTAGTATAGTAGGATTGTGTTTTGTGTTTCCACTTGTTTTGAATAAAAGGTACAAGTGTGGGGGAGACCTGCAATGGGAAAACAGAGTGATCCAACGCAAAACAGAGGACATCAGAACGTTACAGAACAGCACGAGAGAGACCAGAACCAGAGGAATCACCCCCAGGTCGCCCGACCCCACCAGGTCGGCCGACCTGGTCTGGGTCCCACTTGGCCTCTGCTTCTTCCTACACGCTGGTTTGGTTATCCTAAACTCTGTTTCAGTTGAATTTGTGCAGAACCTGATCCTGGATTTCAATATTTAGTAAAATCAACCCTGTTGCACCCTACCATCACATGGAAATTCATTTTAACTTACATATATTTTATTCCCTGTACCTTTTGGCTTGTGGATATCCTCATATCTATAGGAACTCATGTCATCTAAGTAATTGTAATTTGAGATATGGCTTTAATATGAAAGATGCCTTTACTCTTTGAGTACTTGGAATTTGCGAAAAGATTTAAAAACTTTCACCTTGCTATGCTCCTCATGGGTTTGAGAGTCAAACACTTACAAATATGATCAAATCTTACCTTTGAGCTTTGAGTTTTTCCAAGGCTTGTGACCCTTATTAGAGGAATTTCATGTTGTGAAAGTCAAGATCACGTACACTCCACCATAAAAGCTAAATCCTTACACTAAGGATGAAGCAAAACATGCCTTTGTCTCATGTTCATTAAATAAATGCTCCTGAAAAAAAATGACTCTTCTTCCCAAAACTAAAATAGAAAGAAAATATGGGCTAAATGCACAGAAAAATAAAGAAAAAGACTCATGCTAAAAAAGCGTTGAGTGAAAAAAAAAGTGCAATAGCCCATATCCAAAAGAAAGAAAAAGGGAAGAAGAGTCAAAATAAAGGAGTATCTTTACATGTCACCTCATATCACACACTTGCACATCTTGACTTGATTACATGACTTGTCTCTGATTTGGATCCAATCCTTGGAATGACAACATAAGTGAGAAAAGGTATGTATCTTGAGAGCTCCACACAAAAAGTTCTATTTTGGAGAATTTGAGTGTTGTCTAACCACCATGATCATCCAGAGAGAAACTCTTTGAGGAGCAAGGCATAGGTTTTCTTTGCAAAATTTCAAAACCCCAAGTACTTGAGAGTGAAGTGTATCATGTCATATAAAATGCTGTTCCTTCCTGCAATTATTCAAGAAGACATGATTAGCCACTTATACAATTCCACTAAGCCTAAATGTTTGGGAATAACCTATATGTTTGTTAAAGGTCTCCATAATGAAGCTTAGACATTACTCGAGGGCGAGTAAAGGATAAGTGTGGGGGAGCTTGTTGGCGGTTCTTAATGACAGATTATTATTGCCAACAAGGATATAAAAAGTGCTAAAACAAATAGACATAGGGTGATTTACTAATGAATTCCACAAGTTTTGGTGCATATGTGCTCACAGGAGTAAAGTGGAGAAAGGAGGGCTAAAGTGCGCCCAGAGCCAGGTCGCCCGACCTACCCTGGTTGGCCGACCTGGGGCCAGGCCCAATGAGGTCCAACCTGAGCCCAACAGCAAAAGCACACTTAGAACTGATCAGGAACGTTGAGATCATGACGGTGGGAATGAAGAGATGGGATTGGTCCACATGGCAATCACATGGATTCATGGGCCTACATCCCCAACTAAATTGACACAACTTCACCATTACCCACCGGAAACCGACCAAAGGACCCACTGGAACGTGACTCTGACAGATTGGGGCCGAGGGGCCACAGCCCTGGGTCGGCCGACCTAGCCAGGTCGGCCGACCTGGCCGCGCGCCCGTTTCGCCACCGCCTTCAGGACCAACTGTAAACCGTCATTGGGAGTTCATCTGAGCCGTGTAACATCAAAGACGGTGGATCTGATGGTCGGCCGATCCCCCCTAGTCGGCTGACCTGGGCCCGCCTCCAAACCGTCTCAATCTCCTCGTACCGACTCACAACCGCCTCTCCAAGCTATAAATACATGGACTCGGGGCATGGCTAATCATCATCGAGCAGAAGTGAAGATCCAAGACGAAGCCCTCCTCAAATCCAGAGTAGAAATAGGGAGAGAGTGAGGGAGAGTCTGGAGGAGTCCCGGCTTGTCGGCGACCCTCCACCTGTACCTCGACGGATGCGAGCTACTCAGTAAGTATCCAGGATTCAACTAGTATTTAAGTCTGAGTTATAGATAAGTTATATTCTCTATTGTGCTTGTGGATTCGTTGCTTTATTTATAAAGTATCTTAATCTTTGATCAAGGTTAGGATAGCTGATATTATCTTAGGCGTGGTGCTTAGGTGTATATCTGCCCTCGTTTGGCTCGTAGCCCCACGGATTAGTAGAGGTAGCGGCAGGTGGTGACAGCCCTGTCCGTCCTTTGTAATCCTCCACGTACGGGTACGGCGTAGAGCTGTTGGCCGGCAATTTTCTAGAGGCCTAGGATACCCCGGTGCCTAAAGCAAGCATAGGAGAATTCTCTTAACTATAATCAGAGTCTTAGTGCTAAGTTATCCTCTCTACCCAGCCTTTATATACTCGATCGATCTGGTCAACTTTAGTGATTAGATACACTTTTACGTTCCCTGTGGATTCGATACCTGGTTTACTCACGGGTGAAAGCTACTTCGACAGCCGTGCGCTTGCGGACTTTCTGTTTGCCACCGCTGGTGTCAACACTGGCAGGCCACAGCTGCTGCGCGGTTTACTCGGCCAAAGCAAGAGCGGGCCGAAAGACAAAGAAAGGAAGGGAAAGAAGAAAAACAGGATTCCTATTTTGAAAAAGGTGACAACCAAATGAATTCAAAATTTGAATTTTGAAATCAACAACCAAAAATAATGCACCAGCATGAATGCAACAATGAAGCCTATGATTCATTAATTTATTTTAGAAAAGATTTTAAATGTCTAGGAAAACTAATTACAACCTTAAATCCTTAAGCACGAGAACAAATAACTTCTAACAATTTTTATTAATTTGCAAGAGTTGACAAATTAGGGTGTTACACTAATATAACTTACACTAATTCTATAGTTGTACGGTTGTTTGGACGGAGCAAGTACATTTTATGTGGACGGAGGAAGTACATTTTACGGTATAGAGCCGTAGAGGCAGAGCAGAGCATTGCAACGCGATGCCTTTGGGTACGGCAGATTTCAAACTTGGTTGTAGCGTTTTTTGCCATTTTCGTTACTTCCTAGTGTGGGCCCTCCTATCTGCAATAGTATGATTTCTGTCATGTTTTTATTATTATTAATTAAGTTGTGATAATAGGTAGGACCTCAATTTAGCCATACGACGGTAATCACTTGTGTTATACCCCTTCTTAATACGCTTTTGAATGAATTGTACTGTTTTCACCCTCCTACATAAACGAATTTTAAAAGTGGCTAATTTTTTTTTCCAGGTGTGATTCACTTAGAAAGCTTCTTCTAATGAGACGGGGCTGTGCTGTAGCTTATGAACCAGCCCACCAGGGTTCGAGTCCTCGACTCGGCACTGGTGCTCGTATTTTCCTAGATTTATTCCAGGATTTAACCGGCGCTATTTTTTCAGTGGTAGGCGACGTGCTCGTCGACAGCGAGGCGCCAGTAGTGACTTCGTCAATCTTGAGGATTTGCCGGCTCAGTCTTTCGGAGGTGCTCATAGGGGTAGGGTTGCGTGCGTTTGTTCGTAGGGGCGAGTGTTCGTGCGCATATGTGAACGTCTACGTCTGTACTGTGTGATTCGCACAAAAAAAATAATTTTTAGTGGCCCATCCGTGTAAATCAATTTTTTGAGACGATTCATTTAGCAAGCTGCCATTGAAGATGTGTCCAATTTCAGGAGGGGTTTAAACCACCTTAAAAATACCACTTTTAGAGGCTGTTTGCAATACAAACTGTCTCTGAAAATGAGTATATTTACAGAGGCGGTCAACCACCCCTGGAAATCAATTTTTTTTCAAAAAAGAGCTGCCAGGCAAGTAAATTCGTAACTTTTTTAAAATGAATTAGGATTAATATGAACTTTCTATCAAAGTTGTAGATCCCGGCAAAATCTACAACTTTTAGTCCACGACTTTTTGATTTGAGATCATTTTGATGCCCAAATATTCAAATGAAATATTTAGTTTTTCAAATTGAAACTTTTGAATCTTTTAAACTATCTCGGGTGGACACACAACTTATACCAATACCAAAGTTGTAGTGCTCGACGAGAGCTGAAACTTTGTAGTCAATTTTTTTTCATTTGAGATCATTTAGGGGTTCAAAATATTTAATAGAAGATTAGTATATAGTAATACAAAAGGACAGTATTACTAGAAATCCTCTAATACAGGGAAGGCTCCTCGTATGGTGTGGCGTGGCGATAGGGAAGGCTCTAGTTCAATTCATTCGTTCATTCATCGAGTACCTCATAGATTCATTTTTTCTGAAAAAAATACAAATATTGATAGTGTTTCCTGTAAACCTACCTAGTAGTTAAATTAGAATTGTTGACTTCATAGAAAGCGATCGAGCTCCAGATTTTTTTTTCTATCTGGATTAGTACATCGACCTCGATCGGAATCAAGTGTCCGTCCAGATCCCTAAGTGGTGCCAAGAACAAGTTTGGATTAGAAGCTGGACGCCGCGGCTGCCGAAGCTAAGAGCGGGCATTGGTGGTGGACAAAGGAAGAGCTCGGTCGCTGTCGCTGCTCCGTTGCGCATGGATTGAAATTGGACAGCGAGCAGCTAGCAATTACTCGTGGGTTCAACCGAGGGCTAGGATCGAATGAATGCCTTGTGTTGTGGCAAGGACAACAGAGCTACACTTGGGCAGGGCAGCGCTACCCGCTGGTGCCTATTCGTAGTGGCAAGTAGTGTCGTTGCCATCCCTAGTGGCGAGGACAATCCGCAGTGGCCACACCAAGCCCTGCCCAAGGCAACACAGCACACTACAATGCCAGCTTACATGCCAATGCAGCACAGACACACTCCTCCTACATAATTAACAAGATCTACAATAATGAGAAAGCATAAAGTTAAGGGAAATCCCAACCCTCCAACTAGAATGGTTTTCATAGCATTAATTGTATTGCCACATAGGACATTTAGCTTATATGGCACTGTATTAAATGAGAGAGAGAATGAGAAGAGCAAGAAACTGGGTCTCATGCAAGACACAGTGTCAACATTAGAACCTATGCACTACACATTGCCAAATCTTGCATTGGGAGAAGATGGTGTCTTCATAATTGATGAGGAACAAATATGATTGGTTGAGAGGAGAGATGATGAATATATTAAGGACCCACACTACAAAATCACGGGTTGTCGAGTGTGGTTTCTAAAGTGATGTCTTACTTATGTGGTAGTATAGATACTACTCTCGACATCATGGGTTGCATTTTCGCAGGACTTCGGCAGGGCTCGCAGCGGAGGACGGTGCGATGGCAAGGTCCGCGAAGTGCCAGGTCGAGCGAAGTTCTCCGGTCCTGGGGAGAAGGTTTGCCTCGTCCGGAGGATGGCTGATGCCCGAAGAGGTGCCGAACGAAGGAGCCCGCTGGCGAAGGTCTCTGGCAATTTTGGGAGGACGGGCCGCTTCGCGTCCGTTACGAAGTACTTGGGCAAAGGCTGATAAAGAGAGGAGTGGGACCAGGAAGGGAAATTAGCTTCTAGGGTCGTCCTTTGGAACAGCTGGCAGGGGTATTGTTGTAATCCGTGCATGAATGAACTTGCTCGTAGGGGCAAAGTTGTAACTTGACTATACTGTGGGAAATCTATAAATAGAGCCCCGGGTCCTCGAGATGGGGATCACGTTTTTGCTAGCGGGAGGCGGGTGTATCAGTCTGTACTCTCCTTACTTCTCTCGGAGTCATTTAGTAAGTGTTTGTACTTCGCTTGTTTAGCTAGAGCATACACTTCGCTGTGGGAGTGAAGTCCCAACAGTTTGGCACCCACCGTTCGTCGTCCCGAAGAACCACAAATGCCCAATAGCAAAAGACAGAGGCCTACCACCACACAAATGGCTGCCGATGATCCTTCGGTAGCACAGCCAATAGTTACTACTGCGGACTCGCAACTTCAGCGAGCGCAGCCGCCCGAAGACCCTTTGCTCGAAGAGCTTGCTTCAGGGGAGCTCGAAGTTGAGGCTCTGCGAAGAGTCGAGGGAATGCTTCTGCAGAAGTACAACGCCAGCAAGCCATCGTCTTGGCAAGCCTAGACCAGGTCGAAGACGGCGGCAGTGGCAGCAAGGGTGGGAAACCCTCAGCTCGAAGACGAAGTAGCGAAGAGGAAGAGGGAGGAGAACCTTCGATACGAGTTGATGCGGCGAGAGGTTGCGAAGAAGAGGGAGCAGTTGGAGCAGCTGCAACGTTGCCATGAGGAGACGCTTCGGAGAAGGGCAGACCCGACAGTGCAGGATAAGCTGGTGCAGCTTGCCGAAGCTAACAGGCAGTTGCAGGAAAGGATTGACAGGTTGCAGCCTGGAGCCGAGCAGCTCAATATGTTTGAGCAGTTCGACGAGGTGGCAGCAGGAGGCTCTTCGGATGTGGAGGAGGTTGCAAGGGTTGGCCCAAGGGCACAGCTGGGAAGGTATGCAAAAGAGTCGCGGAGATATGGCCGGTCAGTGGAGTCATCTACTCCGCTGTCACTTCAGCTGGAGAATGCTCCGTGGCCCACGAAGTTCAGGTTGCCGGCATCAATGCCGGAGTATGATGGCCAATCAGATCCCAGGGAGTTTGTCCTACGATATGAGATGGCCATTGCCACGGCTGGCGGCGATGATGTCGTCAAGACGAAGGCATTCATAATGGCCATCAGGGGACCAGCATAGCAGTGGTACACCAATTTTCCCAAAGAAGATTTAGGCGTGGGAGGAGCTTCGGGACAAGCTGTACGAGAACTTCCAAGGGTTTCAGCCGGAGGAGTTAACGGCGGGAAACCTTCACTCATGTTGTCAGGGAGGCAAGGAGACGTTGCAAGAGTACATGAAGCG
Organism: Alloteropsis semialata; assembly: GCA_004135705.1. Taxonomy (NCBI): domain Eukaryota; kingdom Viridiplantae; phylum Streptophyta; class Magnoliopsida; order Poales; family Poaceae; genus Alloteropsis; species Alloteropsis semialata. The sequence continues at coordinate 40,741,248 of CM014276.1, read as the reverse complement.
CTTTGTTCAGCTTCGCTCTAGGGCACCAAATATGTGCGAAGATACCGTCATCGATGCAGCGATACGGGGCCTAAGGATTGGGGCCTGCGTGGAGTTCCTTGATAGATGCAGGCCTCGTTCAGAAAGGGAGTTGTTCGAGGTGATGCAAACGTATTGCAAGTCGGATAGGGGAAGAAGAAGGAGAATCGAAGATCAAATCAGTCAGGGCAAGAGGGGCAAGAAGTTTTGGCCCCATAATCAATGAGAAGAGCCCAAACAGCCCGCACTCCGAAGGGGGAGTACGCTCCGAAGGCAAAATGTAAATGCGGTCGCCGAAGGCAGCGCTCAAGGAAGTTCACCGCCGCAGCACTTAACGGATCCCGGAAGAGGAGGGGACGGCGGTGGTCGAGGCGGAGGCACAAACCGGGAAGGTCGAGACGGAAGAGGAGATAGAGGAAGAGGCCGCGGTTCAGGCCGAAATTCAGGGAGAGATGGCAAAGATAAAATTCGATATCACCATTTCCATGGCAAGGACCAGGGTCACTTCACATCGAACTGCCTGGTCGCATTAGAGGCGAAAAGGAGAATGGCAGAGGAGGAAGAGAAGAAAAAGTAGCGTGTACCAAAGACCATGAGCTACACGTCGACCATGGCTGACTCCGCTGCTTACAGGCCGATAAGTTACTGGCCGCAGGGGCAGTCCTTCGCTGCAAGCAATTATGCGCCGATGCATCCACCACAGCCACCGGTCTTCACGCAAGCTCATCCCTCATATTACACGCCGGCTTGGGGAGGTGAGGCTGGGGCTCCAGCACAGGAGCAGTATCACCAGTATTCGGAGAAACCGAAGGAAGAAAGGCACGCCAAAGATCGGGAGGAGAAAGCCAAATCTTCACAAAGGAAAGTTAACATTGTTAATGCTATCATGGGAGGTTCGGGAGACCTGGTATTTGTGTCCAAGAGGTAGAAGAAGGAGCACCATCGATGCGTTAATCACGTCTCCGAGGGTAGGGTGTTCTGGAGCAATTGGTCACACATTCTAATCTCCTGTACCGAAGATGACCTAAAGCTAAAACATTACCCTCACGAAGATCCAATGGTCATCAGGGCAATAGTGGGAAAGAATGACAAACATCTGCATGGAACCGATCTGGGAGGAATTCTGGTGGACAATGGCAGCTCGGCAGACATTATATTTCGAAGGCCATTCTTGGAAATGGGCTTTGAGGAGCGGAGTTTGCAACCTTCGGCAACTCCTCTCTTCAGTTTTGGGGGCAAGAAGATTGAGGCCATAGGAAAAATGGACATCAATGTCACCTTCGGGCAAGGAAGCCAAATGAGGACGGAAGTTATCACCTTTGACATCGTGGACATCCCATATCCTTACACAGCCATCTTCGGCAGAGGAGTGATAAATAGATTCTCAGCAGTAATTCACAGTGCATACCTGTGCATGAAGATTCCAACCTTGGGGGTGTTGTCTCGGTGTTCGGCGATCAGGAGAATGCGCAAAGAAGGGAGAGAAACACAGGGCCATTCCAAAAGCCCATTCATGTCATAGAGGGCAGCAAAGATCACGCAGTCGGAGAGCAGGAGAAAGGCAAGGTACAACCTCAGGAGCACACGCAGAAAGTACCACTACCCAGAGCAGTCTCGAGAGGCATGGTGTGCATTGGCAACAACATCGAAGATAGTGAGAAGGCGAAGTTGCTCAAGTTCTTGACAGAAAATCAAGATGTTTTTGCTTGGTCCAAGGGTGATTTGAAAGGGGTGCCCCAGGAAATCATCGAGCATGAGCTCAATGTCGATCCGAATGTAAGACCAAGAAAGCAAAAGCTTCGGGTTTTGTCAGAGGAAAGGAAGAAGGCGGTAGCCATCGAAGTGCAGAAGTTGTTGGATGCAAATGTCATAAGAGAGGTAAAATACCCGCAGTGGCTCGCCAACATCGTCATGGTGCCGAAGAAGAATGGAAGTTGGCGCATGTGTACCGACTTCACGGATTTAAACAAGGCATGTCCGAAGGACGATTATCCTTTACCCAGCATAGATGCTTTGGTGGACTCTGCAGCAGGGTACGAGATGATTTCATTATTAGATTGTTTCTCCGGATATCATCAGATCTGGATGAAGCGGTAGGATGAGGAGAAGACAAGTTTCACGACGCCCTTTGGGTTGTATTGCTTCGTCTGAAAGCCCGAGGGGCTCAAAAATGCGGACCCAACCATCAATAGAATGATCAAAATAGTCCTCGGGGAGCAGTTCAACAGGAATGTGTCTGCTTATGTCGACGACGTTGTCGTGCAAAGCAAGGAGCGAATAGACCATGTTGCAGATCTCGCAGAAACCTTCGCTAACATGAGGAAGTACGGCTTGAAATTGAACCCGGAGAAATGCGTCTTCGGGGTGACTGCGGGGAAGCTGTTGGGTTGCATGATTTCGAAAACAGGCATCCAGGACAACCCTGAAAAGATAATGGCACTGAGAAACATGAAGCCGCCGCGATCAAAGAGGGAGTTGCAAAAGTTGACGGGCCGGTTAGCTTCTCTCAACAGGTTCATATCGAAGTCCACAGAGCGCAGTTTACCCTTCTTCAAGGCTCTGAGGGCCTTTCATCCATTCCAGTGGGGTTCAGAGCAACAGCAAGCCTTTGATCAGCTGAAAGCGTATATTGAGAACATAGCGACATTAGCAAGTCCGACACTGAAGGCCGAGTTGTTGTTGTACATCGCAGCTTCTGAGTCAGCATTGGTCGAAGAACGTCAAGTGGATGGGCAGTTGCGCCAGGTCCCCATATATTTTGTTTCAGATGCCTTGGCGGGATCGAAGCGATTCTATTCAGAAATAGAGAAGATGGCTTATGCAGTGGTGTTGGCATCGCGCAAATTGAGGCATTACTTTCAAAGCCACAGTATTACTGTCCCAACTTCGTATCCATTAAGAAACGTCTTCGAAAACCGAGAGTCTTCGGGAAGAACTGCCAAGTGGGCAGCAGAGTTGGCAGAATACGTGGTGAACTTTGTGTCATGGAAGTCGATCAAATCACAGGTGTTAGCAGACTTCGTGGCCGACTGGACGCTGAGGGCAGAAGAAGATGAATGCAAACCGAATGATCATTGGGAGATGCACTGTGATGGAGCGTATTGTTCGGAAGGCTCCGGGGCTTCGGCCGTGTTAGCATCACCGTCGGGCATCAAATTGAGATATGCAGTCAGGCTTGACTTCGAGAGTGCCACAAATAACGTAGTGGAATACGAGGGCTTGCTGCTGGGGCTTCGCAAAGCAAGGGCTATAGGGGCCCGAAGGTTAATTATCAAAACAGACTCCGAGCTGATACAGAGGCACATCGGGAAAAACTACAAATTAAAGCAAAAGATCCAGAGATGGCAAAATATCTATCAACAGTTAGGGGAATGGAGAAGCACTTCTTGGGCATCTCAGTAAGGTCGATCCTGAGAGCGTTGAACGGGAAAGCTGACGCTTTGGCCAAGGCTGCTACAGCGATGGAGGAAAGGCTACCAGATGTGTTGTATGAAGTGCTCAAATACAAATCCGTAAACTCAGATGAAGCTCCGATAAAGTTCATCAATGCAATAACGAGTGAAGACTGGAGGTCTTCGTTGATAGCATTCCTCCGGGGTTACTACGAACCAAAAGATGAAAAAAGTAGCAAGCAGATGCAGTTCAGAGCAAGAAATTACATTGTAGTGGGCGAAGAGCTCTACAAGCGAGGGGTATGCGCTCCTTGGCTGAAGTGTATTTCTAAGGAGGATGGGCATGAGTTACTCAAAGAGATCCATTCCAGGATGTGTTCTTTGCATTTGGGTACAAGGAAGCTGGTAGGAAAGGCATTCAGGCAAGGGTTTTACTGGCCGACAGCCGTATCAGATGCCGAAGCAATAATCCAAAGTTGTAAAAACTGCCAGTTGCATGCACCGTTTCACAAAGTCGCTCCACACGAAGTGCAATTGATACCACCGGTACGGCCATTGGCCCAATGGGGTATTGACATCGTCGGTCCACTACCGCCGACTCCGGGAAACTATAACTTTGCCGTCGTGGCGGTGGAGTATTTCTCCAAGTGGACGGAAGCAAAGCCCGTGCAGCACATAACGTCTGCTGTAATAACAAGGTTCTTCTGGCAGAACATCGTATGCAGGTTTGGGGTACCAAAAGAGTTAACTGTGGACAATGGCAAACAGTTTGATAGCTCCGACTTCCAGAGATTCTGTTTTCAAATTGGCACGAAGTTGTGCTTTGCATCGGTGTATCATCCGCAATCCAATGGGGCAGTGGAAAGAGCAAACGGGATCATCTTTGCGGGCATCAAGAAGAACTTAACAGACGCACCGTTGGGCAAATGGGCCGATGAGTTGCCGAGGGTCATCTGGTCTCACAACACCACTGAGTCAAGGGCAACGAAGTTCACTCCCTTTAGGTTGTTGTATGGCGAAGAAGCAATGACTCCCGAGGAAATAAAGCTCGAATCCCTTAGAGCACAAGGCAAGCACAAAAGCGAAGATGAGAAAGTCACGAAGGACACAGTCGAAGAAATCAGGCTGGAAGCCGCGCAAAACATAGAGGACTATCAAAGCGAGACGCGAAGGTGGAAAAACAAGAAGCTCAAATTCAGGGACATAAGCACTAGCGACTTAGTGTTGCGAAGGAAGGCTGTGTCAACTGGGAAGTTGCAAAGCAAATGGGACGGCCCGTTCTTGGCATCAGAGTCCAGCGGGCCGGCCTCTTACACATTGCAAACGTTGGACGGCAGGGAAGTGCCATACACCTGGAACAAGGACAGGTTGAAAACATACTTTGTATAGAAGTACATCGACGTAGAAGTTTTCCTTTTTTTCTTTTGAAGTTCTTCGATGTAATTTTTTATGTTCTTAGATCTTCGAACTCCATGTAAGACGGAACCGTACTCTTTTCCTTACAGGGGGAGCCTTCGCAGTATTTCATCGATACTCGAAGGTGTGAGGTTTTTAACGAGGCGGCATTCCGGATGTAAAAACCCTTTGTATAATATAAGCAAAGTATGCCCCCAGAAACGGAGGTGTGGCTCGATGTTAAACTCTCTCTTCGAAAGAGAGAAGTAACTTCGAGGGTAAAATTATAATGCCCGTGGCGAAGTAAGTGAAATGTTGCGATGTAGCATCTTCAGAGTACATCGCGCATGCTTCACTTAGTATAGTCACGGGAGCGCGCTAATCGACACTGTTGACGAACGCAGGGCGGAAAAGCCTAAGAACAAGAGGCCTCGCAAAAATCGCATGGCGAAATGCGAGTGCGTCTTCGGTCCGAAAATGGGCCGAAGTAAAAGCAAATCGTGTCACGAAAGGGATGCGTCTTCGAGTCAGAAAAGCACCAAAGCATGAAAATTGTATGGCAGAAAAGGCCATACGTCTTCAGGTCGAAAATGATTCGAAGAGGGAAAGTATCGTATGAATCTTTGGAGAGGTCCAGAGCACTTTGTCCTGGAGCAAAAGTTTTCGAAGCAGGCGCAAAGAACAACCAAGGCGTCAGTACAAAATGAGTTGCCGAAAAAAATCAACTCTTGATTAGGTCAACCTCTGCTAAAAAGTTGGGGGGGGTCTTTACAATGTCTTGGCGAATATACAGCGAAGGTGACTTACAGGCACAGTATTTCACAAAGTTTCGGTACAAGGAAATTGTGCGGGCTCATTACACATCGGGGAATACCCGAAGAGAAATCTCATCAATCAAGCTTATTACAACTTTGTCAAGAATCGACATGGTGATGTTGCGAAGGTCTTTGGTAGCAGGGGCGATGACTTCACGCCTCGTCCCCTTGTGATCTTCGATCTCGGGGCCTGAAGAGGAAGTTCCAAGACACATCATTTCGCGGGTGGAAGCTTCGACTCCAAAGTAGACCGTCCAGAAAATGAAGATACGTATATTCTGGAAATTCATAAGAAACATCTATGTCATCCTCAGTTTTCATGTCATTGAGAGATGAAGATCCTCCAGAATAGGAGGATGTTGAAATAACAAGGGGTGCGCGAGCTACTACGTGAGTGTGCGCTTCGGAAAACTTTTGCTGAGCCAAAGCATTGTGGCGGCAATACGCTTCAAGCTTTGAATTCCAGAAAGTATGAAAGGGAACGCGAGGAAAGCGAAGATGAAACTTTTCCTATATGGCCCCAGAAATGAAGAAATCACCGAAGCACATCGTAACAGGTGTCGCACCTTCGGTAATCTGCGTAGGCACCAACACCGGGACCTGCGCAGACACCACAAAAATATCAGTTTTACAAGTTTCAAAAGCTGAGTACACATCACCGCCTAAGTCCTGACTACTCTTCACACCTCCGGACCGTTGGTCGCAGAGGGTTGGCCGTCACCGTCTTCGTGCCTTGGGGCTTCGGCGGAGCTGCCCGGCAATTCGGAATCAGCAACAGGAGCGGGGCCGGCCGAAGCTGTAGGTGGGACTTCGTGGAGCTCGGAGCTTGGTATGCGCGAGGTGTCCACTCTAGCCTCCCTCAGGCGCGCCTCAACTTCGGCCGCCAATCTGGCTTGTCGCTGCAAGTCTTAGACAGATCAATATGCGCGACAAGTCAAATATCTAAATTAGACTAGAAGGTAAAAAAGAAAAGAAGGGTACCTTCTTCGAGAGGCGATCTCCTTCGGCGACAGCAAGGCGATAGCCTTCTTTATGGAAGAAGCTTGAAATGAAGTTCTTCGTGATATTCTTCGGCAAGGGCGGAAGGCGATCAGGTGATAAGTCGGAAGGCCAAGAGAAGTCGGGCAGACGGAGGCATCGGAGGTCTGCCTTTGTCACATATTGCTCATTCGGACCTCTGCCGTCTTTCAGCAACTGGCACACGCTGTAGGCAAGGGTTTGTGCAGCTATCACGGCACCAAGTTCACCGAAGGCATGGCCATAAGCATCCATGTCGCGGGCACGGGTGCCAAGCCACCCGAAGATTTCCTCCAGGGAGGCCGAAGTGGTGTCCAGGGGAGGGGTAATGGATCCAACTCCAAAGCTTTTCACGGTAGCCTCGAACTCCTCTTTGACGAAGGTGAGACCAGTGCGCAGCTCGAGGGTCAACTTCTCGAAGTCTCCACGGCTTTCGGCAAGATCTTGTTCCAGCTTCGCAGCCAGGTCTTGTTGAATCTTGGCGGCCAAAAGAGCATTATCATTGACAACTTTCTCAATGAGAAGCTCTTCGTTGTGTTTGGACTTTGGACAGCTCTTCGACGTGCCTGTACAGCACATCGTGGTCTTTCTTCAGCTTGGCAGACTTCTCTTTTTCTTCCTCTAATGCTTTGGCAAGCTGCTCCTTCTTAGCCTGAAGTCTTTTGACGACTTCAATTTCTTTCTCTAAAGTGCCACTAGTGCTCATTGAGTGAAGTTCCTCTTTCCTTTTCTCCATGCGAAGAACACGCTGGGCGACGCGACAGGCAACAAGGCTCTTCAAGGATAAATCTTTTGCGGCATTGAGAATCCTCTCTGCCCCGATCTCTTCGAGGTCTATTTCCATGTTGGGAAAGCTAAAGCTTCGCTCTACCCTCTCCAGAAGGCTTCGCTCGTGATGGACGCTCTCAAATTGCAGCATGCCTTGTTTTTGGCCGCCCCACAGCTGAGTGTTCTCTGGAAGATCGAGGTGGCCAGCAACGTCTTCGACATTTTCTTCAGCAACGAAGAAGGCACTGCTGCTGCTGCGGGGGCTGTCGGAAGAGGAGGTCGCTTGGCTGCCTCCGCTGGAAGAAGATTTTTCTGGTGCCAAAGCTGCAGGTTTGCCTTGCTCATCGCCTGCGGGCTCTTCAGAGGCAATTGCCTTCAGAGGGCTAAGGTCCGCACTCCATGTGGCAACCACAACCTTCGGCACGGAGGAAACCACTTCGACTCGGGTGTCTTCCTCATCGCTGTCAGGCTCCATATCGTTGTATTCAACTTGATAGGGGCGATCACCCAGACGTGCATCTTTTGGAGCAACCAGGGTAGGAGCGGGGACCTTCGGTGCAGCAGATGCGCTGTCTCCCAGAGTGGGTCGAGGGCCCGAGGTTTGAGCTGGAACGCTTGCGGCAAGGGCTTCTCGATAGGCTTCTCGAGAGGCTTCTCGGGAACCTTCGAAGGAGCAGGTTGTGGCGCAGGAGTGGCGCGAGGAGACATAGCAGTCTCACCAGCGGCACTTCCGGAATGGCCGTCCTTGGCCTTTGAGTTCTCGTCTTCAGCAGGATCGGGGGAGCTATCTTTTTCCTCATCGAAATTGAGCAGGATGTCCGAAGCGCCCCGGCGGCCACGGCCAGCACTGGCCTTCGGCCGTGAAGAGACGTGCCGTTTCTTCGCTTCGGCATGATGCATGGCAGCGCCTTCGGGGACGGCCCTCTTGTTCGGCCCTTTGGAATCGCCGGGCTTCTTCGAGCGGCGTTTTTCCGCCTTCTCGATGCGGTCGCTGACGGCTTCGCATTCACCGCACTCGGCCTCATAAAATGCGAAGACACGATTGTTGCGGGCGCCACCAAGCCTTGAGACAATCTCATCGGTCTCCTTCGGAGCTTCCAGGCCAAGAATAGCGTTGGCGCGATGCTCGGCAACCAGGGCGAAAATGGCTGGAATAATAAAGATTGGTATAAGGCAATTTAAAGCGAGGCCATGAAGTGATGAACAGTGTAACGAATACGGGTAAAAGCCCTCACCTTCTTTCTTAACTCCAAAGCTCCTTTCGAAGTCTGGTATCTTGATGTTACTTTGGAAGTCTTGCCAAGCAACGACTTGCCAGCCGCTTCGAACAGGAAACACATCAAGAATGCAATACTCCTCGACCAAGTCACGAGTACCATATTCCCTCGCGAGCTCGCACATAGCATGGACGAAGAGTCGGGAGTTTTCCTCAAACGGCAGGGGCTTCACGAAGTCCTTGGGGCGGTGGAGATCGCTGAGGACTTTGCACACGAGCTCGGTGGGACGGCCGTCAACTTCAGGGTCGATCTCGTGATAGAGCCAGAAGTCGTTCCAATCATCCGGCCACCGATTCTGGTAAGCAGTGACGGGGCTCACAACTCCGTACTGGAAGCAGAAGTTGATGCACCCAAACTGCGCGTTCCACTTTACAAGCTTGTCCGTCTCTTCGAGCGTTTCGATATACTTCGGCTGGTGGTGCACCGAGTAAGCTCGAACGAAGTGCATCACCGACGGCGTCACCCCCATCGTCTTGCAGATCCACATGAATAGGCTCAGCTGCAGAATGGAGTTCGGAGTAAGGTGGTGCATGAACAGGTCATACTCCCGAAGAACAGATATCAACACGCGGTCCAGTGAAAATAGGAGTCCAGCATTAAACAAATCTCTGTACACCACCACTTCGTGTTCTTGGGGGTGAGGGGTCATCTCTGCTGGATCAGGACACCGGCTGGCACCTTCGGCAATGAAACTCCGCTCGCGGAGCGACTTCAGAATGGCGGGAGTGACTTTACTACGATCGAAGATGATAGTCTTCGGGACCGTGGGGTCCACCACATCTTCGTCTTCGTCAGCGTTCCGCAATTTGGGGGGGCGCCCTGGCAAATGTGAAGTCTGGTCACGATAAACTTTAGGTCAAAGTCGCGAAGGCTACGCGGACTACAAGAACTATGAAATGAACAGCAGAAGAAAGGGAAAGAAGTGTTACCTCACGAAGGATGGAAGGAAAGCGATGGGGTAACAAAAAGTTACCCCGGGGCCCTAGTTATATAAGGGGCGACCGTGCGGCGGGAGGGAAACCCTAGAAAATCACGGCGCGGAATTTCAAAAAATCGTTCTCACGGAAAATCATTTCTTTTTACGATTAAAATATTAATCGGATGAATCTCCTCTGGTATTTATCTCACGATCAGAGAGTCAGCGCGGAGTTACCGAGCCGAGGGGGCGGCATACCAATGTGGCCTCATCCGAACAAAGCTCCCCGCCGCGCGAAAAGCGCGTGGAGGTTATTCGCTAGATCGGCTCAGCAGAACTGCGCTGACCCTCGCTCGCGAGGGGCTACTATTGGGGAGTTGGATTCGGCCACGCAACTTCGTGGATGAGGTCATCCGCGATGGTGTTTGGTCTAACAGCATTTGTTGAGTTTCAGAGAAGCGAAGCTTCGGAGGACTTCGGCAGGGCTCGCAGCGGAGGACGGTGCAATGGCAAGGTCCGCAAAGAGCCAGGTCGAGCGAAGGTCTCCGGTCCTGGGGAGAAGGTTTGCCTCATCCGGAGGATGGCTTATGCCCGAAGAGGTGCCGAACGAAGGAGCCCACTGGCGAAGGTCTCTGGCAATTTCGGGAGGACGGGCCGCTTCGTGTCCGTTACGACGTACTTCGGGCGAAGGCTGATACAGAGAGGAGTGGGACTAGGAAGGGAAATTACCTTCTAGGGTCATCTTTTGGAACAGCTGGCAGGGGTATTGTTGTAATCCGTGCGTGAGTGAACTTGCTCATAGGGGCAAAGTTGTAACTTGACTATACTGTGGGAAATCTATAAATAGAGCCCCGGGTCCTCGAGATGGGGATCACGTTTTTGCTAGCGGGAGCCGGGCGTATCTGTCTGTACTCTCCTTACTTCTCTCGGAGTCATTTAGTAAGTGTTTGTACTTCGCTTGTTTAGCTAGAGCATACACTTCGCTGTGGGAGTGAAGTCCCAACATGGAGAAAGCCAAAGTGAAAACACTTCGCTGTGGGAGTGAACCTCCTTGCGATGCTCTGGGCGGTGATCTCGTCGACGACAAGGCGGCGGAGGCGCTGATCGATGGCGGCGGGTGCTAGGATTGCGGTGCGCGCGGGTGGAGCTCGAGGCGGGCTAGGGTTTGGTGAGGAGGTTCAGGAGGTGCGGCGGCGGCTTATATAGGCTCGAAGGAGGGGGCTTTCGCAAAAAAAAAGGCTCGAGAGAGGGGGGCCTTGGCATGCAGGCCAAGCCTCAGAGGCGGCGCGGGCGGCCGGGACTCGGGGTTCGAGTCCGGCTCGAGCACGGGTGCGAGCGGGAAGAAGGGATGACAGGCGGGACCCACCTGTCAGCGTCCGGAGTGGGGGGAGGCGTGAAGCGGGCTAGCGCGGAGGAGGCGGGCCGCTGCTGGGCCGGCGGAGCGGGCTGGCAGGCCGCAGCTGCTGCGCTGTTTACTCGGCCAAAGCAAGAGCGGGCCGAAAGACAAAGAAAGGAAGGGAAAGAAGAAAAACAGGATTCCTATTTTGAAAAAGGTGACAACCAAATGAATTCAAAATTTGAATTTTGAAATCAACAACCAAAAACAATGCACCAGCATGAATGCAACAATGAAGCCTATGATTCATTAATTTATTTTAGAAAAGATTTTAAATGCCTAGGAAAACTAATTACAACCTTAAATCCTTAAGCACGAGAACAAATAACTTCTAACAAATTTTATTAATTTGCAAGAGTTGACAAATTAGGGTGTTACACTATATAACTTACACAAATTCTATAGTTGTACTGTTTTTTGGATGGAGCAAGTACATTTTATGTGGACGGAGGAAGTACATTTTACGGTATAGAGCCGTAGAGGCAGAGCAGAGCATTGCAACGCGATGCCTTTGGGTACGGCAGGTTTCAAACTTGGTTGTAGCGTTTTTTGTCGTTTTCGTTACTTCCTAGTGTGGGCCCTCCTATCTGCAATAGTATGATTTGTGTCATGTTTTTATTATTATTAATTAAGTTGTGATAATAGGTAGGACCTCAATTTAGCCATACGACGGTAATCACTTGTGTTATACCCCTTCTTAATACGCTTTTGAATGAATTTTACTGTTTTCACCCTCCTACATAAACGAATTTTAAAAGTGGCTATTTTTTTTCCAGGTGTGATTCACTTAGAAAGCTTCTTCTAATGAGACGGGGCTGTGCTATAGCTTATGAACCAGCCCACCAGGGTTCGAGTCCTCGACATGGCACTGGTGCTCGTATTTTCCTCGATTTATTCTAGGATTTAACCGGCGCTATTTTTTCAGTGGTAGGCGACGTGCCCGTCGACAGCGAGGCGCCAGTAGTGACTTCGTCAATCTTGAGGATTTGCCGGCTCAGTCTTTCGGAGGTGCTCATAGAGGTAGGGTTGCGTGCGTGTTCGTAGGGGCGAGTGTTCGTGCGTATATGTGAGCGTCTACGTCTGTACTGTGTGATTCGCACAAAAAAAATAATTTTTAGTGGCCCATCCGTGTAAATCAATTTTTTGAGACGATTCATTTAGCAAGCTGCCATTGAAGATGTGTCCAATTTCAGGAGGGGTTTAAACCACCTTAAAAATACCACTTTTAGAGGCTGTTTGCAATACAAACTGTCTCTGAAAATGAGTATATTTACAGAGGCGGTCAACCACCCCTGGAAATCAATTTTTTTTCAAAAAAGAGCTGCCAGGCAAGTAAATTCGTAACTTTTTTAAAATGAATTAGGATTAATATGAACTTTCTATCAAAGTTGTAGATCCCAGCAAAATCTACAACTTTTTAGTCCACGACTTTTTGATTTGAGATCATTTTGATGCCCAAATATTCAAATGAAATATTTAGTTTTTCAAATTGAAACTTTTGAATCTTTTAAA
>CM014276.1:40664397-40727742 GCA_004135705.1 Alloteropsis semialata | reverse complement strand
AAGACAATTCCATACTCAATTTTCCAACCATGTGCAATCCGATAACGAGGACTTCATTTGTGCCTCGGGATCATCCACTTGCCATTTGCACATGTCCACCTATCTAAATGTGTGTGTTCCATCCCTCTCCCTTTCCAACATTTATTCTCCATGGCCTTTTTGACTAGTCTCGGTAATTCCAATAGATCTCTCTCTTAGTTTGACAATATTTGAGATATAATATTTTGCTAGGATTATTTTTACCTACCAAGCTCCACATAAGCCTTCCACTTTCATATATGAGTAGAATAGGTTGAAAATAATCTAGTATAGGCTTGAGCGACTTGATGAGATGAGTGTTTCCATGAGCTTTTGCAAGAGAATCTCACTTATGTTGGATATGCATCTTTTTGAAAACACTTCATGATGGAACAAGGTAAAGGTCTAAAGTTTCACTTAAGTTCAAGAGCATTACATTTATTATTATCGTGGCTTGTCCTTTATTGCTAGTCTATCTTCCATAATGAAAAGTAGTCGGTCACAACTTGAACTTTAAATGCTAAACACTTGAGAGCAATGTGTCTTGTTGTGTATAACTAAGTGTAGGGAAGACATTGAAGGGCAACGCTGATTTCCTTATTAAGCAAAGATCTTGGACTTACTCGAGGACGAGTAAGGTTTAAGCATGGGGGGATTGTTGACGCTTGTTAGCGACACACTTTTAGTGCTATTTAAGTGGTGTTTTGGGACTAATTCATATACTAACCCGCCACTTGGCACTTGAAATAACCGCATTTTTGCATATGCATGTATTTTTGGAGGATTTTGGTTTATGTAGGTTTTTGAGCTATAAATGAGCACTTTTGGACAAAGACCGAGATCATGCGTAGCACGGAGGAATTAAGGCCATGCGACCCGGATTTCGTTCGCTCTCATCTATGGTGAACCAACCTCCAAGAATGGAGAAGGGCAAAGACTTGAAGAGAAGGTCGGATGACTTCGGGATCAAGGCGAATCAGGCAGACATATGGAAAGACATCAAGACTCGATCTTATCCCGAAGCAACCGACGTCAAATACCCACATGCATTGGCAAATCAATTCCTGGAGGATCTAGAAGCTTGCACACGAAAGATGGGGCCGAAGGGCCACAAAAAAGCCCTGGGCCAGCCGGCCTAGAGGGGCCCAGGCCCAGCCTGGGTTGTTTCTATACCGCCTCGACCTCCCCTTCGAGCCAGGGTTTCCTCGGACTATTTATAGCCCCGATGCCAGGAGCCACGCACATCCATCCACTAGAAGTCAACGCAAAGAGGGACACACACCGAACGAAGCCGACGGCCGCCGCAAGTCTTGGAGGTTGCCTAGGAGATGGCTTAGGCCATGACCTAGCCGCCATGGTTGGCCCTGCATGGTGAAACCATGGCAGAGTTCCAGAGCCATGCCTTGAACTCATCAAGGCATATGTACATTTCGATGGTGATATCAATCTACTTGTCTCGTTTACTTTGATCTTCTAAAATGCATGCTTTCTCTCATATGTCTAGCTAGCATATGTTCTTAGTAGGAATAGATCTAATCATGGTGATTAGTCTATGCCTTGCGGATACATCTTAGTAGTGCACGGGAAGTCGGTGTGATTATCCTCGTGTGGTGACAGCATGCGGTAGGGAATAGGCCGAACAAACGTGTAATGATTGTAGATGACTCTTTATCATGGTACGAGATTAGATTGGTTATCGTTTTGGCTGGAGTTGCAACTAGAAGACGGTATGCTTGTGCTACCTTTGGTCGTGTTACCTCGTGTCGTGGGGTTGTGATCCATTCATTACATTCATCAACTTCACACACATGTTTAACCTCATATGCAATCTATGCCTAATGCTAGGATTAGATCCGTTAGATTAGATGGAAAATCCTAAGTAGTTCTTTGTTGATCCACATATTGATAAACCTTGGGGGAGTACTCTAAGGGAAAAGCTACCAACGATCCGTGCGCTTGCGGTTAACAATTGGCGCGTTTAAGGACCGTCAACAGACACATTGAGCGATTCACGATGATTTGCAACACAATACAACAAGAAGGAGTTCTGCCAGCTTGGATCAGGTGGAATTTGTTCTCGTTTTCACTTGCAGGTGAAGCTAAATGATGGTATGCAGAAGCTTCTTTCGATGTGAAGGGCAATTGAGAGACCTTAATGACAAAGTTTTGCGGAAGATTTTTCTCCGTAAGCAAAGTTCAAAACCTTCAGAAGGAAGTGATCAATTTTATGCAAGGAGAAGATGAAGGAATAGATCAAACTTGGGATAGATTCAATAAACTATTCGAACAAGGACCGAAGCTTGGATTCTCAGGATACAAAAGATGAACATGTGGCGCAAAAAGTTGAAGAACCAGTACACAAGGAGGAAGAACCAACCCGAGAGATCAAATATGACCAACCGGAGATATCGGAAGCCCAAAGTTTGGCCAACGCAAAGCCTTCGCGAGAGTTTGAACCAATGGACTGGATACGTATTGACTCCAGTGGAATTTTTGATAAGCATAGGCCATATCCCAATCAAAAGATATCGGCGAGCGCTGTGGAAGCAGATTTTCCACCAGAAAGACATACTGGGTATGAGTTTGACAAGGAGACAGCTGGAGACATAATTCAGAAATTATTCAGCGATGAAGAAGTAGACCCGGAGTATGTCAGTGAAGTGAAAAGAATCATGGGAGTGAACCCTAGGGCATCACGCACCATCTCCTCCAATTTGTCTGCTATATTGACAAAATTGTCACCGATACCAACTAGGTCATCTTCAGTAAGATCATGGCCTGCAGTCTGACTGTCACAGTTTGCTTCACTATTCTGAGAGCTATGATTGACACTTATTAGGAAGTCCTTCCTCACCATCCTCACCAGTGTTCTGCTGATTTTCAGAGATGTGGTCTTGACCCATACGATCAGCCTGCAGGTATCGGTCATTAACTTCGCCCTCGCCATGCATGTTCCAGCATTTGTAGTCATCCATGAACCCCCGGATGATGAGATGAGCATGCACATGCATTGAACTTGCGAACTTTGTGACATTCTCACAATCAACGCATGGACAGCACATGGCAGACTTGCCCTTATTCGACTTGTCCGCCTCTGCCGCGATTATGAATGACTTTAGACCATTTGAGTACTCTCCACAAGTCCGGTTCTTAAGATACATCCAGCTCCGGTTCGCCATCTACACAGTCATGCAAGAAAAATGATAAATATCGAAGCAAATACTTATGACATGATTATTGGCAGCAGGGCATCGGCCTCACCTTCTAGGAACCTTGGATCCAATTGTCGTGTGCAAGAGCTTGCAAGCAAGCAAGAGGTAGCCTTCTGTTGACGCGGAAAATCGGCGGTCGTATCCTCCGCGTGCAGCACAAGAAGACCAGGGAGATCTGCTTCACTCCAGTGCCAGCCTGCACTTTGTTCAGGTTCGCGGCGTGCCAGTCAATTTGACCTGAAATTGACAAGGGGATAAAACAGTTAAATTACTCTTTGATTGTGCCGGCTCTATTCCAAACGGCATAGGCGCGTTGGATTTCAGCCAAGACCCAATCAGACTTGCGTCGGCCGATACCAATCGGACCTCAAAATCGGACTTCATAGACAACCTCAATCGGACCAATATAATCGGACCTTAATCAGTCATCTAATCGGACCTCAGAATCGGACCAATCAGGATCGGACCTTGTAACAGATCAGCCTTTAAATAAAATAAAGCATAAAATATGGCCGATATGTAAATAATGGATCAGCTGTGCCTTTGAACAAGATATTAAATAATCAAAGTGTAAGCCGATACATTGTCCATCTTGCCTAGTTACCAGTTTGATTTATCTTATCGGACCATCTAACCAACCAATCGGACCAGAACCTTTTCAGAGAAATCTAGCTCCGACGTAGGGAATCTAGATTTCTCCAGCTATGATCAAATCAGATAGCTAAACAATCAAACTCAACTCATCAACCTGTCAACTAAACAAGATGCTCGCACAAGTGTTAATCAGATTAAGCAAATAAGCAGATAAAACATTAACAGGATCGTTCTGATTCTAAAGTATGCTATCAAATAATCAAGCAAGACCTAGCTCCGACGTAGGGAATCTAAATCACACTTAACACTCGAATAGCAATCAGGTATAACCAAAGCTTCCTTTGACTAATCAAGATGAATCTAGCTCCGACGTAGGGAATCTAAACCAAGCATGACAATCAAAGATCAATCTTATCATATTATGAACATCTAGCTCCGACGTAGGGAATCTAAACAAACACAATACTCAAAGAACAACCAGATTAAACCACAAAGCATGGATCGGACCTAGAACGATACTGTAAGATAAATATTGCTTAAATCGGACCAAGACCAATGCTCAAAGCCGTTGAAGAAGTAGATTGATTCACATGGCGCAGATCTAAACCAATCTAGCGACTTCAAACAACCGCAAAGACTGCCTTTAAATAACCAAGATTACTCTAGCTCCGACGTAGGGAATCTAGACTAATCTTGATGATCTAGCTCCGACGTAGGGAATCTAGACATAAAGTACAGTCCGATAAACGATAATCTGTTGAATAATCAATATTGATCTAGCTCCGACGTAGGGAATCTATATCAATCTTGATTATCCAGAGATAAATCGGTTGAACAGTATAAACGAGAAAGGGCGATGCGCCTCAATTCAAAGCCTATACTAGTTCGATAAATTGACTAACTTACTAGTAAGCCGGAGATCAGAACTGATGCAGCCCGTCCACCAATGAGCTTCGTCGGTAACTACTACTAGGGTTTTGGCGTGAAGCCGGGTTGTATTGATTGTGAGAATAATCTTTACAATGGACGAGGGTTTATATTTATACCCTGGTCATGATGAGTCCTGATCGGACCAAACTAACTTGCAGATAAAGTAAACTTATTCTAAGATAGAATGGGACTCTTTAATACGCCTTCTAAAAAGAAATAGTCCCCGCTTATGCCACGCTTCCTTTTTAGCCGATGTATATTTCTCATTCACCATCAGATCGGACTCTCCTTCTTCATCGGACTCTTCCCCTGCATCGATTTCCTTCTCCGGCACCATTTGTTTGACCATTCAACGGGTCCACTGCGCAGTTTCAACCTCACCACGTCACCATCTGACTCAGCATATCAGGTGCGAAAATCTGGTGTCAACACATGCCCCCCAATTTTGGAATAAAATATCATTTTGTTCCAAAATTCGTATCTTGTCATCATAACTCCTTCACCGATTTTCGTGCCGAAACTTTCCATCCCTGCACTGTGCGGCTCCTCGATCTTCGGGCCATGACCGTTTTCTCTTTATAAAAATCTTCACCGGCGACCACGCTGTACACTCCTCCTTACTCGCCAAGAACTCGCACTGCTCATCTTCCTCCTCCTTTCTCCCGAACGACCATTTGCATCTACTCAAGCCCCTAATCAAAATTCACTCAAATGGCCGAATCATCTTCCATGGGTGTCCTCAAGTCTTCCGCATCTGCCTCCCTCTCCGCTTCGGCTCCAGCAAGTTCATCAACGGTAGCGTTTTCCACCATGGCGGCCGTCATGACCTCGACAATGGCGGCAGCCTCAAGCTCGACAATGGCGGCAGCAGCAAACTCCTCAGCCTCCTCTTCATCGACTTTCTTCGCATCAGGTTCCTCTTTGACGCCCGCAGGACCATCAGTAGGAGAAGTACGTCATCCAATCTCAGAGGTACTCTACTGAATCCGATTTCATTTTTCTGCATCTTCTGAAAATCGGCTTTTAAAACTTGTCCTCATTTCGCAATCTTCTTCTAGGCTATTCGTGCCCAAACCCTAATCCCTGTAGGCGATGTTCATGGGGTTTATTTTCTTGGTCCAATGGGAGATCCGGACCCCACCGAGATTATCAATTTGGAAACCTGGCGCATTCCGTTCAAAACTTCCGGATTCGACCTCGAAGATTGGAAGAATGCATTCCGTTCCTGGCCGACGGTTCTCCCCGGATGGAAAGACTGGTATCTAAGAGTATCGGCCTCCAAATCTGCAATCTGGGACAGATCAGACATCGCCCAATGTATTGGCCTCAGTATCGGACCTATTGCCAAGAATGAGAACCTCCTGATTGCTGCATCGCATTTTTGGTCCGATGCAATGAATGCCTTCATCTTCGGTCATGGTCCGATGACCCCAACATTGCTCGATGTGGTCATGCTCCTCGGCCTCAACATCACCAGTAACAAGCTTCCTCTCAGACTTAATGTCAAATTAAGTCACCATTTCAAAACTAAAAACTGTAGCGGCTGGAAAGGATATATGGAGAGTCATCATCGGACCGGACCGGTGACTGATCGTGAGCATGCGGCCTTTCTGAACATGTGGCTGGACAGATTCTTCTTCTGTGGTACTACTCTTGGTCCGACGGCCAATTTTCAACATTTGGCCGAATCGCTGGCAAGTAATCACGTCATCAACCTCGGCCAGTATCTCCTAGGAGCAGTATACAATCTGCTTCACCAAGTCGCCAAGCGCCTGAGGACCGAATCACCCATCACCAACCTTGGCGGGCCATGGTGGTTCATTCAGATGTGGTTGATGCTACATCTGAGCAAGGCCGTCAAAGTAGATTTTCGAAAGAACAAATTCCCAGAAAGCAAGCCTGAATCGGAAGAGATCACCTGGCGCCGATGTACTTCGCTTGGTGAAGCTGCCATGGGTTTCCCTGCTGAGAAATTATCGGGCAAGGAATCTTCCAAGTACTTTGCACTTCTTTATAGAGGTATTGCTGATGACAAAATGCTTTGGTTCTTGTATGATCATGCTGATGAATATGAGCTGCCCTATAAATTCAAATTCGGCATGATCGTGGAGACTGATACAGAAGCCCTTGCTATCTTCCGAACCTGTATCAATGCTCAATTCCTCCCGATCGGCCTCAGTCTGAGCAAACCAGGACAATCATCTTACGAGTACTACCATCCAAATCTGGTCGCTCGTCAGTTTGGCATTGGACAGCTCCCGCCTCATCTAGTTTTAACCGATCGGATCTTCCCAAGGGGAAAAGTTGATTCCGGTGTAGAATGGGATCGCCTTTTGGAGTTCGAGCCTCCCCTTGATCAAACCAATCTGGACACCTGGGCAATCGGTCTCATGGCTCATCGGACCTTCAACACGTGGTGGGCCGAATGGCGTCAGCATCTATTCTGCATCGCCTGCAAGAATTATGTTCGGAAAATGCACCCTACTTTCAAGGGTAGATCAGAGGTAACATCTGCAAACTTGCCCCCTTTTCTTTACATCATTTTAATTGGTTAAATCTGAATCTTCCCTTTTGTTAGGACATTGATCGCTCTCCCCCAATGGTGACTCAATCTGGGAAGCCGGTCGTTTATAGCAACGTCTCGCCAGATCCGTGGATCGGCTGTGATTCCCCAACCATTGGCAACCTACTGTCGGCTCTCAGTGACAGTAGGAAAAGGAAGAAGTCAGTGTCCTCCAAAATTGTCAAGCGTCCAAAGACCACTCTGGTAAGCCTTTTAAAATATCATCAAATTCAATTATTCTCTTAATCGAAACCAATTTTCTTGCAAAATCAGACCATTGGACAATCATCTGCAACTCAGCCTAGTCCGACCAAGTCTCCAAATCTATCGGCTGACGAAGATCTAGAATCGGACCCACAAAAATCATCAAGCCCTATTCAGATGCAATCAAGCCCAGTTCAGGAGCACTCGGGCCATACGTCTTCATCTGAGAGGACTATAACTGGGTCGCCTCGTCAATCAAACCCGCCACCTCAAGCAGAACAAGCACAAATAGATCAGGGCCTTCAAGAAGATCAACCAGTAACTCCTCCACAGGTCCGATCATCTGATTCTACAGAAGTAACGGTAATCATTGATCAATTTCTTTAATAATTGATAGCCAACTTATTCTTATTCTTCCTTTTCTAGCAAATCATTCAGAATGTCTTGACGGATCTTGAGATTGCTCAAGTAAACATCCAGGGCAGTAACAACCCTTCAATCGGACCCGAGCAAGAACTAGTCTGGAAACAAGTAAGCTTTCTAGCCCGATATAATCATATCAGCTTTTTGATATTATATCTAATTATTTCTTTTGCAGGCTCAAGATACTCCTCAAACCAGCCAGACCATATCAGTCAATTTTGATCGGCTACAAACTGAAGAGGAAGAAATCAGTTCTGGGCAGAACTTGCTGTCTGATGAAGTGAAGGCAAAATTGCTCGACATATCCGCACTCCTTCATCAAAACATCGTCAATCTCGTCCAGAATGCAGAGCCGATTCGTGAAATAGTAAAGACTTTGCGAGGTCAGCTCCCATCAGACTTGGAGGAAGCATTGATTCCGGCGGCATACATAGAAGGCCATTCCTTCCCAGTGATGCAAGCTAATCGCCGGATCGAAAATCGGACCTCCCAGCAGGATCTGATCAAGGCCAGGGATGAAAAACGTGCCCAAGCTGACGAGTCAACAAAACTGATTGAAGAATTATCGGCTCGTCCTGCTTCTATCCAGTCAGAGCTTGAGAATCTTCGAGCCAGAGAACAACAATTGGAGCAGGAACTTATCCAAATCCGATCAAGCATCCAGGCCAAGACAAAAGAGCTTGACGACATTCCGGCTTTGAAGTCAAAGGCTGAAGAGGACTACAAGATCCACATCAAGGCTGCCAAAGAAATTCATAAATCAATCAAGCCTGTAGAAGGGAACGCTGAAGCTGATGCCAAGATCATCGCCGATGTTGACAAGATCCGTCAGACTGCTCTTGATTTGATAGTTAAATACCTGCAGCCTTGAACACTGAGACTTGCCTGTCTCACCAAGTGGTCTGATACATTGATAGCCTGCTCCGCCATTGTCACACCCGATTTTGTAAACAAAACCGAATGACCATCATATGTGCGCCAGGATCAAGTTTACACACATATGAGACTTCATCAGTGATATAAAAGACAGTGCAAAACGTAAATAATATTAAATACCATTATTACACTCACGGAAGCGAATAACTAGCAGCGGAACCTTCAAAACTTCTCCACAAGCAGCTGACTGGGGAAACACGTACGCCTAGAAACTCCAAAAATACTCCACTGAAACTTCTGTCTAAGCCTGAGCCGCAGATAAAGCAAGATTGAGTACACTTATGGTTGGTACTCAGCAAATGTAGAGCAAAAGCATAATGACATGCAAAGGCTTAACAAGGAAATAGTTTGGCTTCTAATTAAATTGCTTTAAGCACTTAAGTTGGTCAAATTTTATTTAGCATCATAATTACTAAGGTATAAGTATATACCAACCCGATTAAACATATGGTAACCCATAAGCATCATCACCATAAATAAACCAATTTAATTCTTCTTTCGATATATTAATCATGTGAGGGTCCAGGCCGCTCATGACCGCGAGCACGGCTATTGCAATAGATTTTAGACACTCTGCAGAGGTTGTACAGCTTTCCCCACAATTCGTGTTTCTCATTACGCCCGGGTTAATTACTCCCTTCAACACTTCCTTTGGTGAGGGGCCAGAGAATCACTACGAAGCCTTTCCAAAGAATTTCCCAATGTGTGTGTGCTCCCTTGCCAGACGGGTCTATAAAAGGCGCACCTTCCTGCCCCCGCACCTCTGCTCACAATCCTTGCCGGTAGCAACCAGCCCATACCACACATGCAGTGCATCCACACAACAAAGGGATCTTCTAATTACTTAGCTAAGACCAGAGCCATGTGGTATTGTGGTTGTACGGGAAATCCCGGGTGGTTCTCCATGTTCCAATTAATCAATGTGGTCTTGGTTTAACATTCTCATCAGATCATATATATCATATATAAAAGATATCACAATATTATTATCTTCACATTTAGTGTAAACCAAACCCAAATATAGCAACTAAGCAAATGCTACCCAACATGAATATAAAACCCAGGTTAACAAGGTAGGATTAAAGAAAACTAGTCATCCTAATTATGGGACCCATCATGATTATAAGCATGCAAGCAATAGCGAACCATAAAGTGTAAGCATGACATATGGTTATTAGGACGAAAATATGATCAAGAATACACTTGCCTTAAATCCAGCTAATATGTGCTATGGCTCAGGGACTTCTCAAACGAATCCTCGAACAAACCTTGAGAACCACGAACGTTGCACCTCCTATACGCATCACAGGGGCACACACAAGAACAATACAACAAATAAGAAACAATACACCAAACATGGGCAACAGTACAAAAGGAATGGTAGAAAGCTAAAGTTCAGGTCCTTACGGTCACGTGAGCGAAAGAATCACTCGAATCGGAGTTGAAACGGTCAAGATATGGATAAAACGGTGTTCCAGGGGCTTATCTGTGAATACACACAAATTCCAGGGGTTAGCTTGAAAGAATCCGAGGGCATATACATAATTACGCATAAAACCTTGAGGTCTAACTCGTAAAAGTGTCGGCTTGGACGGCGGGTTAGATATATTGAAAGATCAGGGGGTTAAACCGAAGAAATCAGGACCTATGTGTAATTATTTTACACATACCTTGGACTGCGGGTTTATTACTGAAAAGCTGAGGGTCTCTTTATCAAAACTTGCAAGGCTGACCGGTATTCCTTTGATTGACTTGATCTGGGACCGTAGATCTGCGGATGGACGGTCGTGACGGCTTGCGGTCGCCGGAGTTGGCGGCGCTGCGGTGGCGCACGGCGGGGAGCTCGCCGGCGTGGGACGATTCCGGGCTACGGGTCACCAAAACGAGCGCGGTTTGGCCTGGGAAAAAGATGAGAGCACGACGAATCCAACCAGGGCGGTTTTGACGGCGATTAGTCGACGACGACGACGTATGGCGCGAAGGGGCGGCTCGGCCTATAGATGGAAACTCCGGTGAGCTACTCCGGTGAACCGAGGGCAATTCGACGAGTTCAAATGGCTTGGCGAGCTTTCTTACATCCGTGCGATGGTCCCGGTGGTGATCTTGGCGATGGATTGACGACGATTGAGTAGATCGACGGTGGCGGGTGGCACCAAGACCTCGGGGCGGCAACGCTCCGTGGAACGACCACACGCGATGGCGGCTAGGGTTTCTAGGGGTTCGAGGTTCGGCCGGCGCGAGTTTTATAGGCCGGGTCGTGCCTTGGCGCGCGAGACAGGGAGACCGAGGCGGGTGGTGCGGAGCTCGGGCTCGGCTCGGACTTGGGACCGAGTCCCGGTCGAAGACGACGACGAAGCTGACGGGCGGGGCCCGCATGTCGGCGAGACGGGGACGGCGACGGAGGAAGCGGCAAGGCGCCGGGCGCCTTCAGCGTCACCGCGACGGGCACGGGCCGGCGGCAGCTGGAAAAATGGGCCGCGACAGGCATTGGACCGGGCCGGAAAGCAGGCGCAGAGAGAGATGAGGGAGGAAAAACAGACTGGGGAAAAGCTTGAGGAGGAAAAGTGAACTTTTTTCTAAACTCCTTTTCTAAGCTCCACACAAAAACAAATCAATTTGAATTTAAACAAGTTTAAATTCACTTTTGACTTGCCCACAGCACAAAATACAATGCGTCAGCATGAATGCAACAATAAACTTATTGAGCCTATTAATTAATTATTTAATTCAATAAAATCCTAATAATTCCACTTAAATCACAAAAATTCATTTATACCTCAAATAAATCCTAGAAAAATCATAAATTGTTTCTACAATTTCTTGTGATGAAAATTAGGGTGTTACAGCCATCGAGCGGCTTAATGATATAATATACTCTTCTTTTGCTGTATATAATCCTTAAGGCGATGCATGTTACACCGGCTCTTATTTTTCTTGAGGCAATTTTTTATCGGCTTCCAAGCCTGACGCGGAGCATCGGCTTTACAAATTTACCCAAATGCTAGGGTAGTACAATTGGATAAGCAAATTCGAATTTTGCCCCCCAAGGCGAAACAATAATCAGGCCGATTCAATTTATAAGAAGAACTATCAAATACATATTTGAAAGAACTGATTAACCATATCGGCCTTTGTTTTCGTCGGACCAGCCACGTCAATTTTCATGATTTATCTTCAACATCACCAACACCAGATCCATAATGATCAACAATCTCATTGTTCACGTGGCCGATACCTTGATCTGATGAGCAGCCGATGTTCAACAATATTACGGCTTAAACCGAATTCACCTCGGTCTTCAAAATCTTCTATACAATCGGCTATTTAAAATAAAGTCTCAGAGCCGACTGCTTGGATCGGCTGTAATCCTTGATCGGACACCTTGAGGAAGTCACCATCCCATGTTTTTCCTGATAGGCATTCAATCCCATCAAACTCCCAAATCGTTGATTCGGCTGTTGCAATGCTAACCGAATCATCAGCTGGGACAATCTCTATATTATTGCCTTGCCACTGAATCAAACACTGATGCATTGTGGATGGGATACAGCAGTTGGCATAAATCCAATCTCGCCCAAGGAGCATGCTGTAGGAACCTTGTCCATCAATCACAAAGAAAGTGGTCGGCAATGTCTTGCTGCCGATAGTCAACTCCACATGAATTGCCCCCCGAGGCTCTGAAACATTACCGCCGAAATCCTTGAGCGTCATATTTGTCTTGATCAGATCATCAATCCCCTTGCCCAACTTACGGAATATGGAATAGGGCATAAGATTGACAGCAGCTCCTCCATCAACAAGCATCTTGGTCATCGGCTTCCCATCAACGTATCCCTTGATGTACAGAGGCTTCAGGTGCCGATATCCATTCGCATTTGGCTTCTCAAATATCGCCTTTTCTGAATCAAGAACTAAGCATGCGGCGGCCTCTTCCAGCTCATAATCGGCCTCATCATCATTCTGTTCATCAGGAGCAGCAAAATCAAAAGGCAACATCAAAACCATGTTTACCGGGGCCGATGCGCTTGCTTCATCATCATTGGCCATCTTAGCGCGCCAAACTTTCTCTTTGGCTAACTCTTGCTCCTGAATCTGCTCATGATAGCGCAACCTCTGAACACGTCTCTTTTTGGACCTAGAAATTCCTGATGGGCACCACTGTCCAGGCTTCATTTGAGGTTCTTTAGTCCGATCCCGAACTGGAGCCTTTCCTTCCATTTTTTCAGGGCCAAGAGCATCAACCTGGCCTTCGATATTTTTATGGCCATGAGCATCAACTCGGCCTTCATCTCCTTGATGATGATCATCAATCCTGACGCCGATCCGTTCATGAACTGATCGTCGACTTCTCTTGAAAACTCTGTATTCTTCATACTGGAAACTGCATTCAGGACAATCTGCTTTGGATGGTAATCTAAGCTTCTCGTTCCAGCAGAACATGAAGAAAGGACATCTCCAGTGACCATCATAGGTCTGACGTCTGTCCATATGCCAATCGGATCTATCATCGCACCAGCGCCGTCCATCGGACCTATCATCATATCGGTGTTGTCCATCGGACCTATCATCATATCGGCGTCGGCCATCGGACCTATCATCAAATCGGCGTCGGCCATCGGACCTGTCATTGTATTGGCGCCGATCATCAAACCTATCATCAAACCGCCTCGCCTGATATTCGCACCTCTGACGCCGTCGTTCCTCGCGCTCTTCCCATGCTCGAGCTGCTGCCTGCTGCCTTTTGTACTTGTTAATCAGCATCTGGGAAGTCACACGTGGCCGATATCCACTAGGAGCATTAGATTCACGCCCAAATGCCTGATGATTCCTCCGCAGCTCTTCAACAGTAACTTGAACTGCAGGATCAACCGCACCAGAACTCTTGGCGTGGTCCGATGTAAGCACCTTAAACTTCCCCTTCTCATCAGCATCAACCATATTAATGGAAAAGAAGAAATCAGCAAAGTTATTAGGAAAGGGATGACCATCGATCTTCATGGCTTTCTTGTTGTCTTCAAATTTGATCTTGCCAGATTCAATAGCCAATTGGATCTCCCTCCTGAACACCTTGCATTCGTTTGTTTCGTGAGAAGTTGAGTTGTGCCATTTGCAATATTTGCGTTTCTTCAACTCATCGGCCGATGGAATTGAGTGATTTGCAGAGAGTTGGATAAGCTTTTCACTGAGCAGCAAATCAAAAATCTTATCAGCCTTTGTTATATCAAAACCAAACTTCTCAGGGTTCTGTTTGCTCCATGGTAATGATACTGGCTTTTTGGACTTGGTCCATTCAGCTATGTTGATATCAGCCTCTTCTTCAGAATCAGAGAGATAGGACACTTGCTTTGAAAATTTTGTACACTTCATCTCTTGATATCGGACCTCATGGGCTGACACCTTCTGCACTAATTGTCCCAACGTCTCAAACTCCTGAGCCGAAAACCTTTCCTTGATTGGCGCGAGCAAACCCTGGAATGCAAGCTCAGCCAACTGCATATCAGATAGCTTCAAACTGTAGCATCGATTCCTGATTTCACGGAACCGTTGAATATACTCTTTAACGGACTCATCATTCCTTTGTCTGACAGCAATCAAATCGGAAATCTTCATTTCGTTGAGACCAGAAAAGAAGTATTTAGGAAACTGCTTCTCCATATCGGACCATCCTGTGACTGATCCTGCTGGCAACGACGTAAACCAAGTAAACGCCGGCCCTGATAGCGACAGAGGGAAGAATCTAAGCCTGAGTCCCTCTTCTGAAGCAGCCTCACCACATTGAGCCAAGAATCAGCTCACATGTTCGATGGTGGTCATATCATCCTGCCCGGAGAATTTTGAAAAGTCCGGCACTCTATAACGTGGAGGAAGTGGCACTGCATCAAAGTAAGATGGGTATGGGTGCCGGTACAACCTCGCTTCATCTTTAGGCTTCAAGCCGAATTGATTCTGGATCACCTCGGCTATTTTCCGTGACCAATCGGACTCCTGTCCTCCGGGTGACATTCCACCAGCTTGAGTCACATCCGTCATGTAATTGTTGTAATCACCGACCATACGCTGATGTGGAGGAATCTCTGTACGTAGCCTTGCAGCTGCAGGTTGCTTTTCTTCTTCGTTCAGAGTCCTAGTATATTTTTCACCATGCGGGCCGACAATCGTTCCATCGGCCATCAATAGAAAACCGTTGGCCAGCTGAATAGGTAGTGGAATTGTTGGATTCTGTGGAGCAACGGTCATGGCATTATCTTCAGTCTCCTTGTCTTTCCCTGATCCTGACGATCTTGCAGAATCTGCTATAAAGACTGGGCCTTTCAAACAAATAGAATCATCCACTGCCTTTTTGATGAGATTATCTAAAGAATTCACCAAAGTGCCTGACTGGTTGATCAATGCATGATGAACAGCCTGGTGAATCATCTCTGTCATGTTGACATGGTACTCCCGAGCATCAGTCGTTTTCTTGATCAACTCTGGATCTGAGAGAGCACCTTTGAGTATAGGGCCTGAACGATTACACCCAAATTGGCCAAGGCAGAGCTTCTCAAATGCATCAATCTGGGACTGAACTGCATCTAATTGAGCTTTAGACAGATCGGCCTTTGTAATTGGAATGGCCGTCTCAGGCGTCTTGTTCTTGTCATTCTTGGCCTTCTCAGCAGCTTCTTTTTCAGCAGCAAGTTTTGCTGCAGTTTCTTTCTCAGCGGCGAGCTTTGCTGCGGTTTCTTTTTCAGCATCAGACGACGACATCTTGGAATTTGCTTCTCGTGTCCCACCAGGCGTGCCAAAAATGTGTTGACGCGGAAAATCGGCGGTCGTATCCTCCGCGTGCAGCACAAGAAGACCAGGGAGATCTGCTTCACTCCAGTGCCAGCCTGCACTTTGTTCAGGTTCGCGGCGTGCCAGTCAATTTGACCTGAAATTGACAAGGGGATAAAACAGTTAAATTACTCTTTGATTGTGCCGGCTCTATTCCAAACGGCATAGGCGCGTTGGATTTCAGCCAAGACCCAATCAGACTTGCGTCGGCCGATACCAATCGGACCTCAAAATCGGACTTCATAGACAACCTCAATCGGACCAATATAATCAGACCTTAATCAGTCATCTAATCGAACCTCAGAATCGGACCAATCAGGATCGGACCTTGTAACAGATCAGCCTTTAAATAAAATAAAGCATAAAATATGGCCGATATGTAAATAATGGATCAGCTGTGCCTTTGAACAATATATTAAATAATCAAAGTGTAAGCCGATACATTGTCCATCTTGCCTAGTTACCAGTTTGATTTATCTTATCGGACTATCTAACCAGCCAATCGGACCAGAACCTTTTCAGAGAAATCTAGCTCTGACATAGGGAATCTAGATTTCTCCAGCTCTGATCAAATCAGATAGCTAAACAATCAAACTCAACTCATCAACCTGTCAACTAAACAAGATGCTCGCACAAGTGTTAATCAGATTAAGCAAATAAGTAGATAAAACATTAACAGGATCGTTCTGATTCTAAAGTATGCTATCAAATAATCAAGCAAGACCTAGCTCCGACGTAGGGAATCTAAATCACACTTAACACTCGAATAGCAATCAGGTATAACCAAAGCTTCCTTTGACTAATCAAGATGAATCTAGCTCCGACGTAGGGAATCTAAACCAAGCATGACAATCAAAGATCAATCTTATCATATTATGAACATCTAGCTCCGACGTAGGGAATCTAAACAAACACAATACTCAAAGAACAACCAGATTAAACCACAAAGCATGGATCGGACCTAGAACGATACTGTAAGATAAATATTGCTTAAATCGGACCAAGACCGGTGCTCAAAGCCGTTGAAGAAGTAGATTGATTCACATGGCGCAGATCTAAACCAATCTAGCGACTTCAAACAACCGCAAAGACTGCCTTTAAATAACCAAGATTACTCTAGCTCCGACGTAGGGAATCTAGACTAATCTTGATGATCTAGCTCCGACGTAGGGAATCTAGACATAAAGTATAGTCCGATAAACGATAATCTGTTGAATAATCAATATTGATCTAGCTCCGACGTAGGGAATCTATATCAATCTTGATTATCTAGAGATAAATCGGTTGAACAGTATAAACGAGAAAGGGCGATGCGCCTCAATTCAAAGCCTATACTAGTTCGATAAATTGACTAACTTACTGGTAAGCGGGAGATCAGAACTGATGCAGCCCGTCCACCAATGAGCTTCGTCGGTAACTACTACTAGGGTTTTGGCGTGAAGCCGGGTTGTATTGATTGTGAGAATAATTCTTTACAATGGACGAGGGTTTATATTTATACCCTGGTCATGATGAGTCCTGATCGGACCAAACTAACTTGCAGATAAAGTAAACTTATTCTAAGATAGAATGGGACTCTTTAATACGCCTTCTAAAAAGAAATAGTCCCTGCTTATGCCACGCTTCCTTTTTAGCCGATGTATATTTCTCATTCACCATCAGATCGGACTCTCCTTCTTCATCGGACTCTTCCCCTGCATCGATTTCCTTCTCCGGCACCATTTGTTTGACCATTCAACGGGTCCACTGCGCAGTTTCAACCTCACCACGTCACCATCTGACTCAGCATATCAGGTGCGAAAATCTGGTGTCAACACCTTCAACAAACAATGGATGGAGAGCTAAGGATGATGGAGACAACAAAGGGGCCCTTGCAGTGGGTGCTAGGCTGGGCCAGCCTGGCAGGGCAGGGTAGGGCGCAGCGCAGGGCCGGGCAGGGCACGAGCAGCCGGCCGGATTGCATGGCGCGGCGGCGGCCAGCGGGCTAGCGACGAGCTAGAGCGAGGGAGCGCAGCCGGCGGATGGCGCGTGCAGGGAGCTCGCGACGGCAGCTGTGACGGTGACTACAGGTGGTGGGACGCATGAGCAGCTGGCCGGAGGCAAGCGGATCGGCGGAGCGCGGCACGGCGCGGTGCACGGCCGACACCAGCAACACCTGCAGCAATAATTGGAGCCACACTACACTGCACGGTTAGAGATAGGCCTACTGCTGTCGGAGACGCCAAGGCAGACGCGGCTGTTCCGACGCGCATCTCCAATGTGCCCGACGATACGAGGCGCGTTTTGTAAAATGCGTGTCTCCTATGATACTGCCATCATAGGAGACGTGTTTTTACAAAGCGGGTCTCCTATTGTTCCCAACAAATGAGACGCATGTTTATTACCCGCGTCTCCTATGAGTGACGAACTCATTGGAGATGCGGGGTTACAACACGCGTCTCCTATATAGGTACATAGGAGACACGGGTTGTTTATGGGCGTTTTTGGCAGACTCAATGGAGACGCGTTTTAAGAACATGTGTCTCCAATGAGTCATAGGAGACGCGTCTAGAAACCGCGTCTCCTATGAATATGATGGTGTCTTCATTGGCGCCGTCTTACGCAGATCAGCAACTGAGAGAGGTAGCTTGGCCTTCCTGAGCACACGACGCTTCTAAAAGTATTATAAGTACAATAAAATCCATCTAAGAGGTCATGTGCGGACACAGAGTAAAAATCATACTCATCAAGTACACCGTCCATCTGTCCATCCTTATCTCTTAAAGCGGATCCTATTCGAGTTTAAAAACTCAAAACTCATTTTTCACACAATAAAAACTATGCATATCAGCATGGATGCAACAAACAAATATTTTATAACCTATAATTAATTTATTTAATTTTAGAAGATAGTTTTTATTTCAAATAATTTCACATGCTTCCTAATTAATTCTAGCAAATTTTATAAAATTTTTAAAATCCTAGCAAAATTCAAACTAGGGTGTTACATGTCCCATCTGCTGGGTGCCTTATGAAATCATCCTTCTTGCGCCCCTCCTTGTGCCAATGCATTAGTTGTGCGTCCTTGCTTGATGCAAACAAACGCCTCAGGCATGGCATTAATGGAAAATACCACGCCACCTTCTGAGGAGCTCCATGCACCCTCTTCACATCACCCCCATCATTTCTTCGTTTGTATCGAGGAGCTCCACACTCGGGCATTCGGCTGCCTCTGCATGATCGCCATGGAACAGGACACAGTCATTCTTACAAGCATGTATTTTCTCCACCTCCAGTCCCAAAGGGCAAACATTCTGCTTGGCCTCGTAGGTGGTCATGCGTATCTTATTATTCTCCGGAAGCATGTCCCTAGGCAGATCCAACAATGCCTTGAAACTACGATCGGTCATATGATGGGTGGCCTTTAGCTGGAGGAGCTTAAGTGACGTGAATAGCTTTGTCCATTTTTTCTTGCAGCCCAGATAGAGTGGGGTCTTCATATCTGCCACCAGTTGTTTTAGTTTCTCCAATTCTGAACTATTATACCCAGCATACCCTAGGGCATCACGCACCATCTCCTCCAATTTGTCTGTTATATTGACATAATTGTCATCGATACCAACCAGTGTTAGGTTGATCTCTGGATCTGGCCCAACGGCCAGATCCGAGTCATTTTCCCTCGCGCCCTGATCGAGGGCGCACAACCAACTCATGGTTGCGGGCCCCTGTCACGCAGCGCTATATTAAGGAGGTGGGGGCCAGGGCACATGGTACGAGGTTCACCGCGTCGCTAAAACCCCACCGACAAACCCTAGACCCGATCTGCTCAGCGCTGCAGCGACGGGAAGCTCCACCGCCGCCTGCGCCGAACCGCCGGCTCCTTCACTGCTGGATCTACATGAGCACTCTGGGCTCCGGGATTGCCGCCGCCGCCGACTCCGCCTCCACCGGCTCTCTCCCCGACACCCAGCAGAGGACACCGCCGAGCACCGAGGGCCAGAGGCCGCCGTCAACCGAGCAGTCAGCTCAACTGCAACATCTACTCGCCTCCGCACCAGTGATGGCCATGGTGGCGTCATCCTCCTCCAAGCCCGCTGGTTAACCCTAATCCCTTCTCTCTCTCTCTGGGTAATCTTGTTCTAGATGTTAAGCATGTTGATAAACTCATTCAAGTTCATGTCAATTACCCACTGATCCATGCCTAGAAGGTCCACATGAATGTAACAACCAGGTCATCTTTAGTAAGATCATGGCCTGCAGTCTGACTATCACAGTTTGCTTCACTAGTCTGAGAGCTATGAATGTCAGGCAGTCCTTCCTCACCATCCTCACCAGTGTTCTGCTGATTTTCAAATATGTGGTCTTGACCCATACGCGCGTCTCCACGGGCCGGACCAAAAGAGCAAGTGGGCCGCGCGCAACCGGGCCGAGTGGCAGCACCGCTGAGAAGGCCATGGGCCGAGTCGCGCGACCGGGCCAGCGGCTGCTGAGCCGCTGAGCCGCATGGGCCGCCTGCCGTTTTTCTTCAGCCGGGCCGCAAAACAGTAGAAGTTGACTAAATTTTATTCCTTTTCAGAAGCTTAATTGATGAATTGTGATTAGTTTTTGATCTCTAATAAATTTTGAACCAGCGGGATAAATTTATTTAGAGAGTAGATAAGTACAGTGATGCTTCTGAAAAGCATATTTCTTCATGATTTTGTTCATGTTTCCGCTGCTATAATGTTTAAATCTCCCAATTGAATTGGAACCAATGGGAAAATTTAATTGGAAGAGTAGTCATGTTTTTTGAGTTAATTATGATATTGTTAATTTTCTGACCAAAGTTGATGATAGCAATATTATTATTTCATTTATTTATGAGTTTTCCATGTATTAATTCTATTTCTGCCCAACGGTGATGTAGAATTAGTGTAGAAGAACATTGTATGTTTTAATTTCACCAACGTTAAATTAAGACGTGCAATTGTTATTTAATTTTTTGTTCTCATTGTTTCTGGAGTTTGTTTTCAGGAAGAGGCAATCCATTGAGTTACATCTCGAGCATTGAGCCCCTCAATGGAGGGAATTATGGCTCATGGCGAGAACAGGTTGAGATAGCACTTGCGCTGACAGATATTGATCTGGCGCTGACAGCTCCTTGTTCCACTGAGCCTGTAGACCCTGTAAGGGGAGAGAATGAAAGTGAAGCTGATTTCAACACTCGTGTTCATAATCATGCTCCACTAAGAATGAAGTATGACCATGACAAGGCTCAGTGGGATAGTTCAAACCGCAAGTGCTTGATGGTGATCAAGAGCTCCATAGTGGAGGCCATAAGGGGAGCAATCCCAAAGTGCACTACTGCCACATAGTACCTAGG
This sequence comes from Alloteropsis semialata, assembly GCA_004135705.1. NCBI lineage: Eukaryota > Viridiplantae > Streptophyta > Magnoliopsida > Poales > Poaceae > Alloteropsis > Alloteropsis semialata. The sequence goes on along the minus strand of CM014276.1, from coordinate 40,706,705 downwards.
AGAGTGGAGAGTCAGTTCACTGGCTCTTCAAAGGCTTATGCAAGCACTCTGATAAAGAGGTTAGTGACTGAGAAGTACACTGGTGGCGGGATAAGGGAGCACATATTGAAGATGAACAATATGGCTTCAAAGCTTAAGCCTATGGAATTGGGACTCCAGGATGAGTTCTTAGTTCACTTGATCTTTGCCTCACTGCCTAAAGAATTTGAGACATTTGTTGTGAACTACAATTCACAGCCAGAGAAGTGGGGCATGGAGAAGCTTATTGCCATGTGTGTGCAAGAAGAAGAAAGGCTTAAGGTCTCCCGTGGTGATTCTATCAACTACGTGAAGCAAAACAAGAACAAGGGGAGTTATAACAAGAACTCTAAGCCACAAGGGAAGCCTCAGTGGGATAATTCCTCTTCTTCTAAGGCACATGGAAAGGCTCCTCAGAATGATCACCATCAGAAGTCCAACAATGAAGAAGTGGACAGGGACACTTGCAGGTGGTGCAAGAAGAAAGGGCACTACCAGAAAGATTGCCTTGATTTCATAAAGCATCTGATGAAGAAAGGTGAGGACATTATTACATTTGTAGATGAGTCCTTGTATTTAAGTTATGCAAAATCTACTTGGTGGATTGATTCAGGTGCAACTATTCATGTTGCAAATTCATTACAGGGATTCCATATGAGGAGGACCCTGCAAAGAGGGGAAAGAACCATTAGAGTTGCAAATGGTGTTGAAGCTGAAGTTGAAGCCATAGGAGTACTCCTGTTAGAATTAAAGGATGGCTTTGTACTTCATCTTCGAGATGTTCTTTATGTACCCTCTTTGCGTAGAAACTTAATAAGTGTCTCACGTTTAGACAGTGAAGGATTTCATTGTGATTTTGGTGATGAACAATGTAAGCTTATGATTAATGATAAGTGTGTTGGTCTTGCCTTCCGACAAGACGAGCTTTATTTGTTATCACTGAATGAGAATGTGAATGTTATGAGCACTATGAATGAGAATGTCTCATTGTCTATGAATGCAAGAAATAAGCGGAAGAGAATTGATGACGCCTCTTCAAAATTATGGCACTGTCGTTTAGGCCATATTTCAAGGGCGAGAATAGAACGGTTAATTAAGAAATCAATTCTTCCGCCGCTAGAATTTTCAGAATTAGATCAATGTATTGATTGCATTAAGGGCAAGTACGTTAAGAAGATTAAGGAAGACGCTAAACGAAGCGCATGAGTCTTAGAGATAATTCACACAGACATCTGTGGACCATTTCCTTTGACATCTGTGGATGGTTATGATTCATTTATAACATTCACAGATGATTATTCTCATTATGGCTATATTTATCCAATTAAAGAAAGATTAGAAGCGTTGGATAAATTCAAGATATTTAAGGCTAAAGTGGAAAATCAGCACAACTTAAAGATTAAGATAGTAAGATCCGACCGTGAGGGAGAGTACTATGGTCGGCATACCCCTTATGGCCAAGTTTTTTTTTTGAACGGAAACTGTGGAGGAGTTCTCCACAGCATTTTTAAATTAAGAATAAAAAAACAAGAGGGAACAGAGTACATAGATACTTACAAAGAGAGAAAGAAAATTACAAAACAGAATCTAAAATTAAGAATAAAAAAACAAGAGGGAACAGAGTACATAGATACTTACAAAGAGAGAAAGAAAATTACAAAACAGAATCTAGCCAAAGTAAAATAATTGGTCTATCTATCTCCTTAACTCTATGAATCTGAAGAAGAATTTGCTCTCTGAACCTCAGGCACCAGAGATTAAAGGTAGGATGTACCCCATTGAAGATCTTATCATTTCTTAAGTTCCAGAGCACCCAAGTCGCAATGATGAAAATTTCAATGAAATAGGGAAGCTGCATATACCTTCTTGTGTTTTCCAAACGCTCATGAATATTACCTCCATTTTGTCACTGGAAACCCAATTTCGTCCAGCATAGGGTTGCAAACGGGCAAGCAAAAAAGAGATGTTCAATATCCTCCTCTACACTGTCACCACACATCACACAGAAAGCATTTGGCTGCACATGAAAATTTCGCCTCCTCAACATTATCTTTGTATTCAGCCTGTCAACTAAGATTAGCCAGGCAAAGAAACATAACCTTTTTGTGCACTTAGATCTCCATATTCTGTCATAAGTACGAGGAACTTGCATATGCTGGAAGGCTAGGTTATAAAATTTCCTTGAGGAATATTTAGTGTTGCCCCACATGAAAGACCATGAATCTTTTGAGAGAGGATTATAACCACAGGTCTGCAAGTGGGCAGTCATAGCATTTAGTTCATCATGAGCCTGTTCGGATAGCGGAAGAAGAAAATTTCTTCCAGTGTTTCAGCTTGGACCATTTGCTTAACTGAACAATTTGCATTTTTAACAAAAGAGAAGAGCCTTGGATAGAGTGCAGACATTAGATTCTCAGCCCATAAGTCATCCCAGAACAAGACTGTTGACCCATCACCAATAGAGCATTTTGCAATTCCTCTGTATAAGATATTTAGTCTCAAGATGTCTTTCCACCAAAACGAACCAACTTCCCTGGTTCCATGTGGCACTTTGTTGGCATAGTACCTATTCCAGATAAGGTTGACCCAGGGAACATCAGCCTTTTCATAGAACTTATGTAATTGTTTAAGCAATAAGGCCTCATTCTGCAATCTCAAATTAGTGACACTCAGGCCACCTTTGCTTTTAGGCTTAAGAAGGTGATCCCAAGCAACCAAATTTCCTCCCTTCTTTTCATTGTTGTTTCCTCTCCAGATACATTGCCTACGAGCTCTATCAATATTTTCAATCAAGCCAATAGGAAGCTTTATTGTGCACATAGCATATGTAGCTAGAGGTGTAATAACTGAATTAACCATTTTCAATCTTCCAGTATATGAAAGAAGAGATGAACAAGCAGATAGGCGCCTTTCCACTCTATCCATAAGAGGTGTCATGTCTTCCATTCTAGGTTTTGTTGTACCCATTGGCAAACCAAGATAAGTAAAAGGCATAGATCCAACCTGGCAATCCAGAGTTGCTGCCAGAGTAGTCATTTTACTTTCAGCCACATTTATTGGAAGCATTAGAGACTTTTGAAAATTGACCTTTAGACCAGTGGAATCAGCAAATAAGACTAGAATGTTTTTTAGATGAAGAATCTGTTGGACATCTGCTTGCATAAACAGTAAGGTGTCATCTGCATACTGGATTATAGGGAAATCATCTGTAGGCTGAGGCACTGGAGTTCTTAGCAAGCCCTGAGCACATGCATCATTAACCACATATTGTAACATTTCTGCTGCAAGCACAAAAAATAAGGGGGAAAGAGGATCCCCCTGTCTCACTCCTCTTTTGCATGTGAACTGCTTCCCTGGCACGCCATTAAGAAGGATAGATGACTTTCCTGATGACAAGATCATTTTCATCCAATTCAACCATTTATTTGGAAAATTCATGGCTGTTAACATATCCAGAATAGCTACGTGCTCAACAGTATCAAATGCTTTAGCAAAGTCCAGCTTAAGAATGATGATTTCTTTTTTACTTTGATGACATTGATGGATGTACTCAAAACTCCAGGCCAAACTATCCTGAATTGTTCTCTTTTTAATAAAGCCATATTGATTTGGATGCAATATCTTTAGTATATAGGGTTGCAGTCTTTCAGCCAAAATCTTTGTTAAAATCTTGATGCTGCAGTTCAGCAAAGAAATTGGTCTATAATCATTTATAGACTCAGGATTGTTAATCTTTGGCACCAGGGTAATATATGAATTATTAATACTGTCCAAATTCACCCTTTCATGGTAGAAATCAGAGCACAGGCTGTAAAACATATCCTTTAAAGCTGGCCAACATTTCTTCAAGAAGCAACCATTAAACCCATCAGGACCAGGGGCCTTATCAAGGGGCATAATTTTTATGATTCTGTCAATTTCCTCATTTGTAAAGGGATCCACTAGACTGTCCAAATTTATATTCAGATTTATCAGGGCTGCAAGATCAAACTGAACATTTGGATTGAGGCTGATGCCCATTCTGTTTCTGTAAGCTGACCAAAGCAGAGCAGCTTTGCTATTATGGTCACAAACCAAGTTACCATTATCATCTTTAAGCTGAGGTATAGAATTTTTCCTATATGCGATTGTTGCCATAGCATGAAAAAACTTGGTACATTCATCTCCAAACTTGATTTTATTGACCGTATACCTCTTCTTCCAATATTTATTTTTATATTCCAAAAGTTTAATCAAGTGAAGCTTGACTAGTTCTCTGAAGTTCCACTCATAGTTCAAAAGAAGTCTGCCATCTTCCACAAAATCCAAATAAAGTATAACTTTATTGCCTCTATCAATTAGGAGACTGAGGTTGGATAGAGATTTACTCCAGATTTTAAGCTCATATCTGATGTTCTTCAGCTTGCCTGTCAGAAATGTAGCTGAATCCCTCTGATTTTTAACTGTCTTTGCTAGGCCTTTGATCACTGTCTCTGCAAAACCTAGATGGTCAGGCCAGAAATTTTCAAACCGAAAAATTGAAGATCTGGGTATATGTGATCATATGTGATTTTAGCCATTGGAAGGACTTCTGTATTTGGATACTCAAGGGTCCAATTTACTGAAGGAAAGAACCAGTCTAGCTGCTCCAAAAGAGGATCATGTTGCATATTACTCCATGTGTAAGCTCTACCCTTTAAAGGTAATTCTATCAAACCCAAATGGCCAATAACATCATTAAAAATCAATGTATCATTGAGGTTACCTCCTGGTTTATTCCTGTCTTCCAGAGAATGATAAAAATTGAAATCCCCAATGAGGATCCAATTATCAGCGTCCTGGATGTCTAGATCCCTCAACCAAGAGATGAACTCTGTTCTCAAAGGTTCTTGACAAGGTCCATAAACTGAGGTGAGGTTCCAGCTTTCAAGATTATGAACCGAAGAAAGTTGCACTGTCAAGGCATATCTTTGAACATGCAGAACTTGACCTGTAAAACTTGAGCTGCACCAAAAGACTAAAATGCCTCCCGAGGCTCCAACAGAACGAACATATTCAAACATGTCAAATCTTCTTGGGGGAAAATTTCTAATGAATGGTGTATCAAAGTGTTCTCTTTTCATTTCTTGCAAACACACAATTGAACAAGCACTTTCCTCTATTTTATTTCTGAGCGCATCCCACTTTTCTGAAGCATTTATTCCTCTAATGTTCCAACAGAGTATATTCCAGTTACGAGAATTCATTGGGAAACCAGATGAGAGGAAAGACTAAGCTTATGCCAGCATAAACTTGTGAAAACTCATAAAATATAAGCAAGCATAACCATCTTGGAAATCTGGAATGGACCAGAATTGAAGCACCTGGATAGGACCAGGTGAAGAGGGACACATTATGTGACAGGGGTAACACACCAAGGAAGCCACACCATAAGCATACTAAAACCAACTTGTTCGGCAATTCAAGAACCATGAGCACACCATAATGATCACACCATAAACACACCATGTCTACCTTGTTCAGAAACAAAAGCATCCCAGAGACCATAATAAAGTTTATCTTTCTAAATATTAGCAACAAAAACAAGCATGTGTGATCTGCTAGCAACAAAACATCTTCTTCATCCACCTGCGTAGAGCAGCACCATCTCCAGATATCAGCCTGATGTGGATTCTGCATTCTTGCTTCTTTTTGGGATTTGTTTGAGCAGCTGCTCATCAGACATCATCTTAGACGATATCCCACAATAATTCCCCAGCTCCTTAGTGTCTCCATAGGAATAGCACTTGGAACTTCCCCAGATGCATTTGGTATGAAGTTCACATAAGAGGGGATTCCACAAGTACTCTGCTTCTTACTTTTCTTTGGTGTGCTAGTTATCTGACAGTGCATAAATCCATCATCTTTGCGCAGCCTGGGGCTTCTTCTGACAGAATCTGAGACTAAGGGTACATGAAGACTGCTGGCTGAAATAACATTGGTCAGCTGAATTCCTTGTGACACATCCTGAGTAGAGACCCCCCTCAAAGGCATTCAACAAGTTCTTTTTAGCTGGGGGAACTGAGATATTAATCTGTTCAGCAGCAGGAGGTACCAGTTGTTCCTCAAGGCAAGTAGATGTGTCAACATTCAAAGTCAAGGCAGGTTCATTGTTTTCATGATCCATTGCTTCCATCTTCTCAGCAAGAAGGGCCAGCAACACAGAATGTAATTCAGGCTTATATGGGACTATGGCCTTGGATAGATCTTCTGAGCTTGTAAAAGCTTTTGACCAGGTTCTTTTCATTGCATTCAATCTCCCAAGATCATCACCTCTTAAAGGTGGAAGAAAGGAGCCAGGCATCACTTTCATAAAATGATCAGAAAGAGCATATGTCACGCTTGACTGCACTTCAACTAGAGAAGTAGCTTCACTAGAAGATGAAGAGGAAGAACCCATGTTGCCCTTCATCACCATCTCAACTGTCAATCTAATTTCAGGCCCTGAACCTCTAATGAGCTCAGCAGTTGAGCCAGATAGCTCCAGGGAGTCTTGTGGCTGGTCAGGATGCTGGGGCAATTGTGCATCTTGCTCATCATCAATATCATCAGCTGGCTCATTATTGTCTGGTACTGCAAGATCTGCCATTGCATCGTTCATTTGTGCTTCATTGATTCCCATATCCTGAAGAACAAATTTTGCTGCACCAGCAAGATCATGCATCCAATTGGGAGGGGCATTAGGATTTGCATGTGCAATATGACCATGCATTGGATGAGGGTTTCCATCAGCAGGCACTAAATCTTCATCTGGGGGAAAACCATCTGGGAACTGCCCACCAATGATGTACACTGGTGCTGACCATGACCTTCCCTGTCCTCCAACTGTGGTTCCTTGAGAGACAACAAAACTACTAGGTATACGCTCAGGAGCCAGAACCAAACAGTCTAAGAAGGTCTTTGTTTATTTTGTCCCTCATGCCATGTAAGCAGTCGACCAAAAGGTGCTACTCCAGCCTTAAAAAATTCCATGGTTTGATAATCCAGAGGGAAAGCAAGGACCATTAGCCTACAAATTCTGACATAAGGACATGCTCTGACATTATGTGCCTCATCATGCTTAATGACTCTAAGAACAGAACCATTGTCCAGGGCTAATGGGGACAAGTCAATCAAAGACTGCCTTTGAGTAGCTGATGCAAACTGAACCAAGCCTAATCCCACTGGAGATCGATATCGCGATAAAATTCTTACTGGATGATTATGCTCGATTTCTTCAACAACATCATGGAGCACAGGAAGCATCTGGTGCTCCGGCGGCTGCGGCTCCAACACAAAGATTGCATACTCCTCGTGACACCAAGGCGGCTCTGCTCCAAGTGCTATGCGTCCTCTGGCCGGCCTCATCCATCCCTGCTCAACATGGGCGCCTGGGGTTAGGTAAGGTGTGGGATCGCATTGGAAGTTCACCATTGGGGGCGATGAAGGCGGCGAGGAGACCGGGGTTTTTTCAGTAGATTGATTCGATGGCGTGCTGTGAAGACTATCAGAAGCCGAAGCGGTGGCATTGTCCCGATTCTCGAGGATGGGCGAGGTCGACGAAGCAGAGACACCCGACTTGGGCTTCCAAAGCTTAGTGGGCCGGGCTCTGTTAAAGCATCTACGGGCCCAATGACCCAAACTGTGACAGACCCAACAGCGGACAGGTAAAGAGCAGGAGGGCCTCGAATGGCCAAAGCCCAAGCAATTTGAACAGGGGTGACAATTCGAAATTTCCATGTCCAACGAACCGTCCAATCCCTGATCCTGTAAATGCGGCTGACATTGCTCCAAACCCGAAGAACACTGACCTGATTGAAAACTTGAACGTAGCCTACCAAAAATACGTGCCAAAGGCACCTCTCGATCAACCCCAGAAACTTTAGCATCAGGATCGACATCAGAAACATGTACACCCAAATTCCCAAAACTGAGCGGCTGAAAAACAGAGGAAGAAGAAGTAACTGGAACCACAAAAGAGCCAAAGGACAAACACTGCTGATCACCAGTTGCATTCTGGAACTCTTGCACTGGAGTATGAGGATCTTGAACAAGTTTTACTGCGAAATGAACTTTTTTCACTGGTGAATGCTTAGCCTTGTCACATTTCTGCCGTTTGGAAAGAACTTTAGTCCATTCTTTTGCTTGTTCCTCTTCCCACAATAATTTTTCCCTTTCCCAGTGAGCAACTCCATTGTTCCAGAGATGAAAATAGACATCAAAAGACTGACCAATGATGCGATGACGAGAGTAGATGTGAAAACCAACCTTCTTACAAGAAACTGAAATTTTGTAGTGCCGATCACTCAAGAAGGATACATGAAAACCATCTGGGGAACCACCCAGGCAAGAAGCCAACGCAAAACCGACTGATTCCTCAGTAAGCCGAAAAGTGAATCTCCGGAAGGTGACAAGAAGAAAGAAAGAACCATCCACCACAGAGGATGGATGATGAACTGAGACTCCAAAACGGTTGAGGACCTCTTGTTGAAAAGCTTTTCCATCCGAAAAGTCCAATTTTCCAGCCAAAGAAGCTGGTAAATCCATTGGAATAGAGAAGAAAAAGGGGGGGAAGCACACCTTGAGATGGAGCACGATCAAGTTATGTCGATCTTCCACCCGACGCTCATGTTCAACAGCGGCAACACCTCCACGGCCAGGGCCGCCGACGTGGAGAGAAGCTCTTCCTCAAGATCCAGCCATCACACGACGCCGCGGATCTGGGAGAAACCATGCACACGGAGGCGCCCCCTGGACGCCCCAACCGGGGAGAGTCTCGCCGGAGAGGCCGGGACTGGAAGGGCGGCGGAGATCCGCGAGCGGCTGCACGAGCGGCGCCGGCCTTCAGGCTCGAGTGTGTTTTCCCCCCTTATGGCCAAGTTCCTGGACCTTTTGCAAGGTTCTTGCAGGAAAATTGCATAGTCGCCCAGTATTCTACACCGGGCAAGCCTCAGCAGAATGGAGTAGCTGAAAGACGTAACCGTACACTGATGGATATGGTTAGAAGCATGATAAGTTACTCCACCTTACCGATAGGTCTGTGGATGGAGGCATTAAAAACCGCCATTCATATTCTTAATCGAGTACCAAGTAAGTCGATACCCAAAACACCGTATGAGTTATGGACAGGAAGAGAACCCTCACTAAACAATTTATGTGTGTGGGGCTGTCCAGCTAAGGCCAAAATGTTTAACCCAAACATTGGGAAATTAGATCCTAAGATAGTCAGTTGCCATTTCATTGGCTATCCAGAAAAGTCGAAAGGTTATCGTTTCTATTGTCCTGACAGACAAACTAAGTTTGTAGAAACGAGACACGCTGTCTTTTTGGAGGATGAGATGATCAGGGGGAGCGTGGTAGCCCGAGAGATTATCCTTGAGGAGAAGCGGGTATGTGCACCCACTCCGATGATTCAGGAGCGGTTCTTCTCGCTACCTGTTGCAGTTGCACCGACAGTGCAGGACACTGTGGTGACAGCACCTATTGTTAGTGCTCCTGTGGCAGCAACAAATGAAAATGAGGAACCTGTCCCTCATGATCCTATAGAACCTGTTGTCACACATGAGGGAGAGCTACAACAGCCCCATGTGGAAGATGTGCCAAATGATGAGGCCCCCAGAAGGTCTCAAAGAGTTAGAAAATCAGCTATTCTTGATGACTATGAAGTCTATGTTAGCCAAGAAATTCAAATGGAGGGTGATCCCACCTCATTTAAAGAAGCCATGAGAAGCGCTCACTCTCAGAAATGGCTTGATGCCATGCAAGATGATATGAGATCAATGAGTACCAACAAAGTTTGGGACTTAGAAGAAATTCCTAAAGGAGCCAAGACAGTAGGCTGCAAATGGGTCTACAAAACAAAATGTGACTCCAAAGGGAAGGTAGAAAGGTATAAAGCGCGACTTGTGGCGAAAGGCTTCACGCAAAAAGAGGGAATAGATTATAATGAGACATTTTCTCCAGTCTCATGCAAGGATTCTTTCAGAATCATAATGGCACTAGTGGCACATTATGATTTAGAGTTACATCAGATGGACGTAAAGACGGCATTTCTCAATGGAGATTTGTATGAAAATGTGTACATGGCACAACCTAAAGATTTTGTTGTGGAAGGAAAAGAACGTATGGGATGCCGCCTGAAGAAGTCCATTTATGGATTGAAGCAAGCCTCCAGGCAGTGGCACTTAAAGTTTGATGAAACAATAAGGAAGTTTGGGTTTAAAGAGAATGAGGAGGACAATTGTGTCTATGTAAAGTTTAAAAATGGGAAAATCATTTTCCTTATCCTTTATGTGGATGACATCTTACTTGCTAGCAGTGATGTTAATCTGCTATTGGAGACGAAGAAATTTTTGTCCTCAAATTTTGCTATGAAAGATCTTGGTGAAGCATCATTCGTTTTAGGAATTGAGATTCACCGAGATAGAAGAAAGGAGGTTTTAGGATTATCGCAAAAAGCATATCTAGAAAAGGTTCTAAAGAAGTATGGTATGCATGCGAGTAAGCCAACACTTGCTCCCATAGTCAAGGGCGACAGTTTTGGGAGATTTGACAAATTTGTCTGTGCGCCATCAGTGGGTGCTTCAGGAGGAATTTTGGTAGTATGGAATTCATCTCATTTTTCAGGCCAAATCTTGGATATTCATCCGTTTGCAGTTTTTTTAACTTTCACTTCAGTGCATAATGGAGATAGCTGGAACCTGGTATCTGTTTATGGTCCTTGTCAAGAACCTGCAAGATCTGTCTTTGTTGAATGGTTAAGAAACTTGATTATTAATGATGATGATAATTGGCTCATTCTTGGTGACTTTAACTTCTATCGGTCTTTGGAAAATCGTAATAAGCAGGGAGGTAATGTTCAGGATACCTTTAATGATCTGATCGGGCATCTGGGTTTGATTGAACTTCCACTCAAGGGTAGAGCTTACACTTGGAGCAACATGCAACATGATCCACTACTTGAACAACTAGACTGGTTTTTTACATCAGTAAATTGGACTGTGGAGTACCCCAATACCTTGGTCCTTCCACTAGCAAACATTACCTCTGATCATATCCCGTGCAAAGTTATGATAGGCACCAGAATACCAAAATCCAATTTATTCAGATTTGAAAATTTTTGACCAAATCATCCTGGTTTCCTGGAGGCAGTGCAGAGAGGTTTGGCATTTACAGTAAGAAATCAACGCGACTCAGCGTCTATTGTGGCAGGAAAGCTCAAGAATGTACGGTATGAACTGAAAGTTTGGAGCAAAAAGTTGTCAAACCTCTCCAGGCTCATTGAGAATTGTAATAAGGTGATCTTTTTCCTTGATGATTTAGAAGACCATCGAGTGCTTCAAACTATAGAGTGGAATTTCAGAACTCTGATCAAGGACCACCTGCAATCACTTCTTAAGTTCAAAACTGAATATTGGAAGAAGAGATTCACAGTTCAAAGAATAAAGCTTGGTGATGAGTGTACCAAGTTCTTTCATGCCATGGCCACAGTATCCTTTCGAAGAAACACAATCACTCAGCTGAAAAATGATCAAGGGCAAATAATTTCTGACCATGATGGCAAGGCTACTTTGTTATGGACAGCTTATCGAAATAGAATGGGCATAACATCCTCTCCTATCATGAGCTTTGATCTCTCAAGCCTGATCCATTTAAACTTGGACTTCAGTAGTCCGATTGCCCCCTTCTCCACAGCAGAAATTGATAAGGTCATTAGTTCTCTACCTTTGGATAAAGCTCCAGGGCCAGGTGGGTTCAATGGTATGTTCATGAAAAAATGTTGGCTCCTGATTAAGGAGGATTTTTATAGATTGTGCACTGATTTCTTCAACTGTGAATTGAATTTGGAAAGTATAAACAACTCCTTTATCACCTTGGTTCCAAAAACTGGTGTTCCTGAGACTGTCAATGACTTTAGGCCGATTTCTTTACTTAACAGTAGCATCAAGTTATTAACCAAGCTCCTAGCTGAGAGGTTGCAAGCAATAATTTTGAAATTCCTACATGAAAATCAGTATGGGTTTATTAAGACTAGAACTATCCAGGATTGTTTGGCATAGTGTTTTGAGTTCATTCACCAATGTCAACAAAGCAAGAAAGAAATTGTTATAGTGAAACTGGACTTTGCCAAGGCATTTGACACTGTCGAGCACACAACAATTTTGGAGGTTATGAGGAACATGGGCTTTCCTGACAAGTGGTTACAATGGATCACTTTGATTCTTTCATCTGGTACTTCTTCGGTTCTTTTGAATGGAGTGCCTGGCAAGCAATTTAAGTGTAAAAGGGGGGGTTAGGCAAGGAGATCCCCTCTCTCCTCTTTTATTTGTACTAGCTGCAGAGCTTTTACAATACATTGTCAATGATGCCTTCTCCAATGGTTTCTTGTCAATGCCTGCTCCTCAACATGCAACTGAATTTCCTGTCATCCAGTATGCAGACGACACACTTCTTATCATGAAGGCCGATGCTACGGAGCTGCTGCACCTTAAGAATTTGCTAGGCCAATTTGCTACCTCCATTGGCCTTCAAGTGAATTTTCATAAGTCAATGATTCTACCCATCAATGTCCCTGATGACAAGATGCAACAGCTGGCTGCAGTGTTGGGATGCCAATTGGGTACCTTGCCATTCACTTATTTAGGCTTGCCAATGGGAACAACCAAGCCAAAATTTGTTGATCTTTTGCCCATGATGGACAAGATTGAAAGAAAACTTTCTTCTTGTTCTAATTTCCTCTCCCACTCAGGAAGGTTAGAGATGGTCAACACTGCTATTACGCCTATAACAACCTATGCTATGTGTACAATTAAGTTGCCAGTAGGGGTGATTGAGAATATTGATAGAATGAGAAGACAATGTCTTTGGCGAGGCAATGATGCTAACAAAAAAGGAGGTAATTTAGCTGCTTGGCCAATGGTTCTGAAGCTGAAACATAAGGGAGGGTTGGGTGTGATCAATTTGCGTTTACAAAATGATGCTTTGCTACTCAAGCAGCTCCATAAGTTTTACAATCATCACAACATACCCTGGGTGCAGCTCATTTGGGCAAAATACTACACCAAAAAAGTTCCTCATGGTTCAAGGGAAGTTGGCTCCTTTTGGTGGAAAGATGTACTGAGGCTTAATCCAATTTACAGAAATATAGCTGCATGCACAATTGGGGATGGTTCCATGGTTCTTTTCTGGGGAGATACTTGGTCTCGGGACATCTTAGCCTTGAAGTTCCCGAGGTTGTTTTCTTTCACACTTAATGCAGATGCCTCAGTTAAGCAAATAGTTGAAGCTGGGTTTTTAGATGAAGTCTTTCAACTGCCATTATCAGAGGAAGCTATGTTGGAATTCATGATGCTACAGCAGCAAGTTCAGCACACTGAACTGTCCTCGGATGCAGCAGATTCCTGGACTCTATTTGGGAACTTTGTTAAGTACTCCTCCAAGAAGCTATACAACCTTGCTTTCAATTACCTAACTCCTCCACTCTCTTTCAAGTGGATTTGGAAATCAAAGTGCTCTCCAAGATTAAAGTTCTTTGCTTGGCTTATGCTCATGGACAGGCTAAATACCAAATCAATGCTTCAACGGCGTCATCTTAATGCTGCTCAGAACACTTTCTGTGTTCTTTGTAACCAACAAGTTGAAGAGGATATCTCACATCTGTTTTTCAGCTGTGGTTTTGCTCAATCTTGTTGGCAGCGAATTGGTTTCAATTGGACAAATAGCGAAGACATCCATGACAGGCTAGCAACCACGCAGGCACAGATGCATTTGCCTTTCTTCATGAAAATTTTCATCATTGCAGCTTGGGAGTTGTGGAATCACCGGAATGGGATAATTTTTGATGGAGATAGTGTCTCAGTTCAAGCTTGGACCGTGAGGTTTAGGCAGCAGCCTCTTCTTCAACTTAATAGGTTTAGAGAAGAGTCACAGCCTTTAGTTAGACAATGGCTGGAGTCTGCTTTGTAAATTCTTTCCCCCCTCTTATGTAAGTTCCTTCTCCCCTGTACTTATTTCTCATATTTTATGCCGTCTTACGCAGATCAGCAACTGAGAGAGGTAGCTTGGCCTTCCTGAGCACACGATGCTTCTTCTCCTGATAAATAGCTAGTATGGACAAGAGAGGTGATAGGGGATCCCCCTGTCTTAGTCCCCTGGCATGCCTAATCTCCTTTGTCGGTTGTCCTTTGATCAGGACCCTCGAAGTTGTCATCCCTAACAAGGCTGCAATCCACTCTCTACATTTCGTACTGAATTCCAAGTTTTCAAGCACCTCCAGTAGAAAACTCCACCCTATCGAGTCGAAGGCCTTCGAGATATCTAATTTTATGAATAGCGCCGGCTTCCTTTTCTTATGTAAAAGCTGGATTACTCTTTGAGCATAGATGAAGTTATCATGGATGCATCTCTTCTTGATGAAGATGTTCTGTGCATTGGAGACGAGTGAGTTCATGTGTGGCGCCAATGTATTCGCTAAAATTTTTGTAATGAGTTTTACAACGCTGTTGATAACACTTATCAGTCTGAATTTTGACAGTGTAGATGCGTCTTGTGTTTTCGGCTACAGGACAATATTTGCTACATTGATCAAACTCAGCTTCGATGTTTGATAACTGAAAAAGCTCATGATCACCTGTGTCAAATCCTCTTTGATTATTGACCAACACTTTTTGTAGAAGCATCCAATGAATCCATCAGGTCTGGGTGCCTTTTCCGAAGGCATCTCCTTGATTACAGCTTCTATTTCCTGTTGAGTGAAGGGGGCGTCTAGGTCCTCAGGATCATGGTGCATTTAGCCTAGTTCATCCAAGTTTATGGATGTGGTTCTGACGCTCGGTGTCCCTATCAGGTTTGAGAAGTGATTGAACGCTAATATTGATTTATTTTCCTGTGTGACGGCCAAATCCGACTCCCCACTGAGACTCACTATTTATTTTCCTATAGCAATTGACCCGCTCCTAGAAATCCATTTCTAGAAACGGGTCACGGGTCGACCCATGCCTAGAAATAGAGGTCATTTCCAGGGGCAGGCGTCACCTCATCGCCTGCTCCTGGAAATGATCCTATTTCTAGGCGCGGGTCGGCTCATGACCCGCCCCTAAAAATGGATTTGCAGGAATGGACGATTGGCTCACCCGTTCCTACAAAACAAGCACAGAGCTGAAATAAATTGAAACAACAAGCGCGGGATGATCCCCTTCTTCCTTATCAGCACATGCATTTCTCTCTCTGTCTCCCTTATCTCTTTACAGCCCGTTTGGATGTCGATATTGGAGGAAGGAATTGAGAATTGGAATTTTAGCCAACGAATACCATTGTTTGGATGTTTATGGAATTGAGAATTGGAATTGGGAACCAATACCCTGGAATTCTACCGCAGCTAAAAAAATCGATCGTCAATACCGAGCCTTACCCCTCCGTATTGGGATGAATTGGCTCGCTCTCTTCTTCCACGCGCGCGGCAGCGGCGCCCTTCTTCTTCCTCGTGGCCGGCGCCACTCCTCGCCCCCGCCGGCGAGGCCCCCACGCCGCTCCTCTTCCCCGTCGGCAAGGCCCCCAGGCCGCTCCTCTTCCTCGTTGGCGAGGCCCGCACCGCTCCTCTCCCCGCGGGCGAGGCCCCCACGATGCTCCTCTTCCCCGCTGGCGCTGCCCCCACGCCGCTCTTCTTCCCCGCCGGTGAGGCCCCCACGCCGCTCCCTTCCCCACCCGTTGCCTCCGCGCGGCTCTTCTTCCTTGCATGGAGGCCTGCCCCACCTCTTCCTCCTTCCTCCCGTCAGGCGTCCCTCCTCCTCTTCCTGTTCCCGTGGAGGTGGGCGGCGCGGGTGAGCTCCAGCCCGGAGGCGAGCAGCGCGGGTGAGCTCCATCTGGATGAAGAGGGGGAGGAGAAGATGGTCTGATTCTCAATGCCAAGGTATAGACATCCAAACATGAATTGGAATTTGTCAGCTCATTGGATTCCATCTAACAATTTCATCTACATCCAAACAATGGATTTGGTATTGTAACCCATTACCAATACTACTCTGATTTGGCATTGAACCCAATTCAATACCAAGCCTTTCAATATCTACGTCCAAACGGAGCCTTAGCGTTTTCTCACCCTTCTCTTCCTTGTCTTCTCCTCCTCGGTACAGAAGGCTTGGTAAGCGCGCGCGGCCACCCTGGAACCAAGGTCGTGGGTGCGGTGGCCGCAAGGTTGGGGGACGGCCTGCCCGTCGCGGGCTCGGGCGCAGGTGGCGCGGCCAGCTCCGGCAGGCAGCATGGACGGCGCGCGCGGGGGCCGGCGGGTGCGGTCCACCCGGTGGAGGCACGGCCAGCTCCGGCGGGCGGCTTGGAGGGCGTGTGACGGCCCTGCGGCGTGGTGGCTGGCAGGTGCAGCCCTTCCAGCGGAGGCCAGGTGCAGCCCTTCCAGCGGAGGCGCGGCCAGGTGCAGGAGCGGCGGCGCGGGGCAGGGCGGCCTCCCCCGGCGGCGCGGGACGGGCCTGCACAGGAGCGGCGGGGTAGCCTCCCCCAACGGGCCGGCGGTGCAGGAACTCGGCTCCCCGCGTCGGGGACCAAGCGGCCGGCAGCGGAGGAGCGCGGCTCCCCGCGGCCTGGCGGTGGCCGGTGCTTTTTTTTCTTTTTTTATCTTTATCTTTTTTTATTTTTGTAATTGGCCATATCGACGCCGACCGTTTCCACTAAAAGGCTGGGCGTCCAGCCGTCCAATTATTGATCTTCGTTTCCTGTAGGCACACGATCGTAGCCCAGTGGAAACGATCTGATTTCGAACTGACGCTCGCTTTCCTCCGTCATTCAGTCGTCTAATATTCCAGCACAGGTGAACGGGCCTCTGGCTAACTTGGTTAGATGACCTCAATAGCACTCCTCAGGTCTTGAGTTCGACTCTCCATGGGAGCGAATTGCAGGCTGGGGTTAAAAAAAATCTCCTCGTCTATCCCACGTCAAAGCATAGGTCTAAGGCCAGCCCATCTCACAGGCTGCGGTGCCGCTATGTAAGGGTGGGACAGGGGTTCGGGAGTGAGTCTTCCCCTCGCGGGTCGAGCGATTTTTTTTAAAACATTTCAGCATAGGATATTGCAATTTTTAGCCGACATAATGACAGATTCCAGCTACTTGATTACGGCAAACCAAATGTTGAGCAAACAATCCATAATCGCAACCGGGGGGTGGCCGAAGGCAACATAGCCAGCAGGCCGGAGTTCTCCCCCAAGTCCAGAGCTTACAAATTCTTCGCCGAAGGCTGCAGGCCAGCAGGCGCACATCCGCATGATACCATATTTAAAGGTTCGAGACACAACAAGTGCATGAATGCACCCCAGTCGCCGCGCAGGGCTCTAAAAACAACAACTTGACGAAGATACACACGGCGCTTCTTCTCCTGGTTCTCTGCAGCGCCACAGAGCATGAAGCGATGTTGCTCAATTCTGACTGAAATACATCATGGATGATTCGAGATCTCATCTGCCAGCGCATTTCGGTCGGCAGCAGCAGTTTGGCTGTCATCATTAATGTCGTCCATCAAATGTCTTCCGGCCTCCGTAGCAATCGCCATATCCCTGCGATACTGATTGTCGTTGGCACGATAGTGGACAATCTTCTGTCCAGCGGCACTGTTACAAAACGCTCAACGGACATTAGTATTGATGTTTTGTGTGAAAATAAGGTACTCCGTACGTTGTTTGGCCTCGCTCGTGTGCTGGTGCCTGGTATAAATAAAATCAAACCGAGATGGTCAGAGCACGTACCGTGGGCAGTACTCCCTCCTCTCGAACGTTGAGGTGTAAGAACGCCTCAGTGTCATGCACGCCGTACCACGAATCTACGGCAAAAAGATACAATAATTAATAAGTCATGATCGTAACATCTCCCTAATAATTATGTGCGCCACTAACACTAGCAGTAAGGGGTGAGCATTCTCTTTAGTTATTAATTAAGGCAACCTAAAGACAAGTCATCAGCTCATGTCTCTCTTTGAGTTTAAGTTGGCATATGTTAATTTATCTAATTTAATTGTTCGATAGACTGCTCGCTTTTTGCTTTTATGTATGTAGATTTATTATATAAAAGTTTATTTGCTTACCATAACATCTTCTGGATTCTCGATTATGGTGTACTCGACGTTATCATTGGCAGTAAACTCAGCAAGGAATAGGCATTCTGAAGTACAAACAAAAATAGTATATATGTTTTTAGGTCATGTCGTTCATCACATGCATGCATATTAACGAAATCAATATATACCAGTATACAATATAGAGGTTGTAAGTGTGTTGGGCGGTACGTACCAGCATTCCCAGCTAAGATTAACTGAGGATCTACATCAAGATCCCCTTGAACATGGAAATGTGGGTACCGGTGAGGATTGGCCATGATGGCGTAGTACTGGTTGTCCGTGAGCCATCCAGCAGCTGCTGCGTCTCTAGCCTGCTGAGGCGTGAACGCTTCAAACAAATATACATGAAGGGTCAGATTCGAGCTTGATCCAAGAAGATGGAATCTTTTTTCTTCTCACTCAAAGACATAAAAAGATATATATATATATATATAAGCATACCGTTCAGATTCCTGATGCCATGAATACGAGCACCATACAAGGCTGCCATCTTGCAGAGCTTACTGTTGTATTGGCCGCTATACGCACAAATGAGGGCTCGCAGTTGTGTTGGCAGTACACGCACAAATGGGGGCGTATATATAGCCAGTGCTGCGCGCACGCCGTATCTTGCCGTGTCGTCGTCCACTCTTCCCTCCTGCATGTCTTGACAGTAAAGTGCGTGTATCGGTATAGCTCGATCGCTTTACTCCTCTAGCCAGTAGCCATGCATCATGCGTCGTCGATCTGCAACAGTCTTAGCATTCAGTGACACACACCGCGGTGCACCCACCCTAGCTAGCTAAGGCTAGCTTCCCGGTACATGTACGTGGTGGCAATAAGTGCCTCTCTCGTGTGTGTGTGTGTGTGTGTCGCCTGATCCCAGCCGCCGGGCTCATGCACTTGAGCAGCACTGCAGCAGGCAGCAGCTGCCAAGCATGCGTCTAGCCTCTAGCGCTGCCAATGCCCGGAACCCGGAGGCATCGCAATGCACTGTGGCTCTGCGTCGTCCGCACTGGCTATACATGTACTCCTATGTAGTACTCCTACAATGTTAAATGCAACTAGGCATGTGTATACAGGAGTTTGGGCTGGGAGTAGGGATGGATATGGATGTCTGAACATCCGAATTATCCGTATTCGTATTTGTCTAAAACGTCAATATGGATATCCGTATTTGTATTCAATTTTAATATGGATGTTAAATGTATGTATCCGAATTTGTTTTTCATTATTTTTCTCTATCCGAATCAACATTCGTATTCGAATAAAATGTGGAAACAAATAAAATATCTGATATTATCCGTATCCGTGAAGGATTAACACGTGATGAAACCATCTATCCGAATGCGAATCCGTATTCGATGTATTCGTTTTGTATTAATATCCGATAAGAATGGACGACATCCGCATTCATATTCGTATCCGACAAGATCCATATTCGATTCGTATTCGAATTAAAATATGGTAAAAGGTGATATCCGGATTCGATTTCATGCGTATTCGATCCGAATCCATTTGTAGCTGGGATGGTAGGATAGGACAGCAGCACACAGAGTTGGTGTGTGGCACTGTTTGTACTGGCATGGAGACTTGCTGCACGAGAGAGAGAGAGAGAGAGGAATCACAAGGTGAAGGCATTCACAACTCAACACCACGCACAAGCTGTACAGCCAGAGGGAGAAAAGGTTGTGTGCTTTCTTGGTATTGGTCAGAGAGAGAGACAGGGAAGGGGTGGGCTTGGTGTCTCCATGATGAGGTGCAGAGATGGTTGAATACCACAGCACGTTCAGCAGGCAGCGTCCGGATTATTACTGTTGGATGTTACTGTATTTCAATTACTATAATGTAGCACTGTAGCAATTTATTGAATACTACAGTCTCGAATTTTTTTTCGCACAAGTATGTATCAACAGGAGTTTGGGCTGGGATGGTAGGATAGGACAGCAGCACGTAGGGGACTTTTCCTCACGTGAATGCTCCAGCTGATGCCTCTGGTCTCCTGCACGTTCAGCAGGCAGCGAAATAATTACTGTTGGTTATTACTGTACTTCAATTGCTCGTACTATTGTAGCACTTTAGCAATGCATTGAGTACCACAGTCTCGATTTTTTTTCGCACAAATGTGTATCCACGAGGTTCAAATCCGCAACTTTGGCTTTCTCCAATCCAAAAAGTCCTTACGCCAGTCCCAACCCATGATGTCGAGAGTAGTATCTATACTACCACATAAGTAAGACATCACTTTAGAAACCACACTCTACAACCCGTGATTTCTTAGTGTGGTTCCTTAATATATTCATCATCTCTCCTTTCAACCAATCATATTTGTTCCTCATCAATTATGAAGACACCATCTTCTCCCAATGCAAGATTTGGCAATGTGTAGTGCATAGGTTCTCATGTTGACACTGTCTTGCATGAGACCTAGTTTCTTGCTCTTCCCATTCTCTCTCTTATTTAATATAGTGCCATGATATACTCCCTCCGTCCCAAAATAAGTGTTCGTTTAGCCTTTAAATTTTGTCCTACAAAGAGTGTTCATTTAGCTAGTAGTAAAGACCGTATAATTAAATCAACCCCAAACTTTAAGAAAAACATGTATGGAGAAACGCATGGAGCCAATCAAATGTTTGATTGATACTATTGTTCTTGTTCCAATGCAGGTGCATTTATTAATAACACAGTTTTCAATCACAGTTACCATGAGTAATTAGGGGTAACATGGTCATTTTCTATGACTACTAATTTGTCTGAAAATTTCTAAACGAACACTTATTTTGGGACGGAGGGAGTAAGCTAAATGTCCTATGTGACAATACAATTAATGCTATGAAAACCATTCTAGTTGGAGGGTTGGGATTGCCCTTAACTTTATGCTTTCTCATTATTGTAGATCTTGTTAATTATGTAGGAGGAGTGTGTCTGTGCTGCATTGGCATGTAAGCTGGCACTGTAGTGTGCTGTGTTGCCTTGGGCAGGGCGTGGTGTGGCCACTGCGGATTGTCCTCGCCACTAGGGATGGCAACGACACTACTTGCCACTACGAGTAGGCACCAGCGGGTAGCGCTGCCCTGCCAAGTGTAGCTCTGTTGTCCTTGCCACAACACTAGGCATTCATTCGATCCTAGCCCTCGGTTGAACCCACGAGTAATTGCTAGCTGCTCGCTGTCCAATTTCAATCCATACGCAACGGAGCAGCGACAGCGACCGAGGTCTTCCTTTGTCCACCACCGATGCCCGCTCTTAGCTTCGGCAGCCGCGGCGTCCAGCTTCTAATCCAAACTTGTTCTTGGCACCACTTAGGGATCTGGACGGACACTTGATTCCGATCGAGGTCGATGTACTAATCCAGATAGAAAAAAAAATCTGGAGCTCGATCGCTTTCTATGAAGTCAACAATTCTAATTTAACTAGAAGGTAGGTTTACAGGAAACACTATCAATATTTGTATTTTTTTCAGAAAAAATGAATCTATGAGGTACTCGATGAATGAACGAATGAATTGAACCAGAGCCTTCCCTATCGCCACGCCACACCACACGAGGAGCCTTCCCTGTATTAGAGGATTTCGTCTTTTAGTGCATAATATGAACCTATAGTAATACTGTCCTTTTGTATTACTATATACTAAACAGTACAACTATAGAATGTACTTGCTCCGTCCAAAAAATAGTACAACTATAGAATTTGTGTAAGTTATATAGTGTAACACCCTAATTTGTCAACTCTTGCAAATTAATAAAATTTGTTAGAAGTTATTTGTTCTCGTGCTTAAGGATTTAAGGTTGTAATTAGTTTTCCTAGGCATTTAAAATCTTTTCTAAAATAAATTAATGAATCATAGGCTTCATTGTTGCATTCATGCTGGTGCATTGTTTTTGGTTGTTGATTTCAAAATTCAAATTTTGAATTCATTTGGTTGTCACCTTTTTCAAAATAGGAATCCTGTTTTTCTTCTTTCCCTTCCTTTCTTTGTCTTTCGGCCCGCTCTTGCTTTGGCCGAGTAAACAGCGCAGCAGCTGCGGCTTGCCAGCCCGCTCCGCCGGCCCAGCAGCGGCCCGCCTCCTCCGCGCCAGCCCGCTTCACGCCTCCCCCCACTCCGGACGCTGACAAGTGGGTCCCGCCTGTCATCCCTTCCTCCCGCTCGCACCCGTGCTCGAGCCGGACTCGAACCCGAGTCCCGGCCGCCCGCGCCGCCTCTGAGGCTTGGCCTGCATGCCAAGGCCCCCCTCCCTAGAGCCTTTTTTTTTGCGAAAGCCCCCTCCTTCGAGCCTATATAAGCCGCCGCCGCACCTCCTGAACCTCCTCACCAAACCCTAGCCCGCCTCGAGCTCCACCCGCGCGCACCGCAATCCTAGCACCCGCCGCCATCGATCAGTGCCTCCGCCGCCTTGTCGTCGAGGAGATCACCGCCCGGAGCATCGCAAGGAGGTGAGGAAGTCACCCGTGAAGACCCCATGCGCTCCCATGCCCTCTTTTGTGCGCACTAGCTCACCGGAGTCCCCGCCGTTTGTTGACGCTCATTATTTACACACTTTTAGTGTCATTTAACCAGTGTTTTCATGCATATTCTTACACTAACCCGCCACTTGGCACGTGAAATAACCCCATTATCACATACACGTTGTATTTTGGAGCATGTTGTGTTTTTGCAGGAAATGCAACAAAATCAGGAGTGTTTTCACGAGGAGATAAATGAATATTTGGACATGGGTCGTCGAGGGGAGCCAGTACGTGAAAGGACAGGATCAGGAGGGTTGGAAAGGGCCCAGGCTGATTGGCCTGGGACCCACTGGGCCGAACGGCTTGGCCCATTCCAGGGCCCAGTCGATCCCCTGTTTCGCCAACTTGACGTCCACGACATCCTCTAGGGTTTTTTCACCGACATTGACCTAGGAGCCGCCGCCATCAAGGGACTATAAATACAACCTCATTGAAGATCCAGAAGGAGAGACGAAGGAGGGAGAAGAACACCTCAGATACACCATCAATCGCCGCCACAAGTAGGAAAAACGGAGAGAAGATTGGATCCAGAGGAGGCCACGCGAAGAGGAGCACAGAGGAGGGGAAAAACCCTGAGCCGATCGGCTCAGAGGTGCCCAGGCCGATCGGCCTGGGTCTTTCCTGCGCCTGATTGTCGTCGTCTTCGGTCCAGTTGATCTACAGGGCGTCCTTTACCGAAAAATTCATCATCATGTGTAAGATCATGGGGTAAAGTCTCTGTTTGTCCTCGGGGTTGTATGGAGATCTTGATTTGTAATCGCTGAACCTCTTTGTGAGATCAATCTATTATCTTTATATCATGTTGATGTGCTTTCATGAATGGCTGGCCATCGCTATAATGGGTTGCATGTTTTGCTTACCTAGATCATCATCATGCGTGTTCTTTGTTCAATAGTTGAGTACCCCTGTGTAGTGACTAGTATGCGGGAGGGAAAGTGTTGGGCTTGGCTCACATCACTCACGATAACACCTAGATTTGTTTCTTTATTGCTCAGCGGTTGCATCTAAAAGTGATCCTAGATCCCTAGGACAAGCGTTTTATCTATCTTGTGCACACCTTTAGTCTCTCTATCATCTTTAATTTAATTGCTAGTCCTTAATAGATCAATCCCATAAACCAATCAAAAGCTTTCTGTTAACTTAGATCAATACCTAGTTAAGCGTGCAAATCCACTTATTCCACGGATTAATAAACCTTGGGGGAATTCTCTATGGGAAAAGCTATAACTGATCCGTGCGCTTGCGGCTCACACTAGGCGTGCTAACTGCCGTCAACAAGCTTTTCTGGCACCGTTGCCAGGAAAGAAGTCAGTTTTGCTACGTTTACTTTGTATTGGTTTTTGCTAACATCTGACATCTAACCTTTTCTCTCAAAAAGAAAATCTTTTTGTTTTTATTTTTGTGTCCAGATGGCTCTAATCAATCAAAACAAGGAGGAAGGGGAGAAGTCACTACGGGATTATGCGATCCCATTGACCAACCAATTCGACATGCAGAAATACGACTCGGTGCTTGCTGCTACACAATATGAGTTGAATCAAGGAATCATTGAGATGGCTGGAAGCAACCCTTTCCAAGGACTGGAGATTGATAATCCATACCGACATATTGAGCGATTCACGATGCTTTGCAACACACTACAGCAAGAAGGAGTTCCGCCAGCTTGGATCAGGTGGAATTTGTTCCCGTTTTCACTTGCAGGTGAAGCTAAATGATGGTATGCAGAAGCTTCTTTCGATGCGAAGGGCAATTCGGAGACCTTAATGACAAAGTTTTGCAGAAGATTTTTCTCCGTAAGCATAGTTCAAAACCTTCGGAAGGAAGTGATCAATTTTATGCAAGGAGAAGATGAAGGAATAGATAAAATTTGGGATAGATTCAATAAACTACTCGAACAAGGACCGAAGCTTGGATTCTCAGGTGATGTGTTGTTGCATACATTTTATTTTGCGCTAACCCAAAAATGTCGGGAGTTCGTCCAAATGTGTGCAAGAGGAGATCTTATGGAAAAGACACTCAGGGAGGCTGCCCAACTTCTACAGAAAATCAGCAGGAGTGCGGCCGTGAATAGAGAATGGGACAACTATCAATCTAGAGTGAAGAATCAAGAAAATCAAGGAAGAATACTTGCTAGAATTTTTAGAAAAGAGCTCCAGAAGGATACAAAAGATGAACCTGTGGTGCAAAAAGTTGAAGAACCAGTACACAAGGAGGAAAAACCAACCCGAGAGATCAAATATGACCAACCGGAGACATCGGAAGCCCGAAGTTTGGCCAATGCAAAGCCTTCGCGAGAGTTTGAACCAATGAACTGGATACCTATTGACTTCAGCGAAATTTTTGATAAGCACAGGCCATATCCCAATCAAAAGAGATCGGCGAGTGCTTTGGAAGTAGATTTTCCACTAGAAAGACATACTGGGTATGAGTTTGACAAGGAGACAGCTGGAGACATAATTTAGAAATTATTCAGTGATGAATAAGTAGACCCAGAGTATGTCAGTGAAGTGAAAAGAATCATGGGAGTGAAGCCTGAGACATCACCTTTTGCATGTTTGGCTCAAGTTTATGCAATCGAAACCAACCAAGACGGAGAAACATCATTGCCAATGCCTCACATAGACTGCTTCATCGATGGAGAACGCATCAACAAGTCACTTTGCGACATTGGAGCACATGTAAGTGTTATGTCTTCAAAACTTTATGATAAGCTTTTCAGTCAAACCTTGAAACTTGCTCCAACACCAATCACATTAATCATGGGAGATTGTAGAACAACCAAACCTTTGGGTGTGCTTAGAGGTCTAGATGTTGTTATCTCAGAGAAGGTTATTCCAACAGATTTCTTTGTTATTGATGCTTGCCATGATAAACATGATGATATAATACTTGGTAGACCTTTTCTTAAATTGGTTAATGCTGAGCTTGATGCTGGAAAAGGCAATGTTAGATTAAGTCTTGATGGTGCAAAATATACATACGATTTTCTGCCTGCTTCTCGACAAGTTCTGCCTCTATCTCCTGATAACGAGGAGGAAGAGAGTGTTTGTTTTGCTGAAAATTTCAGGGATCCTCTGCTAAGAGCAATGGAAAATAATGAGCATGATCCAGATGGCGAATTGGGAGAAGCGGCCGAAGCATTGTCACCTCAATACAGAACATTGGAGAAAGAAAAATTTGAAGACATTGGAGACTTAACGCAGCAAGAACCGGAAGCACCAGATGTTGAACTGAAGCCACTGCCCAAGGGATTGAAATATGAATATTTGGGAGACAACAACACGTATCCAGTCATTGTTAGTGACGAGTTGAGTAAAGAAGAAACTGAGAAGCTGCTGAATTTATTGAAGAAACATTGAAAAGTGATTGGATACACGATCAATGACTTGAAGGGAATTAGTCCGGCCTTCTGCACCCACCGAATACAATTGGAGGATCAATACAAACTGGATGTGGAGAATCAAAGAAGATTGAGCTACGCTATGCAAGATGTAGTGAAGAAAAAAGTTATCAAGCTGCTCAATGCTGGGATAATCTATCCAGTACCTCACAGTGAATGGGTGAGTCCAGTGCATTGTGTGCCAAAGAAGGGAGGATTGACCATGGTCACAAATTAGAAGAATGAGCTTATTCCTCAGTGGACAGTCACAGGATAGAGGATGTGCATTGATTACTGGAAATTGAACAAGGCAACGAGGAAGGATCACTTTCCTTTGCCTTTTATTGATGAAATGCTCGAAAAGTTAGCAAAGCACTCACACTTTTGCTACCTTGATGGATATTCTGGTTTTTTTCAAATTCCTATACATCCCAATGATCAGCACAAGACTACGTTCACATGTCCCTATGGAATTTTTGCTTATCGAAGAATGCCTTTCGGTTTATGCAATGCACCGGCATCTTTTCAATGTTGCATGATGGCAATATTCTCAGATTTTATTGAAGACATCATGGAGGTGTTTATGGATGACTTTTCAGTACACGGTACGAGTTTTGATAATTGCTTAGAAAATCTCAACAAAATTCTCAAGCGATGTGGAGAAGTCGATCTAGTATTGAATTGGGAAAAGTGCCACTTTATGGTGAAGCAAGGAATAGTTCTGGGACAAATCATCTTAGAAAGAGGAATAGAAGTTGATAAAGCAAAAATTGAGACTGTGGAAAAGTTGCCTCCGCCGATAGATATTAAGTCATTAAGAAGTTTTCTCGGACATGCTGGATTCTATAGAAGATTCATTAAGGATTTCTCGAAGATTACTAAACCATTGACGCAACTCTTGCAGAAGGATGTCAACTTTGATTTTGATCAAGATTGTCTACATGCTTTCAGAACCTTGAAGCAAGCACTTATTAGCGCACCTATCATTCAACCTCCGGATTGGAGTCTGCCTTTTGACATTATGTGTGATGCAAGTGATTATGCTGTTGGAGCAGTTCTTGGACAAAAAAAAGAAGGGAAGGTACACGCAATTTACTATGCTAGCAAGACTTTAAATGAGACTCAAATCAATTATGCAACTATAGAAAATGAATTGCTTGTAGTAGTATTTGCTTTTGAAAAATTCAGATCCTACATTGTTAATTCCAAGGTGATAGTGTACACTGACCACGCTGCAATAAAGTAACTTTTGTCCAAGAAAGATGCTAAGCCTGGTCTGATCCGCTGGATATTATTGCTACAAGAATTTGATGTGGAGATCAGAGACAAAAAGGGATCAGCGAATGTGGTAGCCGACCACCTGTCAAGGATGTATCAGCAAGATGACGGAAAAGAGCCTATTGAAGATCGAATGAGGGATGATCATTTATATCGAGTACTTGACAAGGATAGTTGGATGAATGACATCATCAGGGCAATAAAGAGAGCTCCTATCCATCATCTGGATTGGAATGAAAGGAGGAAAGTGATAGTCGAAAGTAAGAAATACTATTGGTCTGCACCTTTCCTAAATAGATATGGAGGAGATAGAGTATTGAGAAGATGCATTCCGAGGGAAGAAAGAGAAGCAGTACTCAGAAAATGCCATTCATCTGAATATGGAGGACATTATGGACACTTCAGGACTCAAGCTAAGGTTTGGACGAGCGGATTTTATTGGCCAGGCATGCATGAAGACGCGAAAAGATTCCATGCCTTTGAATTACAACTTGCAAATCGATTTATTTGACGTTTGGGGCATAGATTTCATGGGACCGTTTCTGAATTCGCATGGATATGAATACATCCTAGTGATGGTTGACTATGTTTCTAAATGGGTGGCAGCTATTCCATGTCGGAGGGCATCAACTGAAGAGTCGATTCACATGATCAAGATGGTGATATTTCCTAGATATGGAGTGCCAAGAATTTTGATAAGCGATGGTGGATCGCATTTCACGAGAAAAGACTTTGGCAGATGTTTGAAGAAATTGGGTATTGAACATAGAGTATCGATAGCTTATCATCCTTAGACAAATGGCTAGGCTGAGACATCAAATAAGTAGCTCAAGGATATTTTGAAGAAGACGGTGATCAAAGGAGGGAAGGACTGGTCGAAGAAGCTAGACGGAGCATTATGGGCATACAGGACAGCCCATAAAACACGTATAGGTATGACCCCATATCAATTCATCTATGGAAAAACGTGCCACCTCCCGGTTGAACTTGAACATAAAGCTTATTGGGCTATAAAAGAGATGAATCTTGATGTTGATGCCGCAAGAATAAAAAGGAGAATTCAAATAAGTGAATTAGAAGAGTTGAGGCTAAAGGTTTATCACAGTGTGAGCATCTACAAAGAAAGAATCAAAAGGTGGTTCGACAAAAGAATTCACAAGAAGGATTTCAAAGAAGGTGACAAGGTGCTACTCTATAATTCAGGTTTTAAACTTTTTGGCAGAGGAAAATTAATGAGCAAATGGGATGGACCTTATGTGGTTCATTCGGTGTCACCAACCGGCGCGGTAATGATCATGGACGTCAAGGGAGATCAATATGTTGTTAATGGACAGCGGCTTAAGGTATTCTTGGAACCCAACATCGTGCCCATAAACTACACTGACATCTACATCATGGAGGAAGAAGAAGTTCATCGAGCCTGACGACAATAAAACAGGTACCTTGTACATACTCTATCTTAGGTCTTTTATTTTTCTGCCATATTTTTGTGTGGGGCTCGAAAAATTAGATGTATTTTCAGATGAATGTGCTGCCACGAAAATTGGAGGAGCAGTGTGTAACATCCCGCCATTTTAGAGCATCTAAAACACAGGCTTTTTAAAATATTTCTTTAACTATAATACACTCCTCGTTTCCCGAACATTCAAACACTTTTTTATAAATAAACCTTGCATTAATCGGAACATATGTGCTGCATATGATTGCTCTAGCCCTCTTTCTGAACCCTAGGAAACTTCTTAAAACCCTCGTAGGCCGCCAGCCCACTTTCCTTCCTTCCTTTCCCTCTCTTTAGGCCTGGCCCATCTCCCCTCGCTCACCCGGCCTCCTTTCCCTCCCTTCGGCCCGCCTCTGCCTCCGGCCCACCCTCTCCCTTTTCCTGCGCCCAAGCCAGCCCACACACACGCTATGGCCCAGCACGCACCGGCCCACTCCCAAGACCCGGCCTGCCCATGCCACGCAGCGCCGCCACCAACCGGGAGACCGTTCCCCCGGCTCCGCCGCGCCGGACCACCGTGCGCCGCACGACCGCACGCCGCTCCGGCCATCCTCCGCCACGGCCACGCCACCCNAGGGAGAGGGGCAGACTTGCGGCGCATCTCAGTCGTCCATTTTGAACCGCCCGCCAGACCATGAACCGTCTGACCTAACCGTTCGCGTGGGGCCGTTACCCTGTATCTCCCTCATTTGCCCTCGGCCCTCGCACGCCCTTGTCTCTCTCCCGCCGCCGCCGCCGCCGCCTCCTCCTCTTGCCATCACCATCGCGGCCGCGCGCCGCGCCGCCGCCCTCGCGTCGCCTTCGCGGAGCGCCGCGGCCTCATCTGTCCCGCGCAGCGCCGCCGCCGCTCCAAACCCTAGAGCGCCGCCGGCGCTCCAAACCCTAGGTCGCCGCCGCCGCCCCAGGTTGCCGCCGCCGCCATTGGTCGCTTCTTGGCGCGTACTCGCGCCGGCTCCGAGACCCGTTCGCTCCCTCGCGTCCCCGTCCTTCTCCTTCGCCGGCGTGATTCGCCTCCTGACGGACGGCTTGTGAGTGAGGATTCCCCTTTCTGGCTACATTTTGGTCTCAGAAGCTATCTTTTTTTTCTATTAATGGTTCTAGAAATTCAATAATGTTTGTTTCGATAAAGCTAGTGCCCGATTTTATGCATAAAAGTTTTCAGTTCTAATTTTTTACTTTTTTTATACCGTAAGATAATCATGTTTACAACGTCAGGGGTTCGGCCATCGTCACGCCAAATTTCTCGCGTCACTCGGAGTTTCCGGGCTTCACCTTCACTATTTGAGGTATTTATGCTCCCTCTGTCTCACCTTTTTGTTGCTGTTCAGATAGGTTACTTAGCTCTAGAATTATGCTTACAAATTATTTCTCGCCCTATATCCTATCTTGCAGTGTGTGGTTTGTACAGTTAGTTGGTTGCTTGCTGTGTTGGAGTCAGAGGCAGTCATTTGACAGTTGGGGATTGAGGCCAAGCCTCTGAAGGTGATTGCCACTGCTGCATTTGTTGCTTCTGTGGTCAGTGATGGCTAGTGTCAAGCAGACTGCCAGACGTGACGATGAGGGTGAAGGCAGCGAGCCACCTCGCAGACCGGCGAAGGACAATGGCAAGGGTGTTGCAGATGAGCCTAGAAAGAAGAAGAAGCTGTCCAAGGAGGCACTGGAAGTGTTAGCAGCAGCAGCAAGTTCAGGATCTTTGAGGATCAGGGAACCTACTCAGGATGGTGAGTATCCACCTCGTAGGAGATCCACCCGCAGTCGAGCCTCGCATTCTGGGACGGTAGCTCCACCCACCACTCAGTCCGGTACGAAGAGGGCCCGCACCGAGACTGCATCAGAGCCGCTAGTTCCTCTTGATGCTACAGCCAGGACAGTCAAGAAGCTGCAGTTTGTTTCTCTTGAGGAGTGGTTCAGGGAACCCCGAGACGACCGTGCTGGTAGATGTTTCTACACACTCCTTCAGGAAGCCTTCTTCAGGGCATATGAGGCCAGGGGGATTCAGTTGAGCAGGCACAATGTGCTCAACTACCACAAATTAAGCTGTGCTGCAGGGGGAGCACACATTGAGCCGCATTTCACCTACTTGAGAGGGCTTGCCGAATTGCTTTCCCGGTCAGGCCGATATGTGGCGCGTTGGGTTAGAATTTTCTACGCCACAGTATGGATTGAGGGGAACAGAGAATTCATTCAGTTCATGTTCAGGGGCAAGGCTTGTAGACTTTCTCGGGCAGAAATAGCAGACGCCCTGGGAGTGGATCTCAACGACACTCGCCTTCACGAGTTGGCCTACCAAGGTGCCCATCCTCCCAGACGTGCACGTGTTGGCGGTGTTCTTCCACCTTTTGAGAGGGTATCTATCTGCTACCGCTAGCCATTCCGTCCTAAGTCCTCCCGTGCACCCGACAGACTTACTACCGAGGCTCAGGTCGTGCACAAGGCCCTGCGACGTTCACTTCTTCCTAGGATGGGAAACGGAGAGGCTGTGACCAGTATCCAGCAGTGGCTCCTCCTTCACATCCTGTCCCATACACCGTTTGATATTGTAGACTTTCTTCTGTGTGAGATTGAGGACAGTATTGCAGATGGATTGAAGGCAGGAAGACAGCAGCCCTATGCACATATTATCAGTTATCTGTTGGACAGGGTCATTGCTCAGCATTCGAGGACCCCGGTTCGTCACCCGCTTGCAGACAGCCCTTCTCGTTATAAGGTCTACAACCCGCCGTCTTCCAGGGATCCTCGCCGTGGCCCGAGAGCCCTAGTAGCTGCTCAGAGTGAGCGGACTCAACAGGAGTGAGAAGCAGCTATACAGGAGGATGATGCTATTGAGGATTTGGATGCCGTTCAGGGGTTCTGGGACGACGACTATGCCTCTGACTCGTCTGACCCAGACTACAGAGTTCCAGCTCCACCTCCTAGAGCTCACGATGCAGAGGCGAGTGGTTCCAGTTCAGCTCAGATAGATCCAGCACCAGCTCAAGCTCCATTTCCACCTGCAGCACCGACTCAGACTACCGAACTGATGCAGATGATGCTCATGATGCAGATGCGGTTTAATGAAAAGATGATGAAGATGCAGGAGGAGGCAGCAGCAAGGGAAGAGCGCAACTCAGCCAGGTTTTTTTTCTCTCTAGCAGCAGCAGACAGAGATGACAAAGGCAATGGCGAGTGCCAGGGAGTCTACGACACTCATGTTCGAACGCCTGTATGAGCGTACCGGCATTGAGCCACTTCCAGTACAGCCTCCATTGGCTATCTCAGTGCCCTCAGCTCACTTACAAGTTCTGCCTGGACAGTTGCCTCTGCAGCCAGTTACTTCTGCTACACTTCCAGCTGAGCCGGTGACTCTGCCAGTTCCCAGTACTCCAGTTTCACCTCCAGTGTCAGATCATGAGTTACCAGAATTACATGCCAGCAGCTTGATTGATGTTGATTCCTTGTACTTCTCCACGGCTTGTGCTGGTGAAGCCCCTGTGCAGGAGCCATCAGCACCTCCAGAGCGTTTTGCGACCGAGCAAGGTGACACGATGGAGCCTCCCATCCCACCTTCACAAGGCACTCCAGCACCCGAACAGGTCAACCCTGCCCAAGAGGGGCCAACTTCTTCTCCTCCTTCTGGTCAGGACATAGCTCAGGAAGGCAGCAGCTCAGCCGAGCAGAGAGACGAGCAGCATCAGCCCTCAGGGCTGGCAGGTCAGGAGATAGCTCAGGCAGGCAGCAGCTCAGAGGAGACCGGGGGTGAGGAGATCCCGACAGATCAGACAGCCGAGCAGCAGCCCTTAGAGCTTGCAGGTCAGGCCACAGATCAGACAGGCAGCAGCCCAGACACCGACTCCGGTACCGCGGCCGTTAGAGTTGAGTACCATTCGCCTATCATAGTTGATGACATGACTATATATATCAGCTATATGCAAGGTTTTTTGTAGATACAGTTCCATGATTGGTCTGATTCTGGCTTTGCTATTTGGTGTTATATTTGGCAGGAAGAAGTGAAGACCTGACTATGTTGCTAGGAAGAAGTGAAGACCTGATTATGTTGAGTTAGTGACAGTCTTTTGGGGATATCTGGTGCAACATCAAGTTACTAGTTTGACTACGAAGTGAACACCTGACCTACTATATATGTGTGCTGTAAAATATCTGAAGTGCTGACCTTATGTGGCATGTAAGAAATGTGTGCTTTGGGTTCATGACCTGACTATATATGTGTTCAGTAAGTTAGATGCTTGGTGTGTCTTGGAATGCGCCATTTTTTTTTGGAAACATCGTTTTTGCAGCAGCATGAGTATCCCAAATGAAATGACTAATTTGAGAAGGAGGTACTTTAAGTGATAGGTACTTTAAGTGATTAGTGGTACGAAAGGCAAGGTAGAAATTTCTGTTCACCCAAATGAAAACAAAGCACTGATGTTGATGCTCTTCATTCATGCTTGTTTGTGGTGCTTCCGTTGATGCTCTTCATTCGTGCTTGTTTGCCACCGCCATCTTCTACTTTTTGGTGTAGCTTTTGATCTGAGGTCACATCGGGAACAGTTGCTTGGAGATTAAGAAGCTTCAGGTATGTTGTGAATATCTTCTTGGGTTTTTTGTTCGGAGCGTGGAGATTTCCTAATTAGTTGCTCTATGTCTATGATCTAGTAGGGAGCGACGAGATTTCCTATTTCCTAATTAGTTGTTCTACGTCTACGATATAGTAGGCAGCCCAGGAGATTTCCTAAGTTGCTCTACGGCCTAGTAGGAAGCCGAGGAGATTTCCTAAGTTGCTCTGCGGTCTCGGCCGCCGGCGCCGGAGGGGATGCGGCGGTAAACGAGGTCAGAGGGGATCGATTCTATCCAGGCGTTGGGGACTGCGCGTGGTTCTGTACAGTCCGTCGAACGAGTTCTCACTGGTCACTGAGACGGTTCCAAAAAATTTAAAATGGAAAGACACGGGGAAAAAAATTTGACATAGGGGCTTTCGTCTTTTTTATTTCACTGGTCGATACAGTACATAGACAATGACCTACGGGGCGTTAGACGCCACGTCGTCGATGTCGACGGCCGCCGCGACAGCGGATGCGGCTTCAGTGAACTCGGCAACAAGCCGCTCCACCTCACGCAGATCAGCGCCCTCCGCGAATCCAGGTTCCAGGCCGCGGAGGTCATGCCCCCGGAGTTGTGCCGCCGCGAGCGCCACGCCAGCGCCCTGTTCGACGCCGTACCTCACGGCGCTGATATGGCACGCGGCGACGGCGTTCAGGCGCTCCTCCAGGGACACGCCGCTTGGGTTCACGGGCTGGACCGCTGCAAAAGCTACCGTCCTAAGCTCCTCGCTCGGAGGCTACCAGGCGCTCCTCCATGTCTTACAATAACGATGAAACAAGGGCGTAAGAAACGAGTTGAACCAATAGTAAGCGACTGGGGTTAGGGCGCAGCGCACGTACCTGTTAGCTTCGCAAGGTTCTCGTCCACAGCCTCATCAGAGGCCCGCAGTGCTACCTGGACGGCCTCGAGGCAGTTCTTGAGGCGGGCGGTCTCGATGCATTCGGCGGAGTAACCCTCGTGGGCCTCCTGCGCAACTCGGACGAGGTCGCGTATCTCGAACTCGCGGCTCGGTTGGGACGACGAGGTTGCAGCCGACGCCGATGGGGATGAGTGCTGCCTGGCGGGGAGAGCTCCGCTTGCTCTTCGTGGACGCTCGGCGGCGGAGTGGCAATGGAAGGTCCCTGAGGAGAAAAAGAAAATGCATTAGCGCAGTCAGACGTGCCCCGGCATTGGAGAGCGGCGGCGATGCTGCTACCCTTGGCGGATGAGGGAGGCGCGGAGACGCCGCGACCGGGCGCCGGAGTCCGGCGTTGGCTCCCGCGAGCGCTTGCTCCCCGCCATGGCAAAGATCGATGGAGTGGAAGTTTTGCCCCGCGGCGATGATCGGCGTGGGATGAGGGAGAGGAGAGGGGCGACCAAATCCGGGGGTCGGCAGTCGATACCTCGATGGGCTTTATCAACTGGACGGATGGGCGGCCAGCGCCCAGCGGACGGTTGGTGTTCCCGTAAAGACGCCCGCATTTGTGCCGTCATTTCGAATTCGAGCGCACTGAAACACGAGCCCTTTACCTTGGGGTGGCCTCGCTGTCAGTCGCACCGCAGCAGTTTGAACGCGTAGCGGTTCGACTCTTCGTGCCTTGGCAGTCGTCTCGCCATGATGGCGGTTCAGGCGCAGCAGTTTCGCCTGGTTTCGAGACAGTTCCACGGGAGGCGAAGGGAGGGAAGGGAAATACGAAATAGAAAAAAAGAAAAGGCTTCTCGTTTGATTGGGACCGGACCGATGGAGCCAGCATGGAGCAGCCACGTCAGATGTCAAGATCCCACGTGTTGACACTGGATTTTTGCACCAGGTATGCTGAGTCATATGATGACGTGGTAAGGCTGGTGGACCCATTGACTGGTCAAAACCGAAGATGACAGAGAAGGAAGCCGATGCTGAAGAGGAGTCCGATGAAACAAGAAGTCCGATCTGATGATGGATAAAGGAAGAAGGGCGCGTCGGCTGGAAGAGGAAGCGTATCAGATATAGGGACTATTTCCTTTTTGAAGGCGTATTGAGAAGTCCCATTCTATGTTAGATTTAGTTTACTTTATCCGCAAGTTAGTCAGGTCCGATCAGGACTCACCATGACCAGGGTATAAATATGAACCCTCGTCCATTGTAAAAATTATTCTCACAATCAATACAACCCGGCTTCACGCCA
Source organism: Alloteropsis semialata (assembly GCA_004135705.1). NCBI lineage: Eukaryota > Viridiplantae > Streptophyta > Magnoliopsida > Poales > Poaceae > Alloteropsis > Alloteropsis semialata. Next base: position 40,671,213 of record CM014276.1, on the reverse strand, counting down.
AAACCCTAGTAGTAGTTACCGACGAAGCTCATTGGTGGACGGGCTGCATCAGTTTTGATCTCCGGCTTACTAGTAAGTTAGTCAATTTATCGAACTAGTATAGGCTTTAAATTGAGGCGCATCGCCCTTTCTCGTTTATACTGTTCAACCGATTTATCTCTGGATAATCAAGATTGATATAGATTCCCTACGTCGGAGCTAGATCAATATTGATTATTCAATAGATTATCGTTTATCGGACTGCACTTTATGTCTAGATTCCCTACGTCAGAGCTAGATCATCAAGATTAGTCTAGATTCCCTACGTAGGAGCTAGAGTAATCTTGGTTATTTAAAGGCAGTTTTTGCGGTTTGTTTGGAGTTGCTAGATTGGTTTAGATCTACGCCATGTGAATCAATTCTACTTCTTCAACGGCTTTGAGCATTGGTCTTAGTCCGATTTAAGCAATATTTATCTTACAGCATCGTTCTAGGTCCGATCCATGCTTTGTGGTTTAATCTGGTTGTTCTTTGAGTATTGCGCTGGTGTAGATTCCCTACGTCGGAGCTGGATCTTCGCAATACGATTAGATTGATCTTTGATTGTCATGCTTGGTCTAGATTCCCTACGTCGGAGCTAGATTCATCTTGATTAGTCAAAGGAAGCTGTGGTTTAGATTCCCTACGTCGGAGCTAGGTCTTGCTTGATTATTTGGTAGCATATCTTAGAATCAGAATGACCCTGTTAATGTTTTATCTGCTTATTTGCTTAATCTGATTAACACATGTGCGAGCATCTTGTTTAGTTGTCAGATTGGTAAGTTGAATTTGACTATCTAGCTATCTGATTTGATCATAGCTGGAGAAATCTAGATTCCCTACGTCGGAGCTAGATTTCTCTGAAAAAAGCTATGGTCCGATTGGCTAGTTAGATGGTCCGATAAGATGAGTCAAACTGGCAACTAGGCAAGGTGGACAATGTATCGGCTTACACTTTGATTATTTGATATCTTGTTTAAAGACACAGCTGATCCATTACTTTACATATTGGCCTTGTTTTATGCTTTATTTTATTATTCAAAGGCTGATCTGTTATATCAATCAAGGTCCGATCCTGATTGGTCCGATTCGGTGTCTGATTGAGGTCCGATTACTCGGTCTGATTGACGTCATCAATGAAGTCCGATTTTGAGGTCCGATTGGTATCGGCCGACACGTGCCTGATTGGGTCTTGGCTAAAATTCGACGTTACTCCATCATCTGAAATAGAGCCGGCACAATCAAAGAGTAATTTAACTATTTTATCTCCTTGTCAATTTCAGGTCAAATTGACTGGCACGCTGCGAACCTAAACTGGAGTGTGGGCTGGCACTGGAGTGAAGCAGATCTCCCTGGTCTTCGTGTGCTGCACGCAGAAGATACAACCGCCGATTTTTTGCGTCAACACATTTTTGGCACGCCTGGTGGGACACGAGAGGCAAATTCCAAGATGTCGTCGTCTGATGCTGAACAAGAAACTGCAGCAAGACTTGCTGCTGAAAAAGAAGCTGCTGAGAAGGCCAAGAATGACAAGAACAAGACGCCTGAGACGGCCATTCCAGTTACAAAGGCCGATCTGTCTAAAGCTCAATTAGATGCAGTTCAGGCCCAAATTGATGCATTTAAGAAGCTCTGCCTTGGCCAATTTGGACGTAATCGTTCAGGACCTATACTCAAAGGTACTCTCCCAGATCCAGAATTGATCAAGAAGACAACTGATGCTCGGGAGTACCAGGTCAACATGACAGAGATGATTCACCAGGCTGTTCATCATGCATTGATCAACCAGTCAGGCACTTTGGTGAATTCTTTGGACAATCTTATCAAGAAGGCGGTGGATGATGCTATTTGCTTAAAAGGTCCAGTTTTTATACCAGACTCTGTAGGAACATCAGGGTCAGGAAAAGGCAAAGAAACTGAAGATAATGCAATGACCGTTGCTCCGCAGATTCCGATTGCTCCACCACCTCCTGTTGAACTGGCCAACGGTTTTCTGTTGATGGCCGATGGATCTATTGTCGGCCCACATGGTGAAAAATATGCTAGGACTCTGAACGAAGGAGAGAAACAACCTGCAGCTGCAAGGCTACGCACAGAGATCCCTGCACATCGGCGTATGATCGGTGATTACAATAATTATGTGATGGATATAGCTGATGGGATGCCACCTGAAAATCAACTGTCCGATTGGTCGCAGAAAATAGCCGAGGTGATCCAGAGTCAATTCGGCTTGAAGCCTAAAGATGAAGCGAGGTTGTACCGGCACCCGTACCCGTCTTACTTTGATGCAGTGCCACTTCCTCCACGTTACAGAGTGCCGAATTTCTCCAAATTCTCCGGGCAAGATGATATGACCACCATCGAACATGTGAGCCGATTCTTGGCTCAGTGTGGTGAGGCTGCTTCTGAGGAGGGACTCAGGCTCAGATTTTTCCCTCTGTCACTATCAGGGCCGGCATTTACTTGGTTCACGTCGCTGCCAGCAGGGTCGGTCACAGGATGGTCCGATATGGAGAAGCAGTTCCATAAATATTTCTTTTCTGGTCTCAACGAGATGAAGATTTCTGATTTGATTGCTGTCAGGCAGAGAAACGATGAGACCGTCAAGGAGTATATTCAACGGTTCCATGATACCAGGAATCGGTGCTATAGTTTGAAGCTATCTGATATGCAGTTGGCCGAGCTTGCATTCCAGGGTTTGTTCGCGCCGATCAAAGAAAAGTTTTCTGCTCAGGAGTTTGAGACATTGGGACAACTGGTTTAGAAGGTGTCAGCCCATGAGGTCCGATATCAAGAGATGAAGCGTACAAAGTTTTCAAAGCAAGTATCTTATCTCTCTGATTCTGAAGGGGAGGCTGATGTCAACATAGCTGAATGGACCAAATCCAAGAAGCCGGTATCGCTCCCATGGATCAAGCAGAACCCTGAGAAGTTTGGATTTGATATAACGAAGGCCGATAAGATTTTTGATTTATTGCTCAGTGAGAAGCTTATCCAGCTTTCTCCAAATCATTCTATTCCATCGGCCGATGAGTTGAAGAAACACAAATATTGCAAATGGCATAATTCAATTTCTCATGAGACAAATGAATGCAAGGTATTCAGGAGGGAGATCCAATTGGCTATAGAATCTGGCAAGATCAAATTTGAGGACAACAAGAAAGCCATGAAGATCGACGGTCATCCCTTTCCTAATAACTTTGCTGATTTCTCCTTTTCTGTTAATATGGTTGATGCTGATGAAAAGGGAAGTTTAAGGTGCTTACATCGGACCACGCCAAGAGTTCTGGTGCCGTTGATCCTGCAGTTCAAGTTACTGTTGAAGAGCTGCGGAGGAATCATCAGGCATTTGGGCGTGAATCTAATGCTCCTGGTGGATATCGGCCGCGTGTGACTTCCCAGATGTTGATTAACAAGTACAAGAGGCAACAAGCAGCAGCTCGAGCGTGGGAAGAACGTGAGGAACGACGACGTCGGAGACGCGAGTATCAAGCAAGGCGGCTTGATGAAGAGCTTGATGATCAGCGCCAACGTGATGATAGGTCCGATAGCCGACGCCGATATGATGACAGGTCCGATGGCAGGCACTAGTTTGATGATAGAGTCGACGATCGTCGTCAGTACGGTTATAGGTCTGATTGGCATATGGACAGGCGTCAAGTTTATGACCGGTATGATCAGGATGATGATCACTGGAGATGTCCTTTCTTCGTATTCTGCTGGAACGAGAAGCTCAGATTGCCATCCAAAGCAGATTGTCCTGAATGCAGCCTCCAGTATGAAGAATACAGAGCTTTCAAAAGAGGTCGACGATCAGTTCATGAACGGATCGGCGTCAGGATTGATGATCATCATCAAGGAGATGAAGGCCGAGTTGATGCTCATGGCCATAAAAATATCGAAGGCCAGGTTGATGCTCTTGGCCCTGAAAAAATGGAAGAAAAGGCTCCAATTCGGGATCGGATTAAAGAACCTCAAATGAAGCCTGGACAGTGGTGCCCATCAGGGATTTCTAGAACCAAGAAGAGACGTGTTCAGAGGTTGCGCTATCATGAGCAGATTCAGGAGCAGGAGTTGGCAAAAGAAAAGAAGACATGGCGCATCAAGATGGCCAATGATGATGAAGCAAGCACATCGGCCGCAATAAACATGGTTTTGATGTTGCCTTTTGATTTTGCTGCTCCTGATGAACAGGACAATGATGAGGCCGATTATGAGTTGGAAGAAGCCGCCGCATGCTTAGTTCTTGATTCAGAAAAGGCGATATTTGAGAAGCCAAATGCAAACGGATATCGGCACCTGAAACCTCTGTACATCAAGGGATACGTTGATGGGAAGCCGATGACCAAGATGCTGGTTGATGGAGGAGCTGCTGTCAATCTCATGCCTTATTCCACGTTCCGCAAGCTGGGTAAAGGGATTGATGATCTGATCAAGACAAATATGACACTCAAGGACTTTGGCGATAATGTTTCAGAGCCTCGGGGGGCAATTCATGTGGAATTGACCATCGGCAGCAAGACATTGCCGACTACTTTCTTTGTGATTGATGGCCAAGGTTCTTACAGCATGCTCCTCGGATGTGATTGGATCCATGCCAATTGCTGCATCCCATCCACGATGCACCAATGCTTGATTCAATGGCAGGGCAACAATGTGGAAATCGTCCCAGCTGATGATTCGGTTAGCATTGCTACAGCTGAATCAACGATTTGGGAGTTTGAAGGAATTGAATGCCTGTCAGGAAAAACATGGGATGGTGACTTCCTCAAGGTGTCCGATCAAGGACTACAGCCGATCCAAGCAGTCGGCTCTGAGACTTTGTTTTAAATGGCTGATTGTATAGAAGATTTTGAAGACCGAAGTGAATTCGGTAAGTTAGGATTTGGATTTACGTCGGCCGATGAATTAGAAGAGATAGACATAGGTTCTGGTGATAGGCCAAGGCCGACGTATATCAGTGCTAAGTTGGATCCCGAGTATAAGCAGGAGTTAATAAAACTTTTGAAAGAGTATTCTGATTGTTTTGCTTGGGAATATTATGAAATGCCAGGTTTAAGCCGTAATATTGTTGAACATCGGCTACCCATCAAACCAGGATATCGACCACACAAGCAGTATGCAAGGAGGTTCAAGACTGAGATGCATGAACCAATTAAGGCCGAAATAACGAAGCTATTTGAAGCTAAGTTTATCAGGCCATGTCGATATGCTGAGTGGGTATCAAATATAGTTCCTGTTTATAAGAAAAATGGAAAGCTACGTGTTTGCATTGATTACAGGAACTTAAACAAGGCAACCCCGAAGGATGAGTATCCAATGCCGGTGGCCGATATGCTTGTTGATGCAGCGTCAGGCCATAAAGTGATGAGTTTCCTGGATGGTAATGCTGGTTATAATCAGATTTTCATGGCGGAAGAAGATATTCCCAAGACTGCATTCCAATGCCCAGGTGCTCTCGGTTTATATGAGTGGGTTGTTATGACTTTTGGTTTGAAAAATGCCGGTGCTACCTATCAACGTGCTATGAATTATATTTTTCATAAGCTGATCGGCAGGATAGTTGAAATCTACATTGATGATGTTGTAGTCAAATCAAAAAGTTATCAAGATCATTTGGCCGATTTGAAGGAAACGCTAGAGTGCACAAGGCAGCATGGGTTGAAGATGAATCCGCTCAAGTGTGCCTTTGGCGTATCGGCCGGCCAATTTCTCGGTTTCCTGGTACATGAGAGAGGAATCGAGGTAAATGATCGGAACCGCTAGGCAATTGATGATATTGAACCTCCAGTAAACAAGAAGGAATTGCAGAGTTTGATTGGAAAGATCAATTTCCTGAGGAGGTTTATATCAAATCTGTCGGTCCGATTGGAGGCGTTTACTCCTCTGTTGAAGTTGAAAGATGAAGAAGAGTTGGTGTGGGAGCCTAAACATCAAAAGGCATTGGATGAAATCAAGCAATATTTAGCATATCCGCCAGTTCTTATTCCACCACAAAAGGGTAAGCCGTACAAGCTTTATTTATCGGCTTTTAATCATGCAATCGGCTCTGTTTTGATCCAAGAGGTTGATGGGAAGGAACGAGTTATATTCTATTTAAGCCGAAGATTACTAGATCCTGAGACTCGGTACTCATATGTGGAGAAGCTTTGCCTTTGTTTGTATTTTTCTTGTACAAAATTAAGGCATTATTTGCTATCGGCCGAGTGTACTGTGATCTGTAGGGAGGATGTGATCAAATATATGTTATCGATGCCAATCATGAAAGGGAGAATTGGCAAGTGGGTTTTTGCTCTGACGGAGTTTGATCTTAGATACGAATCGGCCAAAGCGGTAAAAGGGCAGATAATGGCTGATTAGTTGCTGACCATTGTGGACCTAACATTGATGCTGTTGAGCAATGCACTATGGAGCTTGATGTGTCTGGTCCGATGAAAAAGGCCGATGTGGTTGACGCGGTTCCTTGGACTATATTCTTTGATGGTTCTTCTTGCAATGATGGTTGCGGAATCGGCCTGATTATTATTTCGCCTCGGGGGCCAAGGTTTGAATTTGCTTTTCCAATTGAAAAATGCACGAATAATCAGGCGGAATATGAAGCATTGATGAAGGGTCTCCAGATTCTTAAAGAAATCGACGCTCAGTTTGTTGAGGTATTTGGAGATTCTTTGCTGATTATCAATCAATTACTCGGCAAATATGATTGCAAGATGGATGCTTTGTTATCTTACTTTGAGAAGTGCCGAGATTTGATTGGTCAATTCACCTTGGTAACTCTTAAGCATGTTCCAAGACATC
>CM014276.1:40643491-40663962 GCA_004135705.1 Alloteropsis semialata | reverse complement strand
TCCGCCGATCACTTTATTAGCATTGACCCTGGAGTAATACCACCAGCGACCCACCATGGCCTGGTTTGCCGCCAGCACGAGGCTACCGGAGGTACTGCTGCAGTGCTGCGAAGATACTAGGGCGAAGGAACGGCACCAGGATGATCAGGATGGTAATGACGCAGAGCTACCGGAGTTAAAAGCTACAAAGACTGAAGTCCAATACAAGCAACTCACGTAACGGTGTAACGAGCTGAGGTTACTTGCTGCACCGACGTTTATCACTCAGCTGAGCTGATGGCCGATGTTTATTATTAAGAAGGAAGGGCTGATGATCATAAGATTGTGTTGCTGCCAATGCTGCCGCTACTATTGCCAATACCGCCGCTGCTCATGCCGTCGCTGCTGATGAAGGAGCAGTGCTGGAATACCAAGATTCAGAAGAGAAGATTTCGACATCTATGCTAACACGACGTCGGCTCATCGATCCAAAAACTATGGTATGATCAAGTAAACTCTATTTCTTACTGCGAAATACTTGGGAATTTTATTTTGTGAAAATAAAATACATAGCTTAGTTCCTCAATGATATGAAATTCCTACCAGAGCCATATGTTGATATCTTCTGAAAACCTTACACATATGCTGCTTGTTTTGTATTGAGCATTGTCAAATTGTTTGTGACCCTTGTGAGATTCGTTTCATGCTTTTAAGATCGAGATCACGTACACTCCACATATTATTCCATTGTTTGGTATGCTAGACTTTAATTTTCGGGCACATCGGTCGTTTGGTCTGGATTCGCATACTCGACTATTCATATGCTGACTTCTACACTTGAAGTTACGCCAAAACATGCCTTCCATCCATACAAAAATACTCCATCCCTTTGACATGACTTTTCAAATTCATTATGCAAAAGGTATGGGTTATGCAAAAAAGAAAAAGAAAAAAAATAATATATTATCCGTGCTCAAAAGCATAAGGAAGAGTGATAAAAAATAAATATGAAAGATAGCCCATATCTGAAAAGAAAAGTTAAATGAAGAGTCATGCAAAAGGGAGTTTCACCCAGAAAATTCCACACACATGCACATCTTGATCTGATTGTATGACTTATTTTCTCCACTGGATCCGGTTTTTGACTTTGCAAGATATGCAGTGCAAGTATGCTTCCTTTCTATATCCTACCCTGAGCTCCACAAAAAAGGCCTTATTAGAAGTAGGAAAAAAAAGAGACGATACAGTGCCTTGGTGAGGAATAATACACATTGAGCGATCTGAGAGAATCATTTGAGGAGCGAAGTTATGTTTTGATTTGAAAATGAAAAACCAAGTTATTTAGCAGGAAGAGTAGAGTTTTCTTGATTATTCATATTGGCTAACATGTTATGATAAAGAAGCTTGAAGAAAGGTATCGGCTATGAAAAGGGCAGTGCTAGAGAAGTCAAGGTGTTGAATCTATGAAGCGAATTGCATCGGCTAGGAGATTGAGACGCTGGATTTACAGAATTTTGAAGCATGAATCCTTCATACTCCAAAACTGGGGGGCATGTGTTGACACCAGGTTTTCGCACCAGATATGCTGAGTCAGATATGACGTGGTAAGGCTGGTGGACCCATTGACTAGTCAAAACCGAAGATGACAGAGAAGGAAGCCGATGCTGAAGAGGAGTCCGATGAAACAAGAAGTCCGATCTGATGATGGATAAAGGAAGAAGGGCGCGTCGGCTAGAAGAGGAAGCGTATCAGATATAGGGACTATTTCCTTTTTGAAGGCGTATTGAGAAGTCCCATTCTATGTTAGATTTAGTTTACTTTATCTGCAAGTTAGTCAAGTCCGATCAGGACTCACCATGACCAGGGTATAAATATGAACCCTCGTCCATTGTAAAAATTATTCTCACAATCAATACAACTCGGCTTCACGCCAAAAACCCTAGTAGTAGTTACCGACGAAGCTCATTGGTGGACGGGCTGCATCAGTTCTGATCTCCGGCTTACCAGTAAGTTAGTCAATTTATCGAACTAGTATAGGCTTTGAATTGAGGCGCATCGCCCTTTCTCGTTTATACTGTTCAACCGATTTATCTCTGGATAATCAAGATTGATATAGATTCCCTACGTCGGAGCTAGATAAATATTGATTATTCAACAGATTATCGTTTATCGGACTGCACTTTATGTCTAGATTCCCTACGTCGGAGCTAGATCATCAAGATTAGTCTAGATTCCCTACGTCGGAGCTAGAGTAATCTTGGTTATTTAAAGGTAGTTTTTGCGGTTTGTTTGGAGTTGCTAGATTGGTTTAGATCTACGCCATGTGAATCAATTCTACTTCTTCAACGGCTTTGAGCATTGGTCTTGGTCCGATTTAAGAAATATTTATCTTACAGCATCGTTCTAGGTCCGATCCATGCTTTGTGGTTTAATCTGGTTGTTCTTTGAGTATTGCGCTGGTGTAGATTCCCTACGTCGGAGCTGGATCTTCGCAATACGATTAGATTGATCTTTGATTGTCATGCTTGGTCTAGATTCCCTACGTCGGAGCTAGATTCATCTTGATTAGTCAAAGGAAGCTTTGGTTATGCCTTATTGCTATTTGAATGTTAAGTGTGGTTTAGATTTCCTACGTCGGAGCTAGGTCTTGCTTGATTATTTGGTAGCATATCTTAGAATCAGAACGACCCTGTTAATGTTTTATCTGCTTATTTGCTTAATCTGATTAACACCTGTGCGAGCATCTTGTTTAGTTGTCAGATTGGTAAGTTGAATTTGACTATCTAGTTATCTGATTTGATCATAGCTGGAGAAATCTAGATTCCCTACGTCGGAGCTAGATTTCTCTGAAAAAGCTATGGTCCGATTGGCTAGTTAGATGGTCCGATAAGATGAGTCAAACTGGCAACTAGGCAAGGTGGACAATGTATCGGCTTACACTTTGATTATTTGATATCTTGTTTAAAGACACAGCTGATCCATTACTTTACATATTGGCCTTGTTTTATGCTTTATTTTATTATTCAAAGGCTGATCTGTTATATCAATCAAGGTCCGATCCTGATTGGTCCGATTCTGAGGTCCGATTCGGTGTCTGATTGAGGTCCGATTACTCGGTTTGATTGACGTCATCAATGAAGTCCGATTTTGAGGTCCGATTAGTATCGGCCGACACGTGCCTGACTGGGTCTTGGCTAAAATTCAACGTTACTCCATCGTCTGAAATAGAGCCAGCACAATCAAAGAGTAATTTAACTATTTTATCTCCTTGTCAATTTCAGGTCAAATTGACTGGCACGCTGCGAACCTAAACTGGAGTGTGGGCTGGCACTGGAGTGAAGCAGATCTCCCTGGTCTTCGTGTGCTGCACGCAGAAGATACAACCGCCGATTTTTTGCGTCAACAGTTTCATTCTCTACTAGCGAAAACGGTGCAAAGTTGGGATGCCTTAATGAAAGCTTTCATGACGGAGTTCTACTCGCCGGGCAAGACTCAGATTTTGCGCAACAAGATCGCTACCTTCGCGCAGATCCCGATGGAGACTATTGCGGAAGCCAATAAGCGCTTCAATGACTACATCCGAGCCGTGCCACATCACAAGTTTCCGAAGGAGGATCTAGTCCAAAAATTCTACCAAGGCCTCACGACCGCATCAAGGGCTATCATCGACGCATCGGCCGGAGGATCCATTATTGAGCTCACCCCGACTCAAGCTCTCAAGCTATTCAAGAAGGTGGCGGATAATGATGTGTGGGCATCATCAGGACGGCTGCATTCTACACCGTCCGCGGGAGTTGCTAAAAGTGTTTTGCAGGTGGAGCGCGAAGAATTACTTGAAGGGAAGATCGATTCACTCATGAGGAGGTTGGAGAAGATGGAAGTGGACAAGAACGAAGCTCATGCTATTGATTTGAAGGCAGCCGGAGCAAGGTCCACAAGTGAAGATAGTGGAGAGTACGGCCATATCCAGAAGAATTGTCCGAAGGAAGCTAAAGTGCTCGAGTACATGAGGAAAGGGGATTTGTCTCCACAGTCCTACTTCCGCTACGGACAAGGTAGACCTCAATTTAATGCAAGCTCATCTCTTCAAAACTCGGTGCCTCTTCGTATACAATTGAAGGAGTTCATCGAGGAGCAATGCAAGATCAACAAGGACACCATCGCTAAGTTCAAGTCTATGGACAAGATATTGGAGAACATTGATGGCAAGGTGACGGAGGTCGGAAGCTCTAACCACCAAGTTCTCAACATGATGAAGATGCTAGAGACACAAGTGACCCAGCTAGCCGGACGCTTACCTAGTAATGAAGGAAGACTGCCGGGGCAACCTCAAAATCCGGAGACGGCTAAAGCAATTCAAACTCGCTCGGGGAAGGAGACCGAAAATCCCGAACACCCGGCCGGAGCAAGGAAATCTAAGCCAAGTGTTGAAGCTGAGATGACATCAAAAGATAAGGCGCCCACTCCCGCACCGAAAATAGTCACCCAAGAGCCAGAGTTTGAAATGATCGATGAAGATACAAAGATTCTTCCTCCGAGGCCACATTACCACAAAGGTAAAATTGATGAGCATTTCGAAAAATTTGTTGAAGTGGTTCGCAGGTTGAACATCAATATGCCGCTCTTGGACGCTCTACAAGTTTCAACATACTCTCGCTACTTCAAAGACATCCTTTCAAACAAGCGTGAGATGCTGCCGCCAAGTACTATCAAGATGACCGAAGAATGCAGCGCGGCTATCGCCGATCAAGCTCCTGAGAAGAAGAGGGATCCAGGGTGTCTAACCATCCCGTGTTCCATTGGATCATACATGTTCGAGAGGGCATTGTGTGACCTTGGTGCAAGTGTGAGCGTCATGCCGAAGGCCATGTACGAGAAGCTACGCTTACCGGAGCCGGAACCCACCGCCATGTGCTTAGAGTTAGTAGACAACTCCGTTCGCTATCCTCTTGGCATCGCCGAAGACGTACCCGTGAAGATTGGAGAACACCTAGTCCCCGTTGACTTTGTGATTCTTGATATGGGAGAAGGGACAAAGTTGCCGCTCATCCTTGGGAGGCCGTTCCTCAAGACCGCAAGGGCAAACATCGACGTTGGCAAGGGGGAGATCAAGTTCGACATCAATGGCACCATGAGCGAGTTCAAGTTTCGTCCACGCCTTGAGGTATGCAATATGATCAATGTTAAATATATTCCACCTCATCGACGTGACACCAAGGAGGAGCCGAAGAAGGAGGAAGCGAAGGAGACCAAAGAAGTTGTTGCATCCGTCGAGACAAAAGCTCAACGCCCGCTTGTGAAGACCAAAAAGATGACTAAGCCGAAGAATAATCCTGCACCCAAGCCAAGGATTGTGCAGAAGTGGGTACCCAAGACTGCAACGCCCACACCGAGCGTTGGTCTGAAGTGAAGAAAAGAAGAAGTCTAGCTATAGACTATAAACAAAGCACTTTGCGGGAGGCAACCCGTTCGTCAAGTCAAGAATAAGCTACCAGGAGGACAACCCGTTCGTCGAGTCAAGAATAAGCAACCGGGAGGACAACCCGCGAAGACCTTTTGAGTAAGTGAGCCATGAATTTTGCTACGCAAGACTTGATAAACAATTGTTAATTTGGTCATTCGGTCGAACACTTAAATTAGAGTTGCTTGGTCATTTTGTTTTTAATTCTTATTCCAAACCAATGACTTGAGCCTTCCCATGATTTAATTGTTTAATCTTGAGAAACCTAAAACCAAATTCCCATACCCATTTTGGCGACCGTCTTTTCCATGGCGGCCGGACCAAGTTGATCTTTACCAAGACACGAGTAGAGCCAAGCGTTGTTCTTAATTCTTTAAATTCTTTGACGCATGCTAGGCTTTCGGAACCTTAGTAATTTTCAATTTTATTTCCCTAGGATTAGGATTTTTTCTAAGCCCCTTTTATTTTATTTTCTTTCAAAATATCTCTCTCATTTGGCCAAAATTTAGAACCTAAACCTATGACCCACAGTTGAACATGGGAAAGTTTGCTATCAATTCATGAAAGTGAGCAATACCGGTGCAATCAAAATTAATGTAGTCAAAAATTATTTCTCGACTCAAAAATTAATGCCTAAATTCCCCTCTAATTATTTATTCAAACTCATCGCTTGCTTTGAGTTGATTTTATTTGACAAGATTAGAGGAGAACTTAAGCGCTTAAACATACTTTGGAAGGGTTTATGACATTGATCATCACTAATGACCAAGATTACCTTCACGGGAGTAATTATTGGACTCTCCACCTAACTCCACATGCAAGAGGAGACAGCCATGCATGGAGGTAGACTCATTTTTGCAGGATTGAAAGCAACATTTGGAGTGGAGTTGAAGCAAGGGACAAAGACATTAATCAAAGTGGAGAAAGCAACCTGCAAGTGGACAACTTTGCTTAAGAATGAATGGTTCGTAGCATTTGGACGGTGGAAATCATGTGGAGCAGCTGTACACTGATCAGGAATCCACTCAGGAAGCACTGGAAGAAAGGAGACGTGAAGATGGCCAGGGAAACCCCTAGGCCGGCCGGCCCCAAGCACCCAGGCCGGCCGGCCTGGCCTCCATAATTACCCCCTGGTGCTCGTCTTTTACAGGTACGCAGCTCATGCATTTCTTAGCTCCTGTTCTTCAGTTCTTCCACCGTGAAAACTAGCAGAGGCACTGGAAAATTTTGAGATTCAAAACCACCTCCAAAAATCTCTAAAAATTCACTACAATTCCTAGTTTGCTCTTCTCTTCGATATATTGTTTTTCCACCGGCGAGAAACCCCCGGTGTGTTGGTTTTTGTGTTTGTGTAGCAAGGCACCATGAGGAGGCAATTCATGAACATCATCCATGGAAAGAGGACAAGGTCATCGGCGTCCGACGCGCCATCAGTGAGCTCTTCGCGGAGGCACTCCATTGCGGAGCCACCGCGAAGTATGGAGGAAGACAACCCCGTACAAAGAAGCGACATGCTGCTCCTTGGAGGGATGCAAGACCCAAGAAGTACTTCCATGCGGTTCACCAGATCATGTGGGCGTGCCGGTGCACAACCACCTCCTCCAACTAGACGTTCCACACGATCAACCGCACCACCGCCATACAAACCCAAAATTTCAGAATATGGGTTTGTCATTTTGTCGGAAGAAGAAGAAGAGAGACTCAAGAATCTAAAAGGAAGGATGAAGGCAAACACCGACTTTGATGATGATGCACTGCAAAAGTTGGGATTCTATGGTGATATTTATGGCCTACTGGACAACCTCGGATGGAGGCAATTTTCCGATGGTGTTCCGGTGGATGTGCATGTAGAAATTGCTTTGGAGATTATGATGACCATGAAAGTTATGACAAGAAAAATTGATGAGCAAGAAGTGTCATGCCTTGAATTTAGGTTGAAGAATGAAGAAAAGTCCATCACCTTTGAAGGAATTGGAAGCTTACTTGGTTTCAATGGTGATGCACCAGAACGAGCCGAAGTTGAAGAAGGAGGGTTGGATAGATTTTGGAAGAAAATTGCAAAGGATGACAACCGCCAAAGAAAGAACATAAGCAATGTCATACTTCAAATATTTCATTCTTGGATGAGCAGGAGAATTTTCGGACGGATGAGAGAGTCCAAAGTAACCGACATGGAGTTAAATTATTTATACTCAGCATTGGTGAAAAAGCAAGCAATTGATCCTACCTATATCATGATTGATAGGTGGGTATGTGAAGCTACATCCGGCTTCGGAGAGAGCAGCTCGGGTTGTTATCTCTCCATGATTGCAATTGCATTGAACCCAAGATTGGAGACAAATTCGGCATTCTTCATGAAAGGGACCGATTTTGGAATTGAAGCCATGAGGCAAGGACACTACATCGGAGGAGATGAGAAGAACGGCTATAAAATTGCAAATACAAGTATTTACCTCCCCGATGCAAGATTGAAGTTATTTGGAAGAGGAAGAGTTGATTGGTGGGATGAAAAGATTTTGATCAAGGCCAAGAAGAATAAAAGAGGGAAGCATGTTGGAGAGTCATCGGCACCGGTTGTAGAAGAAGTGGGAGAGGAATTGCCACCGGCTAGTTCCTCTTATTGGATGACGGAATTTCAAAATGCACCAAGTGGAGAAGGACCTCCGGAAGGATGGGGGCAACAATGGGGACATGCACCAACTCAAGCATGGGGGTATAGAGCGTCGGTGCCACCATCGATGTATCCATCGCCACCTACATATAGCAATTATGGCTACCCACCGCCATCACACCAAGGAGTGTTCCCGGATCCATCCTTTGGAGCTCAATTTGCGCATCTCCAACAACCGGAAAGAAGCATGAGGATGATTGGAGCCTACGCCGATAGAAACATGGAAGACATTAATGCTATCCGGAGGCATACGGACCGGCTAGAAGATGGAACTGCGGGGATTGCATACCAAATGGGACTTCTAGCATTGGCGCCTCCGGAACATTTTGATGGAGGAGCTTCTCAAGTGTACTATGATCAAGGATATAATGCAAGACATCCACCAAGCCAAGAGGAGTGACCGACAAGGACCAAGAATAAATTGTTCGCACGTGTGGTTTGAGTTTTTCCCCTTTTCTTTTATTTTCAGCGTGTGTGCAAACTTGTGTGCATAGCAATTTTCTGTATTTCAGTATGTGTGTTAGTGAGTTATTTTGTTTATCATCACCATGATCATTATATATATCACCGATGCTTTCATGATATGATTACTAGTGATGGTAGAAAGTTTATGCCATGTTAAAATATGATGATCGTTGCCGCTTTGTCTATTTTTGCGCTTGGCTTATGCATGATTGAACTAATGCTCTCCCTAACATGATCTGAAATTTATCTAAATACTGGCTCAATCTTTTGTGGAGGTTATGATAATTTTAGATCCATATTTATTATTCTTGCTCTCTCTTTTAAACTTGTTAAGGAATGCCTAATTGCTGAATTTAATGTAAGCTAGCCATGTCTTTAATACCTTTCGCAATTGCTCTACCTATCCAAAGCCTAAATGATATACCACGTTGAACCATAGCTTAAGAATTATTTTCAAGTGAATTGATTCAGGATTTATCTTCTCTGGTACTAGACTAAGAAGCTGACCATTCCGTTTTGCGTATCTTCTTTTTGCTAGCCTATCTATCCATGCATTGTGAGTTTCTACATCGAAAACTTCACAAACTTCGCTGGATATCCACCCTAACCCCAAATTATCTTTTTGTGAAATACCTCCTTGACCACAACCCAATTTGAGTATGGATCATTATCTCGAGGAAATTCTGAAGAATCAAGAGCTTGATACAAGAGACATATATTTGGGAGGCATGAAAGAGTGCGTACAAGAAAAATTAGAAGAAACGGAGATCCACAATAAGTAGGATGGCCGGTCTCGACACCATGAGCCGACCAACCTACCCCCTTTCTCCTTCGATGGCTTCAAAATTCGACGAGAAGATACTCCCCGAAGATTCAAACCATTTTTCCAAAAGATTGAGATGGATACTTACTCTAGCATTGGTCACCACTTCTATGCTCGAGGACGAGCAATCGTTTAAGCATGGGGGGAGGCTGAGTAAGTATTAATGTTGCTAGAAGTTCTAAGGAGCATAAAAAAATATAATAATAAAAGAAAAAAAGAAAAAATATATATGGGTTGAAAAAGAAAGAAAAGAAAAGAAAAATATGAGAATAAATGCTCCTTAGTTCTTTTTGCCTCATTAAACTCCATAGCGCCTCAAAGATTATTCCATACTCAAATATTCCAACCATGTGCAATCCGATAACGAGGACTTCATTTGTGCCTCGGGATCACCATTTGCCATTTGCACATGTCCACTATCTAAAAAGCGTGTTCCACGTGTGTATTTCATTTTTCCCCTCTCCACAAATTCGATTATTTTCCAATGGTCTTTTTGACGAGTCTCGGTAAAACCATGAGAAGTATTTCTTGTTTTAATAATATCTTGATTATAATATCTTTTGTTAGGACTAACCTTTCCTATAGCTCCAGATAAAGCCTTACACATACATGAGAGAAAGGAAGGTAAAGAGAGTTCTAGCAAGTTCGAGAGACAAGATGAGCTGAGAGTTTCCATGAGCAATTGCAATGAGGTTTAAATTATTGACTTTGGTTTAGCAATACTTTTGAAACTAACTTCCTAATTTCCGAGACTTGTTTAAATTAGAGAGCATGAGTTTAAGATCATTGTGGGGAACACTTAATTTGAATCTACCCTCCATACTAGAAAGAGTTAGTTACAACTTGAAGAATTAATTGCAAAATATTTTGAGGGCATTATGTTTTCTCGTGTACGATCAAGTGTAGGGATTGGACACCGAAAGGCAACGCTGATTTTTATTGAAGACTTGTTCGAGTTCTTATTGAAGACTTACTCGAGGACAAGCAAGGTTTAAGCATGGGGGGATTGTTGACGCTCCTTAGCGACACACTTTTACCCTTGTTTGTCTTCAATAATGGCATGAATTTGATATCTAAACTAACGATCATACTCTATAACTGGGTCGTTTTCGCATATGCATGTGTTTTTGGAGGAATTGTGTTTACGCAGGTTTTTGGGATTAAATGGAGCACAAATGGACAAGGCTTGGAACCAAGGACAGCACGGTGAAAGATGAAGGCCAGAGGCCCGAAGAAGAGCCCAGGCCAGCCGGCTCGACATGCCTAGGCTGGCTGGCCTAGGTGGTTTCCAGCCTCGTTCGTGCTCAACTTTGGTGAACCGACCTCCAAGGATATTTGAAAGGCAAGTGCTTCAAGATAAAGTCAAGAGACTTCGGGGTCAAGGCAACTCAATTGGAGAATTTGGAAGTTTATCACTTTCCATTCTCATCTCAAAGATATCCTAAAGCAAATGACGTCCAAAGGCCCACATGCATAGGTGAAACAACTACTGAAGCTTCTAGAACACTTGAGGAGAAAGATGAAGACGAGACGGCCAAGGAAGGACCCAGGCCGGCCGGCCTGGACCCACCTGAGCTGGCCGGCCTAGCCCCTTCCTGCACCGTCTCGCCTCCCCATTCGACCTAGGGCTTCCTCAGGGTATAAATAGCCCCTGTACCCTCGAGCCACGGAGAGTTGAGTTCATCATTCGCCGCCGAGGAGCAGAGAAGCTAGAGGGACACCTTTCAGAGAGCTGAGGGTCATGCTAGTTGTCTAGGGTTCTTCCCTAGCCGACGTGGGAACCCTGCGAGGAAGACCACGTCGGAGTTCTGGAGCTAGGATCATCAAGATCAAGGTAGGATCCCGGTGGTGATCTTGTGATGTACTTACATTCATGATGAAGTTACATGTGTTTCCGAATTTCTAGCGATCAAGTGCCTCTTCTTCGATTTCGTTCTTGCTTGGATTTGCTTCTTCTTCAATCTATTTTTGAGATAGATTGCTTAGGGTGTTCTTGTAGCCATGGTGGCTAGGGGTTCATACCGGATCTACCAAGTGGTTCGGCACGTTCACTTGTGAACGTGCCCTTAAGTTACCTACGCCGAAAGGGAGCACCGTGACAGGGTGTGACCCCGTGTATGGTGGGGCTTTCGGGAGTTTGATCGGAGGTCGCGATTTAAAAATGCTTTTCATTGAGATTCACATCTATCTTTCTTCACTCAATTTGGCTCGGAGCTACAACCTATGCATGATCTAGGCGATCTAGATCAGTTATCTCTAACTTTCTCTTGCTACCTCTGGAGTTGGATGTTTAGTAGATTAGATCTATTAACTTTAGATCTATTTGCAACCCCTCTTCAAGATAAAAGGCTTTCAATGCTAGTTGGATTGTTTCTTATGTCTTTAGTTCCGTGGATTGATAAACCTTGGGGGAATACTCTGAGGGAAAAGCTACAACTGATCCGTGCGCTTGCGGTTCACGATTGGCGTGCTTAAGAGCCGTCAACAGTCGAAGCATTTCACCCGAGAGTATTCCAGAGTATCGTATTTTATTATCCTCAGGGAAAGCGGTTGGTAAAGAGAGTGGCTACCCGATGCATTCAATCATATCACCATTAATACACCAAAGTCTAAACAGGGGTAAACATTGATATATGTATAGAGGTAGTGTGACACACGGAGAAATCATTGCTCAAAATGAAATAGACTTAGCTAGTAAGAAGATCCTAGAGAAGAACATGGGATTCTATATACTTCTTGCAAATGGTAATTTAGCATACAAGGATACACTGTACAAGGTTAGTAAAGGGATACATGTTAGAGGACATATCGAGGTACCATGCGACTCCCTCATTCAAGGGAATGACATGTCGTCTTATCATAAAGGCCTAACATCCAAACCCGAACGTGGAGGATTACAAAGGACGACAGGGCTGTCACCACCTGCCACCTACCTCTACTAATCCGTGGGGTAAGGGTACTCCCAATGATATTCCAAGACCCAAACACCATGTTTGCATAAAGGAATACATCTCTATTAACTCCGGCGGTAAATAGAGCAACCATAAGGTCCATTGAGCCAATGTCATAACATACGTCCGCTGAACTAAGGTGCAAGACATATAGATTATATACCAAGTAAGTAAGGCAAAGCTGAGCCATACAACATAACCAAGAAGATATTTCCATTTATGATCAAAGTCTTACAAGTAAGGAAAAGATTACAAAGCTGAACTCTAAAGCTTACCAAGACTCCTTCGGAAACCCTTCAGAAGATCAACTTCTAGAACGACTACTAGACTAAGACTAAGCTTATAGCAAGAGAGAGCTCCTTCTTTCGGTGTGTGTTTAACAGGAGCCGAGAGCATCTATTTATAGCTAGGATAGGCGGTTTAGAGGCAGCTCGAGGCGGTTGTGGCCGTTTGGCAGTGGGCCCAGGTTGGCCGACCCTTGGATGCACCGCCTTGCCTCATGCATGGCATGGATGTGTCCCTGGAGTTGGTCCTGAGCTCCACGTCAAAGGGCAACCGCTTCTTGCGCCCGTGGGGGTCGGCCGACCAGGTCCTGTGGCCTTTCAGGCCCACCTTCGTCTGAGTGTATGTCTTGTGGGTCCTGAGGTCGGTTCCAGGTGGGTAGATTGATTTGGGTACGTTTAGTCCATGTTGTGGGCCCTTCAATCCAGGTGATGGACATGTGGCCCCATCCCATCCATTGATCAAAACCGACACCATGCCAGTGGCTGAGATCGTCCTTGAATGTGCTTCTGTGCATGGGAGAATGGTGAGCTTCATTGGGCTTCAGGCCAGGTCGGCCGACCTAGGGGGTCGGGCGACCTGGGCCTGGGCCCAATTGCCTTCATCTTTTGGAGATAGGTCCCTGCTTTCAAATATATTCTAGATACAAGTGGAACCATGTCATTTGAATTAAAGAGCTTAAGAAATGTTATGTCTTTACTTATTTTCCGAGGCAATTGATGGTCGGATATCATCACTTAGTGACCATCAACAGTCGCCTCTCTAGCCACCAGAGCAGATCACCCGTGCCCTCCCCTTGCTTCTCGCCTAGGCCGTAATGGCCAAAGCTCCGAGATCCGGAAGCTCCAGAGCTCGGCCGGCCCCTCCCATGGCGGGTGGATGTGAGGAGGAAGAAGGCCGGGGCGCTGGCTATTTGCCCCGCGCCATTCCGTCCGTCTCTCCCTCCCCCTCTATCTCTCATCCACCAGGTGGGCACCACACGGGGGTGACGGCGTCATACCCCCAGCCGTCCGCCTCCTTCCTCCGTCCGAGGCCGATAGGTGAGACTGCTGCCCCCTCCTAGGGTGGACATGGTCCACATGGACCAGTGGCCCGGCAGGCCACTCGATCCACCGGTCCAGGAAGCCGGCGCACCGCACAGTACGCCAGGCGACCCCACCCCTTGCACCAGCCCCAGAATTATTGCTAGGCACACATGGTAAGCTTACTTAGAGCCTTTCCCTTATTCCAAAAATTCCCCAAAATTCACCAAAAATACTACAAATTATTCTAAGCCTGTCCATATCCTTCTCTCCCAAATCTTATCCCATATAGGCCCTTTTCCAATTATTACCCCCCTCATTAATAGAGAACCATGAAGAAACATACCCGGAAATTCGCATCTCCAAAACCCAGTCGTTATGCTGCCCGATTCTAACCCCATACTTCGCCTCAACCTAGCCGTTATGCCGCCCGTCCAAATCCTAGGAAATCCATTGTTAGTTTCCTAGAATTCTCTTCTTTAGTAGTACATTGATTGCTAGGAATTGATTGCATGTTTGTTTGCTTGTTTATATGTTCGTGTAAGCTGAGGATACATCCAAGACCCGGCCGGAGGTCAAGGATCCAGACGACATAAATCCGAAGCTCTGGCCGTCAAGAGGACGAGTAGACACGTTAGTCTGACCAGGCTTCCAGAGGAAGCTAAAGATTCAGAAGAGGAGAAGTCAAGACCCCTGGTCAACCTAGGAAAGCGTGATGAAGGCAATTCCTAGCACCACCCCCTTGGTCATACTTTTATTCTGTTTTCATAGATATTAAAATATACTAAGATAATAATTTGACTTGCATGTTTTTGAAAGCATAAGGACATCCCTTGACCCCGGTCATGACTAGATCAATGATCGAGCGTCATTTAGAAGTAGACTTCCTTAGGACTATCACAATCATATCGTTTTCATAGAAAACCCCAAAAGGCATGAGTTTAGTAAGTATAAAATGAACCAACTTAATAAATAGAAACCATTAAGGACATGACTCGGGAGTAAGGGGACAATCTCGTTGGAGGATCCTGTCCCGATGCTTACTTCGGTAATATAAGGACCGGTTTACAGGAAAGTTTTTCTAGTTACACGTACAACCATACGTGCCAAAAAGGTACAGCCTTCGGGAGTGCCTAACCTTGTGAGGCCTTGATTCACACCCCACCACTGAACCTAATAAACCATCCCAAGGGGCCAGGGTGGGCAATGGATAGGCTGGAGCAGGACCTTCACAGAGTCCCAGGTCCGGTCGGCACGGGTCACGAGTTGAGGTCGGTAGAACCTGGTGGCATTGTATGCCACATATGATGCATCTATTTTACAAGGGTTGTCTCCGCGTAGCTGATGACGGTGACCTCTGTTTAGACCCCAGTCGTAGCTGTGGATGGAGTTAGGGAATGTCGTCCAAAGATGGACACCAGTGGATACGAGTCTCGTAGGTCAGTACCGCCTGAAGCTGAGGTATGGGCTGGCCGAACGTATGGGTGAAGTGTACACCTCTACGCAGAGTTATAACCTATCTGGATAGCCGAGACTCACGGTCATGAGCCCACATAGTCAAAGCTCCCGTTGATTAGCTATATAATAACATTGAGTGTGGTAAGACAGGTCCGAGACCTTAAGAGAGTATTTGGAATAAGGCGTAAGCCAGCCCAGAGGACCTTGATGGTCTCTGGTGCTCTTTAAAGCTTGGGAACTGGTAGGGGAGGTAAGATTCCCCCTCCAGGGCCACCAACTTAATAAATATGCTTTCTTCCTTCCCTTTTCCAAAACTCACCTCACCTACATAAAATGAACTTCATTAATAACAACAAACCTTCTACCTTTCCTTGATCAACCCCAGCATATAATATAATTTCTACGCTAGGATTTGCTGAGTACCATCTATAAGTGTACTCAGGCTTGCCTTCATTTGTTCAGGTATAGGCCTCTGGGTGTTTCAACCATCTTGTTAGTGGATGTGCACCTACGCTTCCCTTCGTAAAGGTAAACTTGTTTTTATGCGCCTTTTATTGCTTCTAATACTGAACTCCAATGAGAACTGTGTTAACCTACTGATCCGGGGATTAACATAGGTAATCAGCGGGACCTTCAGAGTAAGGGCCCCACAGGGTGGTATCAGAGCAATAAATAAATTTAGGGGACCATATAAGGCAGCCCATACACCTTAGGAAACCCGAAACCTTCTGTTCTGCTCTTATTTTTCAAAATTTTTCAAAAATACCCCTCTCATCCCCTCATACTCCCCGTACCTTATGCTTAACTCCTATCATACTACTCTTGCAAGTATGGATCATGGGATGAAGTTTGAAGGATGATCCGCAACATGGAAAATTTGAGAAGAAAGTTTGGTTGAAGAGCTGAAATTACCAGAGTAATTAGAAATCAAATCACGATAGTATTAGATGTTTTATAAGAGGTAAGCCTAAAACCTTATAGTGACATATTTTTGATTGCCTAATGTTTGATTAAACCTAGGATAGACCCCTTACCCATGAAATAGTTGTAGAATTGATTGGTAGATTGATTGTAGAAATTGTATGGATGAGGCTTCCTTTCCCGGGAAAAACTTAAGGATCTCCCTTAGTTCCTATCGATCCAAACCTACCCATTACAATGAAGGCCCAGAAGTTAAGGAAATTTTCTAGAAAATGTCTACCCGAGTTCCATACGTAATACGGGCCTAAATCCTCTTAAGTGGGGTAGATCCCGAAGTAAATGGAACTTTGAACTCGGAAAACTTAGGAAATAGATTGAAGCTGACCCAAACCCCTAGGTCCCAGAAATAATACGGAAAATCACAGGAATGGTATAAGATAAGCTCATACCCCTAATGTGATAAGGTCAGAAACCCTGGATAATTCCTAATGAAAAAAAAAACATAGATGGAAGCCCTTAAAGCTAAGGAAACAAAGAATGATAGTAAGAGATTCTATAGAATCAGAAAGCCCTAGGCACTAGGATCCCTAGATTAGCAGAATCCGGAAGCCATCCAAGGAAGAAGGAAACCCTTACCCTAAAATCATACGATGAAGTCCAACTAGTAAATACCATGTCCAAATAGTTAAAATATATAAGGAGAATAGAATCTATTAAAAAATCATCAAAGAAATCACACTAGGTGGGGTAGCACCCCATATGGGAAAATAATTAGAAAAATATATAAGTTAAAATGGACATATAAGGATACCTAGAAAACCCAAAAGGAAATATACCTAGGGAAAATAAAAAAACACACATAGGCAACCGAATCCTAACCCAAAACCTACAACACCATAAGAGGACAAAATGCAAGTGTAAATTAGAAACAAAAATATTAGAAATAATGCCCATGCCCATATAAAATAATAATAAAGATATCAAAAACAAAACCCATATAGGTATGCATATAAGGATAACTAAACCCTGGAAGTTATGAACTTAAGAGATGTAAGGAAATAGTACAAATAAAAAAATCAAGAGTAGGGAACACAAGTAGAACAAAAATAAAGCAAGCCCTGCAAATAATAAACTAGATAGGCCTTGGGTAGATAAAATTTTGAATCATAAGGAAATAAAACTAGTCTTAAATAAAAAAAAGAGACTAAGCTTAGCTAAAACTAGAAATAAAAAGCATAAGCCTAAAAGAAGTTGTAGAATAGGGTAAACGGTCAATGGATATAGTAACCCTTGAAAATAAACATAGGTATACTGAAACCTTAAGGATATAGTCTAAAAACCTAAGGAAATATAATAGCTATAACAGAATCCATAAAAAGGGTTAAGCCAATCTAACAAAATCCTACCAATGAAACATACCCTAACTAAGTAAAACCTTTAGGAAACAAGGTAGAATAATACAATAAAAGTGTAATAAAATATAGCATACCACCAGAGAACATAAACCATAAGGATAATAGAACAAACTAAGGCTAAGTACTAAGCAACCCACATAAAATAAAGAGGGGAAAAAAGAATCATAAGGAAGCTAGGAATAATAATAGTAGTAATAATAACCAAATTGTAATAAAAGTGGAAATGAGAAATGAACCAGGATAAATTAAAGCCACTCTAATAGTGAACCGAAGACAATAGGATGATGAAACTTTAGAGGCCATGAGAAGCCCAATAGGTTACCATACCTAACTCTAGGTGAAGAGAAATCACTCTAGAGCACCGAGGAGTTTGTATGTCTCGACAAACCAAACATATCATCCCCACAATCCCAAGCTCCCTAGGAAGGGTGATACAAAGGCTGGATAAGGTGACAAAGTATCCTCGGTGAAAAGGCATCCAACCACTTCAAGCCTCAGAGATAAAAACCCGCCCAGATCCTCCTTGGAAGATTTAGAGGCACAATGAGCAAGGAAATGTGACCACCACTGCCTTTTGGTAAAAGCGTCAATAACCTTGATGCTCGAAAAAAAAATCATCATACCAAGTTATGATGAGAAGTGGTCACCCAAGTTCCCAACCCTCGGCCCAAACCTAAGGAGAAATACTAAACAATAGGAACCCATAGGAAAACCAAGATAGACACTCCCATTAAGGATTCCAAACCCTAGCTTGATGAAACCCTAAGACCCTTAGAAGCCTAAGTAGTGCCTAAGCAGTTCCTTTGCTTAACCATAGGTTGATATTTTCTAGTGTTAAAACACAATAAGGAAATTTAAATGTTAGTATCCCTAGAAAATTTTAGATCTAAGATGTTATTCTGCCCAACCTCGAAGATAGTCAAACATAGAACCCTATAAGGATGACCGTCGAGACATGAAAGTTTTCTCGACAAGAAGTACTCACCCAGTCGCATCCCCAACTATCGGGAAAGATTGGCAGAGATAGTCCACTTGAAACAATAAGTACCAAGTGAACCATAGGCAAATGGAATGGATAAGGAAAAACAAAAAACCTGGAATAGGATTATGATCACTTATACCCATGGAGAGAGCAATGGATTTTCCAAATGCTCAAAGGGATCATCATATTGAGATTATGATGAACAGTGGTCATATAAGAACACCACCATAGATAGTTTACCCCCAACCAGCCTAATAACCAAAGGAAAGATATTAGGCACCAGAAACCTGATAGAAAACCCCTGGAGAGACCCAGGTAGATAACATAAGGAATGGAAGTAGCACTGGCCAAAAGAATAACCTTCTGCCCAATTAAATGGAAGAAGTGACAAGCCATAAGAACTCCTTAAAAGGCCAACGTAACTTGAAGGATAAAGGAAAAGTAGTCATCCTACCAACGATAGATTAGATGCTAGAAGAACCACCACACAAGGTTTAAGGAAAGAAAATATGGCCAGGATTTATAAGAAGACCGATAATACACATGGATGGATGGAGATAATCCCGATCATATCTAAGGATTACCTGAACCCATAGGCTCGACCATTTTAGGAAAGGTAGACTTAAGATATGAATAGGGTAACCCGAAACCCTGCCTTCCCATAGTTAACCTGCCCTCAACTTAGAGACCTGCTAGACTAAAATAGGAACCCCTCCGGAACCAAGCTAGGCAACCCAAAGCCAAAATAATGGTGACTGGAGAAGGGTCATCATATTGAATTGGAGTATAAACCATGGTGGACGAATCACCGCACGAAGTTTTGAAAGAATAGTCAGGGTTATAGAGAACAAGAGACCATTGACCAACTCGGAAGAATGGATGTAACCCTGACCACACCCAAAAGACACCCCCATTTAGTTTGATCACCTTAAGTGGGGTAGAATTACCAGGGAACCATAGTGACCCTGCGTCAGCACCTCATCCATAGACCCTGACCCAATGGTATAGCACCAGAATAGAAATAGGTGACGTAGAAATAGTGCCCAGGTTAGTGAATCATAGGGATAGCACCTAGACCCACCCACACTAGATAGTGGATCATAGGGATGGTACACTTGGTACGTACCACCAAGGAAAACCATAGGATATCCAAGTAAGAAGAAACCTTGGATGAATTTTGGATGAAGAAAATATTGGACAATTACAGAGTCATCCATCGGAAGAGAAACCTTAGACCCAATGGAATTTAAGAGAATCCCAAGTTGAAGTCTCCTTAAGTAGGGTAGTAACCCAGGTGAAAAAGGAGAACTGAGACTCAAGAACTCGAGGATTAAAACAAGAAGAAGAAAAAAAAATATATTCACCCTGTGACCCCGGATACAAGACTAGGCACAGAAATAAGGACCTCCTGGAAAACACCATAGAACAAACAACACTGTGCAATTATCAAGAAGAAGCTTAGAAAACCCTAACCCATCCTTCTAGTCCTTAAATCTCGAGGACGAGATTCCCTTAAGTGGGGTAGCCTGTAACATCCTGCCGTTTTAGAGCATCTAAAATATGGGCTTTTTAAAATTTTTCTTTAACTATAATACACTCCTCGTTTCCCGAACATTCAAACTCTTTTTATAAATATACCTTGCATTAACCGGAACATATGTGCTGCATATGATTGCTGTAGCCCTCTTTCTTAACCCTAGGAAACTTCCTAAAACCCTCGTGGGCCACCAGCCCACTTTCCTTCCTTCCTTTCCCTCCCTTTAGGCCTGGCCCATCTCCCCTCGCTCTCCCGGCCTCCTTTCCCTCCCTCCGGCCCGCCTCTGCCTCCGGCCCACCCTCTCCCCTTTCCCGCGCCCAAGCCAGCCCACACACACGCTATGGCCCAGCACACACCGGCCCACTCCCGCGACCCGGCCTGCCCACGCCACGCAGCGCCGCCGCCAACCGGGAGGCCGTTCCCCCGGCTCCGCCGCGCCGGACCACCTGTGCGCCGCACCACCGCACGCTGCTCCGGCCATCCTCCGCCACGGCCACGCCACCC
>CM014276.1:40628644-40643172 GCA_004135705.1 Alloteropsis semialata | reverse complement strand
CCCTCCCCCGAGCCCTATAAATACCCCCTACCCCCTCCTCCTCAACTCGCTCCACCTCCCGTCCTCCCGCACCGTAGGAATGAGCTCTCCTTCCCACCCGCTGCCGCGCCCTTTCCCCAAAGGCCGGGCCGGGTCAAAGTCGGGGAGCCGCAGAGCTCCTAGCCTCCCCTTTCCTCGAGCTTAAGCTCATAGACGAGCTTGGAGCTCGGGTCCTTTCCTAGCCACACCTCTTCGACCCTCCTCGCCTCTCTAGCCACCAGAGCAGATCACCCGTGCCCTCCCCTTGCTTCTCGCCTAGGCCGTAATGGCCAAAGCTCCGAGATCTGGAAGCTCCAGAGCTCCGTCGGAAGCTCCAGAGCTCCATGGCGGGTGGATGTGAGGAGGAAGAAGGCCGAGGCACTGGCCATTTGCCGCGCGCCGTTCCGTCCGTCTCTCTCTCCCCCTCTATCTCTCATCCGCCAGGTGGGCCCCACACGGGGTTGACGGCGTCATACCCCCAGCCGTCCGCCTCCTCCCTCCGTCCTAGGCCGACAGGTGGGGCTACTGCCCCCTCCCTAGGGTGGACATGGTCCACAAGGACCAGTGGCCCGGCAGACCACTCAATCCACCGGTCCAGGAAGCCGGCGCACCGCACAGTGCGCCAGGCGACCCCACCCCTTGCACCAGCCCCAAAATTATTGCTAGGCACACGCGGTAAGTATACACCAAAGCTTACTTAGAGCCTTTCCCTTATTCCAAAAATTCCCCAAAATTCACCAAAAATACTACAAATTATTCTAAGCCTATCCATACCCTTCTCTCCCAAATCTTATCCCACATAGGCCCTTTTCAAATTATTACCCCCTCATTAATAGAGAACCATGAAGAAACGTACTCAGAAATTCGCATCTCCAAAACCCAGTCGTTATGCTGCCCGATTCTAACCCCATACTTCGCCTCAACCTAGCCGTTATGCCGCCCGTCCAAATCCTAGGAAATCCATTGTTAGTTTCCTAGAATTCTCTTCTTTGTAGTACATTGATTGCTAGGAATTGATTGCATGTTTGTTTGCTTGTTTATATGTTCGTGTGAGTTGAGGATACATCCAAGACCCGGCTGGAGGTCAAGGCTCCAGACGACATAAAGCTGAAGCTCTGGCCATCAAGAGGACGAGTAGACACGTTAGTCTGACTAGGCTTCCAGAGGATGCTGAAGATTCAGAAGAGGAGACGTCAAAACCACTGGTCAACCTATAAAAGCGTGATGAAGGCAAGTCCTAGCACCACCCCTCTTGGTCATACTTTTATTCTGTTTTCATATATATTAAAATATACTAAGATAATAATTTGACTTGCATGTTTTTGAAAACATAAGGACAACCCTTGCCCCTGCTCACGACTAGATCAATGATCAAGCGTCATTTAGAAGTAGACTCCCTTAGGACTATCACAATCATATCGTTTTCATAGAAAACCCCAAAAGGCGTGAGTTTAGTAAGCCCCAAAGAACCGGTGGAACCGAAATCAAAAACTGGTGGTACCGGTTTTGCTCGGCCTGTTGCAGTTGACTGATCCGTTGCGGATGCGCGCGAGCTAGCGCAATTCAGTGTGTTGACCGTGAAAGGCATCAACAGTATGGAACTCTTTAACTGTAGCGCTATGCAAATGTGGAATGGGTCTTGTATTTTGGGTCTCATTGTTGGAGATAGTCTAAAACATAGGAATGTTTTAGCAATTGGTGTTTGGATAGGTCATAGGTGACACACAGAAATTTGAATGTTGTTGCTGTGAGTGATGGCAGTGGTAGTGTGATTATGCGCCTGACTTGGGCAGTCAACTCTTTCAACCAAACTATGATTAAGCACTAACCTGTCCCAAGAGCTTTTGTTTGCCTCGATCCTACGTGAAGGAGTGAAAAAATGAAGTCCAAGTGGATGTTTTGAATCCTGTGAAATTCCTATGAATCACACCTAAAGGAAACTTTCCTGTACTTTTCCTATGGCTCAATCTTGTGTTCCAAAGGATGATACAGTTCCAAATCCTCTAGGATGGCACCGGACCGTCTCAGTGCCCTGCCGGATGAGCTCCTCCGCGGCGTGCTCTCCTTCCTCCCGGCGCGGCAGGTCGTGCAGACAGCCGTTCTTGCCAAGAGGTGGACGGATCTGTGGCGTTCGGTGCCGACCATCAACCTCGACTACATGGATTTTGGAAGCTTAGACAACCTCCCTAATGCGAGATGTGAAAAGATGAAGGATTTTGCCACTGACCTGCTAATGCACCACAACGCTGAGTGCCTAGATGCATTCCGGCTTTATTTTTCTTCTGTCCATGCCGATACGCGAGATGTGGACAGATGGATCCGACGCGCCATCAAGTACCATCCTTTGGTGCTCGTCATCCATGACAATTGCTGGCCGTTACAATACCAAATCCCCCGTTTCGGCGGCACCTTACGTCGCCTAAAAAAGCTGGAGTTTTCTTATCTGAAATTGGGCCATTCCTTTGGGGAGCTGCTCCATTCTGGTTGCCCAGTCCTAGAAGATTTGGATCTCGTCAATTGTCACAATGAATTTCCTGGCATCGCCAAATCCGATACACTGAAGAGCTTGGTTATTGCTTATTGTTCAAGTCAAGTTGCAGATACCTTGATTATCAGGGCTCCTTGTCTTGCTTCCCTGTCCCTGGACATCCTTCATCACGGCTATAGAAATGGTGTTTCATTAGACACAGGAATATCACTTGTGAAGGCATCGATCTCTTTTACTGGTCCAGTAGATCAGCTCTCTTCAAAGAGTCAAGCTACTATTCTGGGCAAACTATTCAATGTGACGAGCTTGGAGCTGACATATTTTCTTGCAATGGTACAACTTTCTTGCTTTGCTAGAGATGTTTTGCTCCATACATATCTATTGAGTGGCATGAAGATTTGATCATGGAGGGGTCTGCGCAAGACCTACTAACTATGCTAATTGAATGCTTTTATTTCTGTCCATATATTCCAGGCAATGTGTTGACAACCAAAATTGGCACAGGCCGAGACAAACCGGTCAGACTGGTTAGCCCGACCGGTCTGACCAGTCCAGGACAGGATGTTGCGGTGCTGGTGCTTTGAGGACCGCAACAATCGGTCCGAAAGTGATAAAAGTGACATGGTCTCTGGAATGACCGACTGTTGCGGTGCTAGGGGCTCAGGAGGACCGCAAGAATTGGTGCAAGACGCAAAAGATGACATGGTCTCTGGAATGACCGATTGTTACGGTGCTTGAGGCATGGGAGGACCGCAAGAGTCGATGTGAGGAGCAAGACGAAGGATTGGCGCAACAAGGAGAAGTCCAAGCCCAGACCGGTCTGACCGGTTTGGGGGACCGGTCAGACCGGTTGCCCTACAATTCGAGTAGGACTCTTAGTTTGGGTAGATTACGAGTTGTAAAACCTTTTCCCGCGGGTACAGACCTTCCCACCCTATAAATATAAAGGGCTATGGCCGATTGATACACACACAATCGAATCTAAACAATTATGCATCTACTTTTTACTTCCAAACCCTAGATCTCTTCCAACCTCTCCATGCTGTTCGTCTACTAATCTCCACGATCAAGATGGCGTCCTAAGCTTGCTGGTCAACCTAGGGCACGTCCGTCGACGTTCACGCCCTGACGGGGTCCCTCCCGGGCGAGAGCTTCGACGGCCTTTGCTAGTTTGCTCGTAAACTAGTCGTTCTTCGCTACGTAAGTGCGTTGGTTTTCTCTTTGCTGATTTGCTCGTAAACCTCGCCGTCCTTCACCACGTAAGCGTGATAGTTATCCTCTCAAACGACTGATTCCGGCGAAAGAAATCCGGTCTAACCGGTTTGCCTAACCGGTCTGACCGGTTTGCACAGCATCCCTGCCATTCGGTCCGTTCGCGACCCGCGCGATCTAGCGCTCTCATGTGTTGACTGAATTCTGCGTCAATATACTTTTGGCGACTCCGCTGGGGAAGAATATTCTGGATATCTCAACATTCAAATTTTTCTAACCTAGCCAATTACCTAATTGGTCTACTACTTTGGTTTGCCACCATTGTTGCATCTGGTCTTTTCGGGACCGATTGTAACTACATTTGTGATATTGCATCAGGCTGCTCAAGCCGATTGCATTGCACTTGCTTGCTGCTGCATATTCTAAAAATCAATGAAAGGCAAAGTAGCAAGGATTTTATTGGTCATTGATTGCTTGGATTATCAAGAATATCTGGATTTATTTACTACAAGATCAGAAGCATCAAGACTTATCATGGCGGGTTATTCGTACACTCCACAACAATATTACTACAATGAGCCCAAGGTACAAGTTGCAAATATGTTAGATTTCTGTAATAACTATTTTGCAAGTACCATGAATCCTTATGTTGATGTTGCTGGATATGATACTAGTAGGCATATTGCATCGGTTAGTCATTGTTCAGATAATGCTTTCAATTATGTAAATTATAATTCTGAATGTTACATGCAAAAGCCATTGTCAAATAGTATGCATACTTCAGATTTTAATGTTACTAGCAACATGCAACATTATTCTCATACACCGGCAGCGGAACAAGTTCAAATGCCGGTTAG
This sequence comes from Alloteropsis semialata, assembly GCA_004135705.1. Classification (NCBI taxonomy): domain Eukaryota; kingdom Viridiplantae; phylum Streptophyta; class Magnoliopsida; order Poales; family Poaceae; genus Alloteropsis; species Alloteropsis semialata. The sequence goes on along the minus strand of CM014276.1, from coordinate 40,638,597 downwards.
TGATTATCAAGGCCAAACTAACATTGTGAGTTCGGACAATTTTTATGAAGCACCATGTTTTAATGATTCTAGTAATATTCAGCAAGGTGTTTCATCTTTTAATTCATCGACAGCAAATTCACAATATTTGGTTTCACCACGATACATGCCGGTGAATGAGAAAATTGGCCATGCTAATTTTAGTTATCCGGCCAGTTATTCTCAATTACCATGTGCTGCACAACAAGTTACTAGAGTGGATTATGCATCTATAAATTCAGCGTCATATGCGAATGCTAATAATCATGATCCGGCTTCATATGGTACCTTTGACTATAGCCGGATTAATGAAAATTCAGCAAGCATGCATTTATCTCCACATGTGAAGAAGCATGCAGTAATTGCAAAATCGGGATGTGCTGTCCTTGAAACCAAAGCATCCGATTTTCTAGATAAAGAAGTCAAATATGAGGATCTCTCTGATGAGTATCGCCAAGAACTGGAGATATTTCTTAGACAATGCAGACAGAATTACTTGTCTCAAAGGGCAATCAATAAGAAAAAGAAGAACGATTCAGATTTGAGCAATAGTTCGGTTATTATAGCAATTGAATGATCTGAATCTGTTCAATCAAAAGAGGCAAGCTTGGCTGCACAAAATCAGACCTTGGCCAATCAAAGTGTTGCGGATCATGACGTTGGAAGCAAAAAGGAGGCATTGGCGTGTCGTGATTCGGTGATTTCCAGCAACCCTGGAAAAACCGGTCTAACCAGTCCTGTAAACCGGTCTGACCGGTTTCAACGGAAGCAGCTGTTATGGGCTGCCATCAAGAGAAGAAGTACGACACCATCTACATCAAGGTTCCACGCTTCTCCAATAAGGTATGCTTTACAAGTAATTTACCTAATTCCCAATCAGATCATATATTTTCAATTAATTCATCTACTGGTGACAATTCTATGAATAATCTTAAAAGATCGATTGAGGAGGGTGATTTACTTGTTAGCAGCAAAATGAATTCAGATATTATCAGCAAGTGCATTGTGAAAATTAGAAAGGCTGATAATAGTAATGTTTTGGCATTTAAATTTTCTACATCATCATTGCCAAAACTTTTGTCTTCATGGTTTGCTTGTGGTCATTCTGGATTTAAAAGTAAGAAAACAAAGTTGATAAACATCGTGAAGCCCGGTGATAATATAGTGATCAATTCCAAAACATCGGGTAAGGGAAGCATAAATAAAGGTATAGCCGAATGGATCGATGATAAATCTGAACCGTTCGTTTGCTTAGCCTTGAAACCTTCTCCACAAAAGAATCAGCTAAAGAAGATAAAATACACCTTTGATTTGACTTTGTGTGATGACTTATTTGATATCTTGTGTGAGCATAATTTTATTAAGTTATTTGATCACAAAGTCAAGCCATCACTTCTGGAAGTAAAAGAGAAAGAATATTGTAAGTGGCATAATTCATTTGGTCATAGCACTAGCCATTGCAATATTTTTCGCCAAGTCATCCAATCGGCCATTAATGCAGGACGATTGAGATTTACTAAAATTTCAGAAGATGGCCAGTTGACTCCAATTGGTTTTGATGGCAAGGGATCATCAGATCGGTTAGCATCAGCCGGTTCATGCAAAGATCCAATAGAAATTGGTAAAGTGTAAAATTCAATACCCCCAAGTGATGAAAAGGACATCGTTTATGACCTGCAAGATCAAGCAATTATTGAGGATGATGAGCCTACAAAAATCCCAGAAGTCGCTGGGGGGCAAGCGAATATTTCTGAATCAGAACAAGAGCCGATTGCTCCTGTTGGGCTGACTAAACAGGTCAGACCGGTCAAACCGGTTGGGCAGACCGGTCAGACCGGTCCTGGTCAGAGACGTCCAAAAATTCTGGAGCTTGAGTGTTCTGTAGCGCAAGGGGTTAAAGACCGTGACAAGCACAATGGCAAAAAGCCGAAGCTCACTTTTGATGAACTTCTGGCTAAATACCAAAAAGAAAATGAGGCCAAGCGTGCTAATCAGTCAAATGATGTTAAATCATCAAGATCACCTCCTAAACATAATTCTGGGAATTGGAATTGGGAAAAGAAAAACCTTCATTCAGCAGCATCATATTCTCCTTTTGAACCATCAATGCCAGTTCCGTATGCTCCACATCCCACTTGTTTTTATCCTTACTCATCATGGGAGTGGAATAATCCTTGGGTACATACTCCTTCATATTTTAGACCATATCATGTGGAGTATGCAGCTCCAAGAGAACCATCAAGTGTAAGGCAGCCTTATATTGATAATGACCATTTTGATCAAAAGAATCGGTCCACGTACAGAAATAAGTGTAAGGTGATTAAGCAAGTCTATCGTGTCAAACGGGATGGTAGATTGAGTCCAAATTCAGATTTAACACTAGACATAGAAAAGCCAACAATTGAAAAATCATCAGCTAGTTCAGTTGATCAAATTGTCCCCAATGATGAGCATATTTCAAACAATATAGCTGAGCAACAATCAAGCTCGGCTGGAGGGCATGATGATCTCAAAGTGGCTGGTTCTGAAGGAACCGGTCTAACCGGTGTTCCAACCGGTCTGACCGGTTGTGCCAGAAATTCTGGTAGAGCCGAGAATGTTGCACCAAAGGGTAAGGCGGTGAGGAAGAAGCCAAGCTTTGATGAATTATTACATAAATATCAGAGAATAGCCGAGCAAAAGCAAAATCGGTTAGAAGTTCATCAAAGGGAGAGCTCTTCATTACCAAGAGCAAAGAAGCATCAACGGTCATCACATTGGTCTTCATCATTTATTCCGTCGATGCATGTGCCATGGAGTACATATTCAGGTGTATCTAATCATAATCCATGGTTTTGGTATAATCCTTGGTTCTCATTCTATGAGAATGACCGTTTCGAGCATATGGATCGGTTTAAAGTTCAAAACAAGAAAAATGTTGTCAAGCAGATTTATCGAGTGAAAAAGGATGGCCGCGAAGATAAAAATTCAGATCTGAATTCAGTTGATGAAAAGCCGATTAATGTGTTGAAGATTTCGGCTATTAATGGCAAAGGGAAGATAAATTCAGTTGTTGATTCTCCAAGTGCCAAATCTGAACAAGAGGAGTTGAATAAGCCAAAAATCAAGAAAAGAGCGTTGCTGTCCAAAGTTGAAGCAAAGCCAAGCCATTCACTTAGTTTATCAAATTAGCGGAAGAAGAAGCTACAAAGGCTGAGTGAACAAGAACTGCAAGACAAGGACATGGCATGGGTTCCAAAGAAGAGTATTCATACTCAAGACAAGGATGATGTTCAAGAAAAAGGGGCAAACAAAGAGAATGAGAAGAAAAGGTCTAAAAGACGATTCCAAAATCTAAGATTTGCACCAAATCATCAAAATTATTGGTCATTGCATTATCCTCATGATTTACAAGGACCACACATACCTATGTCATGGAATCCATCTTATAACATGTTTGGTTATCCTTCATACTCTAATTTTGATCCTTGGATGTTGCATGGATCATTTTATCATGGAGGATTATCATCAAAGTGCTATGCATGTTAATTGCAATCATGTTGCCATTAATTCAAAAGCGAAGTACTTATGAGCTTATTATGATACTTTTACATTTATAATACCTCTCTAGTTATTTTGGTTATTTGTACTCTTATGGATGGATTCTACATGGCCGGTATTTTTATTATCGGCCTTAGCAACGTGTATAGCCAATGAATATTCTTGATCAACGTGTTAAGATGGTGATTCCCCAGCAAGATTTCAATTGTAGTCATATTGATGGTTTTGATGCTTGGGGGGCAAAATGTCTAGATATGATATTGAAATTCATGAATTTATTATTTATCATATATTTGGACATGCCAATGATAGAACCAATACATTGATACATCAAACATCAGGCTATGTGATTACAGAAGGTCACTCCCATATCAAAAAGGCCAATGTTTGTTGCTATCAAAGATGCATTCTCTAGACAGACCGGTCTAACCGGTTTATGAGACCGGTCTGACCGGATTTCGAGGCCGGTCTGACCGCTTGCAAGACCGGTTTGATCACATTCATGCGAAGAACACTAAATCGGCTATGATAGCACTAAATCTTAATGTGGCCGAGGTTAGTGTTTAGAGAAAACCTTTGATTGATTATCAACAGAGTTCTAGCTATATAGACATCGGTATCACATTCAATTATATCTCGATGATAGGCTATGCCATTGAAATGCCAAAGGTCTATTCTTGACAATAATTTAATCTTGGCTATTTGCATCTCGATTGCGGCATGTTTATGAGGCCGATTATATTATTGGTAAAGAGCATGTTCTATATATAATTCTTGCTTAGCTTATTATCACAATAGTTTACATAAGTTATATCAGGATATTTGATTTCTTCTTCATGCTAAATTGAGGAACATTGCAAAGGCCAATTGTTTTAACAATGATTTGGTCGATTTATGCATCTATGGTCATTTGAGGGTGCGAAGATGGTTTTAACCATTGCATTAAACAATTATAGTCGAGGTGGTGTGTACTCAGGCTTGTTATCCACCCATGATGTACGAAGGAGAATGGCAAGGATGAGATCATCGCGCTGGTTAATATCAAGTGACATGGCTGATGAGGTTTTATTGCCCTTAAGTATAGAAGCATGGACAATGAGTTAAGGATAGTCATTCTATGGTTTGGCTAAGAGAGATGTTTCTTGATACGCAAGCTTTACCAAGAAACAGGGGGCATATGTTGACAACCAAAATTGGCACAGGCCAAGGCAAACCGGTCAGACCGGTTAGCCCGACCGATCTGGCCGGTCCAGGATAGGATGTTGCGGTGCTGGTGCTTTGAGGACCGCAACAATCGGTCCGAGAGTGATAAAAGTGACATGGTCTCTGGAATGACCGACTGTTGCAGTGCTAGGGGCTCAGGAGGACAGCAAGAGTTGGTGTAAGAAGCAAAAGATGACATGGTCTCTGGAATGACCGATTGTTACAGTGCTTGAGGCATGGGAGGACCGCAAGAGTCGATGCAAGGAGCAAGACGAAGGATTGGCGCAAAAAGGAGAAGTCCGAGCCCAGACCGGTTTGACCGGTTTGGGGGACCGGTCAGACCGGTTGCCCTGTAATTCGAGTAGGACTCTTAGTTTGGGTAGATTACGAGTTGTAAAACCTTTTCCCATGGGTACAGACCTCCCCACCCTATAAATATAAAGGACTATGGCCGATTGATACACACACAATCGAATCTAAAAAATATGCATCTACTTTTTACTTCCAAACCCTAGATCCCTCTTCCAATCTCTCCATGCTGTTCGTCTACTGATCTCCACGATCGAGATGGCGTCCTAAGCTTGCTGGTCAACCTAGGGCACGTCCGCCGACGTTCACGCCCTGACGGGGTCCCTCCCGGGCGAGAGCTTCGACGGCCTTTGCTAGTTTGCTCATAAACTAGTCGTTCTTCGCTACGTAAGTGCGTTGGTTATCTCTTTGCTGGTTTGCTCGTAAACCTCGCCGTCCTTCACCACGTAAGCGTGATTGTTATCCTCTCAAACGACTGATTCCGGCGAAACCCTAGAAATCCGGTCTAACCAGTTTGCCTAACCGGTCTGACCGGTTTGCGCAGCATCCCTGCCGTTCGGTCCGTTCGCGACCCGCGCGATCTAGCGCTCTCGTGTGTTGACCGAATTCTGCGTCAACACAATGCTAGATAATTGGAGAAAAACAATGACAACCTTGTCTCTAAATTGTGCATATCTAGTGTCATTTGAAGATTCAGCTATATAAATATATCTGCGGTCTGCGCAATACTTACTGAGCTACGATACTTGAGCTCAACATGACTTCTGTATGTTTATTTCAGGCAATGCTAGATAAGGAACTATCGTTTGACAACTTGAGAACCTTATCTCTGAACTGTTGTCTACTTGGGAATTGTGATGTTCACAAATTTAATGCTCTTGGGAGATTTCTGCAGAAGTCTCCTAATCTGGGGAAGCTTACTTTGAGGAATTTCCATGTAGGAGTACTTCAAACTTATCTTCTAGGCTGTATTAAGACTGGTCGCTGGTATGGTGCTTAGTGGGTTTCACCCATATATCTCTTGTCTTTTTTAGTTGTCACCTCTAGGCCAGGTCTGAAATATAAACTGTCTTACTGTACAATGTTGTGGATTTTTTTTTCTACTATACAACCCTGACCTCAGATATAAATTTCCACCTTTCATCGATGATGAGAATTATTACTCATTCTTCTTTTTATGAAATATCTGCATCTCAACAGAACACTCCAGATGATAGTGGTGACCTTTTGTTAGGAATGTTATGATCTCTATATGCTCATTTGTTTGTTGTTGTGCCTCTATGTGACACCTGTGACCCAGTCTTAGAAAAATTGGAGGGATCCCATTCCTGCCAACTATCATTACTGCAGAAGTACAAAACTATTCAGTAGATGGTTGAGCAATGTGTATATGTTTCTTTTTTCATTACTTGAGAAGTACTTGAAGACATGTCCACGTCTTCCTTGGATTTAAAATTGTTTTAAACAATCATTCATCTTTAGATCCATAAATTGGTGCATTTTTTGGCTGGTTACCGACTATGGGGAAAATGGTAATTTGTAAGATGGCCCTACTGTGATCAATGGATGGTGGCAGTGATTGTGTTCATTTTACTTTCACCTGGTCGGTGAGCTGTGGGTTTTCCTGCTGTCTCGAGAAAGGACAACCCTAATGGTCTAATGACAAAATTACTTCCACACTCTTCATCTGTGTCAACTGCTAAGAAATTAGGCACTCCTGCTAAGTTAGAAAATTGGAAAAATGCCATGAACATGCCCTATTTGTATCTTGAATTGTTGGCTTGAGTTATTTAGCTTGCTGATGAGAGTTCCATTAGCTAACTTTGGTTTCTTTCATTTGTTTCTATATTAAACTTCTATATGACAGTAACCATGACAATTTGGGCTTTCAACATAGAAGGGTCAGACTTTGATTTTACCTTTCCCACCACAATTGTCACCACTACTTGTCTTTCTGAACCCTACTCATCCCCTTCTTACAAAAAGAGGCGCTGCACCTACTAGTCACTTCTCTAATATTCCCTCCATTCTCTTATGATCGTCCCTTTTCATCTTGGCACAATGATCAAGACAAACCAGCCTGCTCATCATCTAATTACTCCTGTCAAGATTTTTTGCAGTGAAAAATCCTTGGTGTTGATGTGTGTTTTAATGCTGCGGGGCCATGTTGAAACTGAAGCGCTTGCTGGCGGAGGAAATCGTTTTCTTCCCGTGCGTGATTTTTCCCTCGTGACTAATCTCTATTCCGATGCTAATCTCCACGGTAAAAGACCCCTCCGCCTCTGTGGCTTATTTTTTTCCACCCGCGCAAGATGCAAACCAATCGGTCATTGCTGCCTAAAATAGTCCTCCACCTACGCAGCTTATTTTTCTGCCCGCGCAAGATGCAAACCAGTCAGTCATCCCGTGCTTTCGGTTTTCAATCCAATTTTCAAAATTGAAACACCTCGGAGCAATGCATCTATAAATAGCCATACCTGCCTCTATCAGTCCACGGTCCTTCTCATCCCAGCCTCTGTCAGTCCACAAGAACAATGGCTGCCAATGCTTTGGACCTCAACGCTGAGACACCCATAGATTTGGATGAAATTGGAGAGTAGGAAGGGCCTGCACATGTGCCTTCCACCTCCATGCAGCGACGCGCGTGCTATGGTGGACAGGAGGAGGTGTGCACGTGTGTTGGTGGGGGCGATGTGGCGCATAGGCGATGCTGATGCAAAGAGTACGTGCTGCCGATTTATCTCACTCAAGTCAGAAGCCGTTGCAATTGTTTTCCCCCGAGGCAGGCACACGCTAGTGGTGTTACTCCTCCTGAAGCCCAAACGTTTATCTGGGGAGGGAACCGACAAGCCCACTCAAATGGGATGATCAAAACAGAAAATCTTAGATTTGGAAAGGGGATTGTATGTGTATAGAACTATAGAAGTGATCCTGACATGAGAAGTTAAGTGTGCTCTTCAGCTTTGTTGGCTGCTTGGTTCACACAACTTGAGCTAAAACAAAACTTTTATGTTCATTTTGCCTGGAATTCTCCATAGTCTGTACAGGTGATTGCTGTGAATGATTTAACAAGCTGTGTCTTGGTTTCAGGTGGAACCAGTTGTTGGACATGTTGAATCCCATATGCTCGAGAGCTTGAGAACCTTAACCCTAGACAAATGTAATTTGCATGAGAACTTCCTGTTATTGCGTAACTGTCTGCATAGCGCTCCTAATTTGGAAAAGCTCGCTATACGGTGTTGTGCTCAATTTATCTTCAAGTAACTGCCTACTCAAATCCTTGACAATAATGAAACAGCTCTCAGAAGGTTCCACACGGTTCAGAAACGTAGTGTGTTTCGAATGCCCGAAGCTGAAGTCTAGTGTGATCAAGTACAAAGTTTATGACCATATCCCAGAACTGGTCTGTTTTTTGCTGGGCATCTCAGGCAGTGCACCAAATAATACCATAACTCTTACCAAAGTGAGGAGCTTCTCACTGTGACTCTAGGTATAACTTGCTAGATCCGATTATTTTGAAATGTACTGTCAATTGTAAATATACAGTTGTGCTTCAGAGAGTATTTGATGTCTTGCAATCTTGTTAGACTGGAGCATACAACCCAAACTATATAAGAGATGATCAACTTAGTGTCCTGACTCTTTCTTCAATTCATCGTTGTTTGTGATTAGTGCCTCTTGGGATACGGCTGCCATGTTTTGTTGTACACATCTAATGGCTGTCCTTGGATTGGATGAGGTAACGGCCGATTAGTCCTTGGTCTTGTTGTTTATAATTCTATATGGAGGTACTGTTTTTGTGTTGATAAATTGACTAGTGTCTTGATTTCAGGGGGTGTCTCATCTTTGATGTAGAACCAGTTGAGATCACAGCACAACATTCGAGAACGTTATAACCTTGTTACAGGATAAATGTGATTTGAGAGGCAACTTTTGCTTATTGTGATTTGCGTGCGCGCCGCTTCTCCCTAAATAAGAATAAGAGCAGCACAAGAATGTTTGTCCCAGAAGTACTTTTAACAATTTGGTCACTTTGAGTTTCAGGAACCATTGAATTTTTGCCTTTAAAATTGAGTTTCACAACTATGCTCAGAGTCTCAGAAACGGAGGTATGGTTACTCGATCGTGAAGAACTGTGCTCTGAAACAGTGGGGGTATGGTTACCCGGCCCGATCATGTAGAATTGTGCTGCAATGAACATGGTAACACTACTGGAGAACGCTCGATCGGTCACGGTTCGTAACCCTCATAGGTACCGGTTCTGGAACCGGTACCGCGACACCGTGACTAAAGGGGGGCGGCCTTTGGTACCGGGTCCAGACCCGGTACCAAAGGGAGGCTTTGGTACCGGTTGGTAACACCAACCGGTACCGATGACTAAAAACAAAAAACAAAAAAAAAATAGCGCCAAACCCAAATCCTCACCCCCAGCGCATTTTGATTCGGTTCATCATCGTCATCCAGTTCGATTTTACAAACAATCATCACAAAACCAAATCCAAATCCTCTTCAGTTCATCGTCAACCAGATTTTACAAGCAAACACAGCACAAATCCAAATCATCTCCACCAAATCCTCTCATCTAACAGCACCAATTCGAAATCCTCCTCATGCATAGGCACATATATTTCTTCAGATATCAAAAACAATATACATGACATGTTTCTTAAATCAATCACAGCAAAATCAATCGCAAGATCTGAAAAAAAAAATCAGACCCTGAGGACGCCGGCACAGTATTCTTCGAGAATACTGTTCATGGCACAGTATTCTTCGAGAATACTGTTCATGGCACAGTATTCTCGAAGAATACTGTTCTTCCTTCGCCCGCGCGCTCCGCCGCCGACAGCGACAGCCCCGCGCGCTCCGCCGCCGACAGCAGC
>CM014276.1:40591190-40625552 GCA_004135705.1 Alloteropsis semialata | reverse complement strand
CGGACTATACTCGATGGACTTGCCATGGTGAGGCCCAGCGTGTGAGAGACGAAGTCGTGAGACAACGCATCGAGGAATTTGATGATGATGCCGGGGTCGGAGACATGTTGAATGACTTCGATGAAGCACAGATAGATGAAGGTTCTACGGAGGAAGAGCCGGAGGCCAGTGCGAAGGCTTATTATGAGATGTTGGCTGCGGCACAGAAACCCCTTCACCAGCATACCATGGTCTCGCAACTGGATGCCATTGCCCGTCTGATGGCCGTAAAGTCTCAGTTTAGCCACAGTCGAGAAGCCTTCGATGTCATGTTGACAGTATTTGGCAGTTTGCTTCCGGATGGTCACATTCTGCCCAAGAGCATGTATGAGGCACAGAAACTTCTTCGCGCACTTAAGATGCCGTATGAGCAGATACATGCTTGTCCGAATGGATGCGTCTTATTTAGGAAAGAATATGAGAACGCGAAGTACTGTCCACAGTGCAAGTCGTCCAGGTTCGTGGAGGTAGAATCAACTGATGGCACTAAGAGGCAGACCACGATTCCCGAGAAGATCCTACGGTACCTTCCTTTCATACCGAGGATCCAACGGCTTTACATGACCGAGGAGTCCGCGAAACAGATGACATGGCATAAAAATGGTCGTCGATACAATCCTGAGAAGCTGGTACATCCAGCCGATGGTGAATCATGGAGAAGATTTGATGAGATTCATAGTCAGAAAGCTCTGGAGGCTCGCAATGTACGTATTGCCCTGGCAACCGATGGGTTCAATCCGTATGGGATGTCTGCTGCCGCATACACTTGTTGGCCCATGTTTGTTATCCCTCTCAATCTCCCCCCCGGCGTCCTCTTTCAACGACAGAACATCTTTTTGTCGTTAATCATTCCTGGATACCCGGGGAAAAAAATGGGTGTGTACATGGAGCCTCTGGTTGATGAATTGGAACATGCTTGGAAGGAAGGTGTTTTGACATACGACCGAGCTACGAAGAGAAACTTCACAATGCATGTTTGGTACATGTACTCCCTGCATGATGCGCCGGCGTATGGGTTATTCTGCGGGCACTTTGTTCATGGGAAATTCGCATGCCCGGTATGCAAGGCAATGTTGAGGTTCATTTGGTTGATGAAGGGTGGCAAATATTCTTCTTTCGACAAACATCGTCAATTTCTCCCTCTTGATCATCCATTCAGACGAGACACGAAGAATTTTACAAAGGGTGTCGTTGTTGAAGACCCTCCACCACATCTGATGACAGGTCTCGAGATCCGTGCTGAGTTAGAAGCTCTGAAGCTCAACAAAAAGAAGGATGCTTTTGCGGGATATGGTGAGCTACATGCCTGGACTCATATTTCGCCATTGTGGAGGCTCCCCTATATGCAGGACATTCTTCTACCGCATAACATTGATATGATGCACACGGAAAAGAATCTTGGCGAGGCTCTTTTTGGTACTGTCATGGACCATGCTGACAAGACAAAGGACAATGTAAAGGCTAGAGTGGATCAAAGCCTGTTATGCGATAGACCGAAGATGAACATACCGCCTCCCACAGACGGCGGACGTTGGAAGAAGCCTAGGGCAGATTACGTCCTGAAGAGGGATCAAAGGAGGGAAGTTCTCAAATGGTTCCAAACGTTAAAGTTCCCTGATGGGTATGCAGCGAATCTGAGGAGGGGGGGTGAACTTAGCTACTTTGCGAATCAACGGGCTCAAGAGCCATGACTACCACATATGGCTTGAGCGGCTCCTTCCGGTGATGATTCGCGGGTATGTACCTGATCATATCTGGCTAGTGCTGGCAGAGTTGAGCAATTTCTTTCGCGTCCTTTGTGCTAAGGAGATATCTCCTACCGTGATGGAAGATATGGAAAGGCTGGCCCCGGTGTTGCTCTGTAAGTTGGAGAAGATCTTTCCACCCGGCTTCTTCAATCCGATGGAGCATATGATTTTGCACCTCCCGTATGAGGCAAGAATGGGGGGCCTGTGCAGAACCGTTGGTGCTATCCAGTTGAAAGATGTCAAAAGGTTCTTCGAACGAAATGTAAAAATAAATGCAAGATTGAAGCGTCCATTGCAGAGGCATACATTCTGGAGGAGGTCTCAAACTTCACTTCAAAATACTATGCTGACAATCTTCCTAACGTGCACAATCCACCAACTCGTTACAATTCTGGTGAAGTTGACACGACCCTCAGCATATTTCGAGGGCAACTCGGAAGTGCAAGTGAAGGCACACCCAAGACCTTGAAATACGAAGAGTGGCGCACAATCATGCTATATGTGTTGACCAACCTCTCCGAAGTCGAGCCGTACATCCCGTAAGTTCTCAACAAACTTATTCCATTACTGACCCATATTCTTCATCCAACCATCGTTTTTCTTGGTGGTACAGGGAATTTGTTGAACAATCCTGGCGTCAATCGAGGCAACCTAGACCGGACGAAGTAGATACCCTTCTTAGAGAGGCCAATTTTATTTCTTGGTTCAAACGGAAGGTTCATTCTAATTTCCCTCCTATTAGTTTCACATTATAACTTGGTCGTCCAATAACATAACGGACAATCATGCTCGAACTTGCAGGCCCAAACCGATGCGTCTATGAGTGCCGAGTTGAGACAAGTTGCCGATGGTTGTGCCTATAGGGTCAAGTCCTTTGGCTGTTATGATGTGAATGGTTATCGTTTTCGCACAAAGAGCCATGAGCAGAAGATGCCCAATCGAAGGACCACAAATACCGGAGTTTGTACGCCAAGCCTTGATGGGGTTGAGTATTATGGAATAATTGAAGAAATATACGAACTCAATTTTGGTGGATGCAAACCTCTTCATCCTGTCATATTCAAATGCCATTAGTTTGATCCCTCAGCTGTGAGACGGACCCCTAACGTTGGGCTAGTTGAAATTCAACCATCATCCGTCTATGCCGGAGAAGATGTATATATTGTGGCTCAACAGGCCACACAGGTTTATTACCTCTCGTATCCGTGCACAACCGACAAGCGTCTTCAGGGTTGGGATGTTGTGTACAAGGTATCACCACACGGAAAACTACCAGTCCCAAACAATGACGATTACAACTTCGATCCAAACACGTATGCCGGAGAGTTCTTCCAAGAAGATGGGCTAGAAGGGTAGACTTAACCGAAGTGGACGAAATGGAAGTAGAGCAAATGAATGAACAAGTGGACGATGGAGATGTGGTTCTTAACTTGAAGGACGTGCAGTTACTTGAAAACATGCTTTTAGGCGTTGAGAGTGATGATGAGATGGAAGAACCTGAGGAGCACGGGCATGAGGATCTCGAAATGCGTGATAGTGATGATGAGAACCAAGAAGAAAATCTCGATCACGATGATTATTTCTAATACATGTATGATCCTAGCTTTTTTTATTTGTAATACCATGCATGTTAATTACTTTATATATTTTGCTCAGTTTGCTTCTATTTCTCATTATATTTTGCATATCTTTCTAATTATGTTTATTTTGCCTTTTTCAATGCAGATGGTGGGCGGAGTTAGGAACGTGAAGTCCCTTTACCGGAGGGGGTCACGTGAGGAGGAGGCACCTTCAGGGTCTGGGAGCGGTGGACCCAGGGGGCGAGGGAAGGGTGGACGCAGGGGTCGACGGAAGGGCACGGTACCGACCCCTGTACCTTCGTCCTCGTCTTCGTCTGAGGAGGAGGTTCCTCCCGCGGTGGTGGAGGGCGAGGTGGAGTCGTCGGAGGAGGAGAGGGGGGATGCGGGGGAGGGGTCCGGGGAGGGTTCCGCTTCTAACGCCCGATTATGGGCGCGCGGTCCATCCCAACTCCCGAGGCGGCCGATACCCCCAGCACACCGTCCGATGATCCGACCTAGCGGTGCAAGGTAATAAACTTTATATGTTATCATTCTATTTTTATTTAATATGTTGAATATCACTATAGAAACTAACAATCTATCTTGATCACTTTGCAGGGGTTGGGACGTGGTAGAGCGGGGTGCTTCTCACAGCCGGAAGGTCAACGGCATCCTGGGTCTTCTGTGCAGGGCAAACTTCCCTGGCATAGTTACGCACCAAGGAGTCCAGGAGCCGGCGGAGTCGTTCGCCCACTACTACGACGCCACAGACGACCAAGAGGACCGGGAGGGCAGGAGCTTCCCCAACAAGGCCGAGAGGGTGCTTGCCGAGCTGTGGGTAAGTGTTTCCCGCAATACATATTTCAACACATATATATATGCATGCTTTCTACATTTGTCACCATTATATCGCATATATATGTAGGATTTTTACAGATGCGCCCCGGGCCACGAGGTGGAGGCGGGTGAGCAGGCAAAGAGGGCGGCTCACAAACTGGTCAAGGACATGTACTACGAGGCGCGGATCCAGGCCGTCATTGACTACTGGAAGGACAGAGGCACAAAGTACTCCAAAGAGCAAGCCAGAACCATTTACCTGACCCACGATCAATACATCTCGGTAAATATAAAACTTTAATTACGATTCCTTATATGATTAAGCACGTATAATCTAATCTTCTTCTACATCATCCTGCGTAGGTGATTCCCTGGTGGTGTGCCTCGCATCCCCAGGCTTGGGAGAAGTGGGTGGCCTACTGGTGCTCCCCTGAGTGGATGGAGACACACCTGGCTGCCCGGGAGCGCCGTTTGCTGATGCCAGGTCCAGCACACCACCAGGGCAGCCTTACCCTCCCCGAGTACAAACAAAGATGGGTATGACATCTCATTTTATAATTGAAACGCTCAATTCTGCAATATTTGTAATCATATTGTTTTTTTTTTGTGTTTTGTAGTCGGCGGCACATGGAGGCGAGGAGCTGACTGACTTCCAGGCTATTGCCGTGTCCCACATGGGCAGGGCCACGTCCGAAGTCCGCTACAACCCCGAAGCCGGGCCGGAGGCGTACAGCAATCCCATGGTCCACGCCCGCCTCACCACCTACTCGGAGATGGGACGCCAAAAGCATGGGCCTGAGTGGGATCCGGCCGCCGCGCCTCTTGATGGAGAAGTCATCATGAGGATGGCAGGAGGCAAGAGGCATGGGAGGTACGCCGTCGGCGACAGCACGATCGACACGGCCAGTACCCCCACTCTCTCCCAGATCAAAGCCGGTAGCGCTAACCCCGACATACGCCAGCCGCAGACCGCTAGCCACTTCAACATGCAACTAATCCAGGTTATTTCTGCTTTATTACACTTTAGTTCATTTTTCCTTACCGTTGAATTCTAACGCTTTGATGGAATATTGCAGGCCCAGCTAGAGGAGGAGAGGAGGAGAACGACCATGCTAGAGGCCCGGCTGGATGAAGAGCGGCAGTGGCGGGAGGAAGAGCGAAGGCGGCGGGACGAGGAGCAAAGGCAGCGGGACGAGGCCGAGCGGCTCCGCATGCAGCAGATGAACGAGTGGTACAACTGGTTCAACGGCATGGCAAGGGACATGGGCCGATCTCCGCCTCCGCCTCCGATGACTTTCGCCCCGCCAGTGATGCCACCTCCGTCATATTCTCCTGTGAGTCACCGCTGAAACTTTATAATTTTATTTCGATCAATGACAGCCTTAGAAAACTTAGATTCACAACCGTAGCTTAGAAAACTTAGCTCTACTTTGTTTCTGTCCTAAAACTTGTGCAGAACTTTGCTGGATCGGCGGCGGCGTCGAACGAGGCTCCTGCGGCGGAAGAAGACATGCCGACACGCCTCAGCCGCAGTCTGTTCGGCCCACCGCCTGGGCCTACTCAGTGATGCTGTGCTTATGAACTTTGTGATTATGAACTTAGTGTGTTTGTGAACGACTTGTTAGTTGTGAACTTATTGTGGATTTATGGTTGTGGATGAGATACTATTTGCTATGGTTATTGTGGATTTATGGTTGTGGATTTTATCTATATCAACTGCCTATAATATGTATATATATCTATATGAACTGCCTGTGATGTATTTTCAGTGGGGGCACGTTATACCTGAGCAAACAAATGAAACAGGGGCAATTTGGCACCTTTGCCGAGTGTACACTCGGCAAAGAGGCCCTTTGCCGAGTGTTTTTGACCATACACTCGGCAAAGGTGCCATTTCTGTTACATTCTGATGCACCTTTGCCGAGTGCCGAGCCTTTGCCGAGTGTTTTATTTCGGGCACTCGGCAAAGGTGCATCAAAATGCAACCCTACAGTCAACCTTTGCCGAGTGTGTTACCCTGGACACTCGGCAAAGGTTGGGGCTTTGCCGAGTGCCACGTGGCAACACTCGGCAAAGCCTGGCTCTTTGCCGAGTGTTGCCACGTGGCACTCGGCGAAGGCCCGCCGTCAGCCGTCCGCCGCCGTCGCCGCCACGTCGGCGTGACGTCAGCAAACGATGGCGCGCCGTCCGCCGGGCCGTTACGTGCATTTTTTGCCGAGTGTGGGCCCAGGCACTCGGCAAAGCCTTTGCCGAGTGCCCGAGATAATACACTCGGCAAAGAGCCCCTTTGCCGACTGGAGCTGTGCCGAGTGCTCTTTGCCGAGTGTAACACTCGGCAAAAGCTTCGCCGAGTGTATTTTGCCCTTTGCCGAGTGTTTCAGACACTCGGCAAATGTGAGGTTTCCCGTAGTGTGGGTGCCCAGACCTGGAAGATTTGGTTATCGAGAGCTGTCTCGCCAATTTTTGTAGCATTCAATCAGATAAGCTGAAGAATTTGGTCCTTCGCGTGTTTCAAAGAGAACGGGCTGATATGCTTGTTATCAAGGCTCCTCGTCTTGCTTCCTTGTGCCTGGACATTCCTAATTACAGTTATAGATGTGGCGTTTCACTGGATGCAGGAGATTCCCTTTTAAAGGCATCAGTTTCTTTGGCATCACCTCCTCAGTTCGCTCCAAGGAGAGAAGCCATGCTTCTTGGCAGCCTATCCAACGTGACAAATTTGGAGCTGAAGCAATTTCAAGCAATGGTACGAGTCCTTAGTACTCCTTACTTGCTAGAGACGTTTGTGCTCTATGCATGCAGATATGCATGTGTAGTGTCATTTTAAGGTTGTTTCTCCATGTACATCTAATGATTGCACAATATCTAGTACTGAATTAGGGTGCTCATTAGCTCAATTTGATCTCTCTTTTTTTTCAGGCACTACTTGATAAGGAGTTTGCTAAAGTCCTAACATTTGACAACTTGAAAACCTTGTCTCTCAACTGGTGTTTTCTCAGCAGCAGTGATGCGCAAAAAGTCAAGGCTCTTGACAGATTCCTGCAGAAGTGTCCTAATCTGGAGAATCTGAGATTGAAGAATTTCTGGGTACGTGTCCTTAGTTAGCATTTTTTCTTAAGTATGTGACGGGTACGGCATTGCTCTACATAATAAACGTCTAACATGATTCTGTACTAGGATGGAGCAAAAGCCCCAAGATAATTTATATTTCTTAAATGGAGAGATGTGTTTGTCTTGTAAATACATTTGTTTCAGTTTGTCTTATGTTTTAATTTGCTTTCTTGGTTGTTAGTAGTAGATTATACTAATACCACTATGGTGCTTATTACCTGGTTTAACCCTTAGCATATGTTGTTTATTTATCACCACCACCATATTGTGAAAAATGAACTTGCTGTTTGTATCAAAGGAGAACTCTGATTTCATTACATTTCCCTCTCTTGTCCAGTGAAGCAGCATTGCCCTGCCTTTTCTTTGAAAATCTACTTATCAGTTAGAACAATCCGGATGCTATGTATTCTCTGACCTTTTTATCAGGATCTTCTGATTACTCCAGATTAATTCGTTTCTTGCTGTCAGGCTGTGTTGTTCAGATCATGTGTAACACGCCTATAGTACGAATTTGCATGGTCACATAGCCATACACTATCACTATTGCATAGAGCTATTTTTCCGTCTATGTTTTCTTTTCGCTAGACTATCTTAGTTGCTGTCTGAATGTGTCACATGTGCTGTCTATTGCCAGCAAACCAATAAGCAGTGCAAATGTGTATCTTGCTTTATTAGAGGATGATAGCATGATGTTAGTTCCATGCGGCGTGTCTGCCTCTCTTACCCTGTTCGCCCCTTTTCATATAAAGCAGCATTGCACCTGATCGACATTTTTTTAATATAGGTGTAATCTTAACACCAACACTGAAATGGTTCTCTCTTCATCTTTGCTAGATTCTTTGTTTAGACAACTAAAACTAAGTAGAAGATATATGTTTTGTTCGTTTTCTGGAAGTCTCAGTACAGGTAATTGCTGTGGATAATTTAACAGGTTCTGTGTTGATTTCAGGTGAGCTCAGTTGCAGGATCGGTTGAATTTCCGATACTCGAAAACATGAGAATCTTAATTCTTGATGGCTGTTATTTGGCTGACGACTTCCAGTTATTGCGTTGTTCTCTGCAGAACTGTCCTAATTTAGAAAAGTTCACAGTACGAGGATGTAAGGTAGTTAGTTCGATTTCCCCCTCTTGATCAATTCACTTCAATATTTGCTCAATTTGTTAACTGATAAATGCTTCATGACAGTTCCGAAAAGTCGCTAGCAGAGAAGGGAAGGCCAAGTCAGAAAAGACGCATTCTTTCCAGTGTCTGAAGCTAAAATATACAGAAATCATGTATGAAGATTACGACAATATCTCGGAACTGGCCAGCTTTTTGCAGGGCATCTCAGATTGTGAACCGAAAATGATATATCAAATGCCAAGTACGAAAAAGTGAAAACCTTCAAGTTTGTGTAGAACTATTCAGCTCGTAGGCACAGGCTATATGTTCAGATGTGGTGTTACTGTAAATGCAAGCCATGCTATAGGGGCCTGTTTGGTGCTCCAGCTGCAGCTATAGCCAGCAAGACGAGCAGGCCCGAAATCATTGCGCCCTGTCGGAATGGAACCCACAACGAGAACCAGAACTTCAACCAGTTCTTATTCTGTCTGCATTGCTGTGTTGCATGTCACTGGTTTCTTTTCGGTCTTGGCTGCTTTTTTTTTTCGCTTTGCTCTATAAACTTTATGAAGAGAAAGTGTACTAAACAAGTTTCACAGAAACATCGTGTGCAGTGCAGTTCCGACTTTTGAGTAGAAATGTATTCCAGATGTGTTTTGAAAAGAACACATCCTCTGTTACCTTTCCTTTAATACCTGTTATGTGTCACAGCCTCACATGCAGGGCTCTAGTAAGGTCGACTGTCTTCAAGATGTAGCTAGAAGGAATCACCATGCTGTCAAGTGCCGTACCGCCAATCAGTGTTCAAGACTAGGGATTGACACTGATCGGATACAGACATATATATACAAATACAAAAACATATAGTTTTTTTCTTCTCATGTTCGGATTCGGATATACAAACTGTCTGTTATAAATAATACAGGTCATGACTCATGAGAGTCCATGATTAGAGATCACAAATATAAGGCTATCACAGCGCATTGTATCAGGACAAAAAGTTAAAATGAGAGAAGAAAAACAGAGCATATACGATTACAAAGTTGGGCCCTTACAAAGACAGTAAAATCTCTAAACTTTAGCGTGGAGTCATCTAGATCCCAAACTCCCAAAATGCATATCCATGTCCTCAAACTTGCAAATCGACTCACTTGAGGACTAAATGACTATTAGTTGTGTTAATGCACCTACGTGGCTCTTGACTTTGGTGTTGACGTGGACATCTCGCACTGGCCTGACCGCCGCTCTTCATCTATCTGCTTCCCCAGCTCTGTACCTGCGACGCTCAACTTCTTGCCGTTCCTCCGGCTCCGCCCCTACTCCGTGTGCACTGCTTTGGCTACAGCCCCACCTGGCCTCACTGTGCCACTCTCCTGCCGATCCAGTGGCCCACAGTTGCAGACGAGGAAGTGACGCCTGGTGGCGCACTCATGCTGGCACCAGCCTGGCCAAGATGGGCTCTAGCCCCTTTGCTGGGTGCAGAGGTGTGGATGCGAAGACGACAGTGGATCCTTACTCTCATGCATGGCACATAGGCTTGCCGAGGAGGAGTTGGAGCGAGGCGGTGTCGGGGTTCCTTTAGCACTTGGTCCATTGGCCCACCACCAGGGAGTGCAATGGAGAGAAGCGGGGCGCTATATATCAATTCTTCACCCCCACTCTAATTTTAGGTCATCTACCACTGATTCGTTGTCTTCCCTCTCTCATGGTCGTCCATGATCAAGCGGGGAGGAGCACTAGGCGGTGGTGGGTGGCTCGTAGCGGAGTGACAGGGGAGGGTTACTAGGCGGCGAGATGGCTGTGGGAGTGGAACGGTGCGGTAGCGGGTGAACCACGGCAGAGTAGCGGTGGCCACGAGCTTGAGGGTGATCTTGGCCAGTGGAGCTTTGGCACGCAAGCCAAGAGCGGCGGCGACAGTGCTGCATTAGGAGTTCCACTTGGCCTTAGCGACATGGAACAGAGGCATAGATATGTAAGGGGTTAGGTATGGGGCGGTGGACAATGGGGCTTGTCTAGCGCGAACACGAGTGGGACGACACGCGACGGGGGCTTGGCCGATGCAGACGCGAGCAGGATGGAATGCTGTGGGGGCCGACTGACGTGGACGTAGCAGGATGGCGCTCGAGCTCATGGCATGTGGCTCAGCGTGACAACCTCGATGGGTCTTGGCTGGAGGTGTGGTGGCTGGGCGGCGAAGGGGTCGAAGAGCGTGAGGTCGGTGGCAAAAAGGAAGAGGTCAACAAACTCGAGGATGGTGGAGTCAGTGGTGGTGGCAGTCTAATCTAGGGTTCAGGAGGTGCTATGGAAGATGGAGAAGAACAAGTGGGGGATGAGAATTAGAAACCATGCGTGCCGACAGCCGTTGCATCTACCATGGATAGCCCAAATCGAGATCTTGACCAAGTCAACTAATGCCTAGTCAGCGGAGATATAAGTAGTCAACCACCACACAAATAGTCAACTACCACATCACTGTAATTTGGATCTCATGCGAGTCGAGTAGCAAATTTGGGGACCTTGATGTGCATTTTAGGAGCTCGGTGAGGCGGTCTTTGCAGTCAGCCTCCATCTTGTGGAGCTACACGTCAGTCCAAGTGACAATCTAGGTTGCCAGATCGGATCTGCGCCTCAGATCCGTGGCTGGGTGGGTGGCCTGAGCTGGACGCGGAGGGGAAAGGGGAGGATGAGGCAGGGAGAGAAGAGGATTCGAGTTCCATAGGCTGCTTTTCTACTCCTCTTGTTACTAATCCTTGGTCATCTCGATGACACATAGCATGGTGCACTTGATGTATACTTGGTCCGGCGAGACCGATGCTGCTCATCAGCCCGTCCGTCAGCGCATGCGCCTCCCCATGCCATCCCATGTGCCCACTGGACCCTTGATCGAGCCGTGTCCTCCCTACCCCCATTCAAGCGCACGTCGTGCATGAGCTTCTGTGTGTCGCGCATCCGCGTCAGCCGAGCCGAGCTCCTTACTGTGCCGCTCTTCCCTGCATCGAGTTCATTAGCTGCGCCTCCATCCCTCCGTGCGTGGAGCTGCTCTGTGCACATGCCGCCTGCCACATGGAGTCGCTCTCGTCCACAGAACAGAGCGTCACACCCGCTTCGTAGCTCTTGCCTCCACCATACCACCTGTTGGGCGTTGCCGTCAAGCCTGCAGGCCAATCCGATGAGGATGAAGCCGTCACACCTCACACAAGCGTCGCGAGGAGGGATACTTGTGTCTTGACAATCCATCTCATAGCCTCCTAGCTAGAAAATCCAACTTCTTGGCATCCGGTCCAAACACGTGGTTTAGTGGTATTTTGGACCTCACATGAATTAATTAGCAAGTTCGGGGATCTAGATATGTATTTTGAGAGTTTAGGATCTAGTTGACACAGTGGAACGAGTTTAGATACCTGAGGTACATTTTACTCTTTGTGGTTTGATAACAAAAATCGAATGGACTTATAGTTGATTGGTGAAATATGGATTTTCCTATAAAAACAACTTTCTAGTGACCTGACTTTTAGCACATACTTCAAAATATAGATGGCCCATGTATCAACCCTACATTTAGTAGTGTGTGAATAATATAGCTCTTCTCTCGTTTTTCTCTTCTTCCTTCCGGCTGGACAAAAATATGAGCTGGCTGGCATGTATGTGAGTGGTGAGCTTACAGAGATTAACCAACCGCGAGAACTACGCAGAGCCACTACTACAAAAAACATTTGTAAGAGCCAGGGTTTTTTTTAGGGGTGGACTAAAAGGCGACGCGCCCCTACAAATGCATGAATGACACTGTAGCTAAGGGCCGCCCCTACAGAACGATTTACAGGGGCGGGTGATGCCATGAGCCGCCCCTGGAAACATCCAATTTTTGCAGGGGCGGGTGACGCCATGACCCGCCCCTGTAAATAGCACTTTCTAGGGGCGGGCGATGGGATGGCCCGCCCCTGCAAATGCTTCCCTTTCCAGGGGCGGCCCATGCCATGACCCGCCCCTGGAAACTCATTATCAGGGGCGGCTGGCCCCATCAACCGCCCCTGTAAATAGCATTTCCAGGGTCGGGCAATGGCGTCGACCGTCCCTGTAAATGCTGTCTATTCCAGAGGCGGCCCATGCTATGACCCGCCCCTGAAACTGATTATCAGGGGCGGCTCGCGCCATGAACCGCCCCTAGAAGTGTTGCACGGTACATAAAGCGAGAGGTCTTCTTCCACAACCCGACAAGTGGACTCCAAACCGGAAAAAGGAGAGGGAGGTGCTGCCCAAATTTCCCAAGACAAGTGGAGGACAAGTGGATGGTTTGTCCCCTCATTAGGAGGTGAGTTGATGCTTATCCTATGACTATTCTTAAGCTTATTGCATTGATTATATGGCTCAATTAGATCTCCATGGTAGTACCTCTAGCTAGATCTAAATCTCCATGTATGGTAGTACTTGGCCGATTGGACCCCAATTAAGCTCAACCTTTTGGATGGAACTAGATTAGTGAAGTAGGGGAAGATGATTCTCCCCTTAATTTGCCTCAGATTTGACTTTTTAGGCTCATTCATGGATGGGGAAATTGCTAAAACCATGGAGGAGAGACAAGAAGATTTATCTTTTTTACAATAAGCGTGCATTTCTTTTCTTTTTGTTACATTTTCAACGTTAGCCTCATATAATGTCTTATATTTTTTGTTCATGGATATGTGTTATTTTTTCTTGACTTATTTTTTTAATGGAATTTTTCAAGGTTACAAGATGGATCGGTCATGGATGTACAATATATCAAGGCATGGTGAATATTTTCGCCGAGAGCTTGACAAGTTTCTTAAAGTCGCAGAGAATCATGCAATGGACGAGAGGACCAAAGATATGCGTTGCCCCTGCCGAATGTGCCAAAACCATTGTGTTTTCAATGACTTGGTTACAATCCGATCACATGTGCTGGTTCATGGTTTCGTGAAGGAGTACACATTATGGACATACCATGGTGAGAAGAAGGATACCGACGTTGTGGACCAGTTGCAAGACATCTGGCGAGACCCTGAAGCCGTCAACAGATACTTTGACGGTTATGATGAAGATTATGGTTTCGAGGATGACGGAAGTGATGATGGTGTTGACTATGGAAGTGGTGGTGATGGAGTCGGTGGTGGTGAGGACATTGCTGGGGATGAAGGTGCTGAGGACATTGTTGGGGATGAAGGTGGTGATGAATTTGATGACAGCGATTTCTTGGGCCAGTTGTTGCATCATACCGAAGAGGAACTATTAGTTGGCAGTGTGAAAGGCGCACAAAATGTTGAGTCGTTGAAAAAGGCAGCTCAGGAAACTGTGTATGAGCATTCAAAGGGTTGTCCGAGACACTGGACTGTGCTTCGCTTCATACTCGAGCTGTTGATTCTAAAGGCTAAATATGGTTGGTCCGACGTTAGTTTCAATGATCTCCTTCGTATCTTAGCATGGTTGCTTCCAAAGCCTAATAAAGTACCGGAGAACACTTATCGAGCAAAGAAGCTTATTAGTCCCTTCACGATGGGTGTGGAAAGAATTCATGCTTGTCCAAATCATTGTATATTGTACCGAGGGGATGCATTCAAAAATTTGGACAAATGCCCGGTATGTGGTGCAAAATGGTACAAAAACAATGCTAGCTATTGTGGGGGCGAGGACAAAGTTCAAACAGACGGGAATAAAAGAAAGAGGAGGGGTAGTGTTGCTTGTAATGAGGAACCTGACACTTGTGTAGGCGTTGATGATGATGGGAAGCAGAGGAAAATTCCCTCCATGGTCGTGTGGTACCTCCCTGTGGCCGATCGCCTGAGGCGTCTGTTCTCAAACCCAAACGACGCTGAACTGATGCGCTAGTGGGATTCTGATAAGCGCAGGAAGGGAGACGGAAAGCTTCGCCATCCAGCCGACGCTAGCCAGTGGCAGAAATTCGACGAGAAGCATAAAGAATTTGCAAAAGATCCAAGAAATGTTCGGTTTGCTTTGAGTACGGATGGAATGAATCCATTTGGTCAAAGGATGAGCACACATAGCACATGGCCAGTTGTCTTGAGCATGTTCAACCTACCTACATGGTTGTGCCAGAAGCGAAAGTATCTTTTCCTATGCATACTTATACAAGGCCCAAAGCATCCAGGCATAGATATTGATGTTTTTCTTGAGCCTCTGTTGGAAGAGATGGCAAATTTATGGAACAACGGTATCAAGATGATTGATGGTTTTACACAGCAAGAATTCACCCTAAGAGCTATGATCTTCGTTACCATCAACGATTACCAGGCATTGTTTGTGCTTTCAGGGCAGGTCAAAGGAAAGACGGCATGCAGTGTATGCTTGGACGACGAAACCGCTTGGTATTTCCTCGACGGAACTAGAAAGGGAGTTTTCCTGAGGTACAGACGCTTCTTAGAGGAAGGACACAAGTACCGAGGTAAGAAGTACCATCAATTTTTTGGAGGCGACGCTGTGATAGGTCCCGCTCCTGCAAAACAAGACGGACACACAGTTTTTGAGATGGTCAAGGACATCGAGGTTGAATATGGGAAGATGACAAAAGACGGAAAGCCGAAAAAAAGAGATAAGGCACCTAAGGATGGCGTGCCGTTTAAGAAGAAGTCAATTTTCTTCAAGTACTTACCGTATTGGGAGGACCTAGAGGTCCGCCATGCCATAGACGGTATGCACATGAAGAAGAATGTGTTCGGTAACATGATTGGGCTCTTACTGGATTCAAAGGATAACCTGAAGTCGTGCCAGGACTTGGTAGCTATGAACATTAGAGATGATCTTCACCCTATAGATATGGGGAATGGAAGATATAAACTTTCCGCGGCTAGCTACAACTTAACATTGGCTGAGAAGAGGGCAGTATGTCAGTGTTTACGGGGTATCAGAGTTCCGAGTCGTTACTCATCCAACATCAAGAAACTAGTGTCGATGAAAGATCTCTCGTTTACTGGATACAATTGTCACGATTGCCATGTTATGCTGACTGTGTTCCTTGCAATTGCAATCAGGGCGATCAAGCCAGTATACGTAAAGATGGTGATCACTCGGTTGTGTTACTTCTTCGACAGAATTTCTCAGAAGGTGATTGTCAAAGACGAATTGGACGATCTGCAGGTTTTTGTCAGGGAGACCATGGTGCAGCTTGAGATGTGCTTTCCTCCACAATTTTTTGACATCACAGAACACCTCATGATTCACATGGTAGATCAGATAAGGGCACTGGGTCCCCTATACTTACACGAAATGTGGTCATACGAGCGTTTCTTGTCAATCTTGAACCGATACGTACTGAATCGTGCAAACCCTGAGGGAAGCATGATAGAGGGATACAGTACTGAAGAAGTCATCGAGTGCTGCCTGGCTTATCTAAAAGATAATTTGGGGATTGGTTTACCAGCGTCACTTCATCAGGGAAGATTGGATGGTATCGGCATAGCGGGGAGGAAAACATTCATCGACAATGACATGAATGAGATAAAACTAGCACATTACAGTGTCCTGCAACGCATCACACTAATGGGACCATTCATCCAAAGACACCTGGATGTTGTAAGAGCAGAAAGTCATGGCCGCTCACAAGATTGGATCATGAAGGAGCACAAGCGTCGATTCGTCGATTGGTTAAAGGAACAGGACATACCAGATGGGGAAACCATAGAAGAAAAAACAATCAAAAGATTGGCATCAGGACCATCCGCTCAGGTCACATCATGGCAAGGTTATGATATTAATGGCTACATATTTTATACTGCCAAAAAAGACAAGAAAAGCGTGTCTCAAAATAGCGGTGTTCGCACACAAGCCTTAGACAGAAATACCGGCAAAAACATCACATATTATGGCATCATAGATGATATATGGAAACTAGACTATGGTTGTAATATTAGGTTCCCCGTCTTTCGGTGTAGATGGGTGAACCACCCAAGAGGTGTTGAGGTGGACAACTATGGACTAACAATTGTTGACCTCCAAAATATTGGATATAAAGATGACCCTTGGATACTTGCTTCACATGTTGCACAGGTTCTTTATGTAATCGACCCTTCTAAAAAACAGAAGCACATTGTGATCCCTGGAAAACAAGCTATTATAGGAGCTGACGGAGTTGAGGACGTCGAACAATACAATCAGTTCGAAGAAATGAACCTCTTCCAAGATCTACTAGAGAAGATACAGAATGTAGAAGCAGGCATAAAAAAGGGCGAAAAGCCATGGGCACGGAATGATGGAGAACCAAGAATTGTCACCGGCTAGATATGACATGTATATTACCTTCTGTTCAAATTTCAATTTGTATGCATGTGTATTGTAAGGATTGATTGCCTCAGAGGGTATGAACGGGGACGTCTTCACATTACTATATTAACTTATATTCAAATTTGAAATTTGTAAGCACTTGCATATTAATCGACTATATGACCAACATTTTATACGCTCGTCACACCATAGACATAGACAGGAGCGTTTGAATGCCCTTTCATTCCGTCGGCACGATCACACAACGTTTACATAAACGCTGTTCATATGGTGGTGCGAACATAGTTGACCGTGATGTTGCCTAAACGACAGTTTTATACGGTGAGTCACCAATAGAGAGCACCGGACGAATGCCCATTCATTCGATGGTCACGACAGTAGCTGGGTCTGACTTCCCCTTGGCACAGGTTTATCCGGTCTGGGTAAAACAGAACGCAACGGACCAATGTCTCTTCATTTGGTGCCGCGCTCGGAGTTGCCCGACGCCACTTCAGCCACCCATTCATCCGGTCGGCCTACGACAGAAGTCACCTTTCGGAACTGTGTCCATCCTGTGTGATCTGAGGATGAAGGCTGCAGCGTTACACAGCCGACACATTTATTCGGTGCTAGAAGCGTAATACAGACCCAACGATCACGGCATGACCCTGTGTACTAGTGCAAGCTAAGCCACCACAGGATGAACGGCCATTAAAACGCTCCGTGCTAGACAACGACCAGCTGATGAAACAGTGACATTGTTTCCGATCTAACTCGTCCGCCACATCCTTGCCCAAAATGATTAGTCCTTCTAAGGTGCCTGCCCCTGCTAGGACAGAATATGCTGATGGTGATGACAGTGACCAAAGTTCAGATGTTGATTTTGCTGACAGTGACTATGCAGTTGGAGAGGATGATGATGACCTTTTTTGTGATAATGTTGATGAAGGTGATGTTGATGAGGGTGCTGTAAAGGGGTTAATGGTAAAAGCAGGGAGGAAAAGGTTTGTGCCAGTAGACAATGAACCAGTAGGCAAAGAATGGGATGAGTTGGACTCTGATGAAGAAGAATTAGAGCTTCCAGAATCTGATGAAGAGGGTAGGGCTGGGCGAAACATGACAAGTTTTAGACCTGAAGGAATGAGACAAATTATGATATGTAACTGCCTTTTGTGCAGTGATCATAGATATATAGATCATATGCAAAGAGTAGGGTGGTAGAAGGAATGAGACAAATTATGATATGTAACTGCAGTGACTGACATATGTAATTGCAGTGACTGAATTATCTCTGAAATTCCAGTGATATAGTATAAGTTATCATATGTTATCGACTTCTGTTATTTGATTCAAGATAAATGAATAAAAAACCAACTGAAACATACTTGCATCGAAACAAACTCACATTCCATTCATTGAACATGAACACAGCCATTACAGCTACAGCCCTGAAACATACTTGAACACATGGTTCAGTAGGCCACTTCTACTTGAAAAACAAGGTTATTACACCCAGAACAAGAACAACAGCAACAACTATAAGGCTCACAGCTACAATTTTTCCTAGGTCTACCAACTTTTGAAGCTTTTCAGCTACACTGTCACAGCCATTCTTCAGACAAACTACATCAGCAAGCAAAGGTGTCAATTCTGACTTGTTTCCTTCCACTACTCCCTCTAAGCGTCCAATTGCAATCTTGACCTGCTCAATTTCATTCAAGGTAACCTCCTGCCTAATGCCGGCGCCAGTAGCCCCTCTTTTGTCCACCAGTCCCATAGAAATCAGCAACTTCTCATACTTGTCAGCAAACAAATACCATGGGCAACTTGTAGTGTCCTGCAAATTATACAGTGAGTATGAACGATGATGAACAGGGAGGGAAAATTTCAAGGGCTCGACACTTACATCTCTGCGATGGAGCCGACACATGAAGAAGATGGCCCCCGGGACCTTAGATCCTTGACCCGAAGTGAGCTCGAGGATCTCCTCGCCACATTTAGGGCACGGGATCAGGGGCAGCCGTGTTTTCTCGGCCAATCTCAAGGGCCCAATACTCTGCGCGGATGACGAGCTCCCGACCGGCATCGCAGACTCCGTCGAAGCGCTGCGGATCGAAGAAGTCGGGCGCTGGTGGTCGGACCAGCTACCGAGGGCGCGGGCGGCGAGAAGCAAAGCGGCGGCGGCGAGCACTGAAGAAGAAGAGAATGGGGATGAGAAGCGGCGGCGGCGAGAAGCAAAGCAGCGGCGGCGAGCACTAAAGAACAGAACGCTCGCGGGGAGTTTTCTGCTAAATTAGCGATGACCTAGCCCTTCGACTGCCACTCTGGCTCGACCATGTTGGATTATGTGGCTGTCGTGGCTGCGTCATGGCCGTGGATGCGCCGCGGACATAGATGAGGGACCTGGATAGTCACTTTGAAAGTTGGAGGACACAGATGGGAAGGAGCCAATAGTTGAGGGACGTACTGTGCATTTTACTCTTATTTTTATCTTGTTTATTTGGCTTCCATTTTAATATCTATTTGCATTCCTATTTCTATCGCAGTCTGGGCGGGTGGCACCATTTACATCCAACATTCAGATAACAAAGTAAATGCTATGAAATATATATAACAAGTATCACAGGTTCTTACATCAATGCTAAAGATAAGTTCAAATCCATACGAAAAGGATAAAGGTACATCAATGATACACATTTCTTACACTGCTTCACGTCCTTAGTAATCCACACATAGTTTAGGTCTCCGATCGTGAAACCTAGAACTTCATCAAAATAAAGTAGAGCATGATTTAGTGCGCTCGACGTTGCTTCACATGGACGGTCATATGCACTACCATAAACCTCGAACAACGTAGGTAAGGGCCAATCCAATCATGTGGCTTCTAGAAAGAGACACAAGCTTAGTACTTTGAATATCTGGTGCATACTAGGCTCCCCTCGACGCAAATATAATCAAACACCTCCAGGACTTGATCCATAATTGCTTGAAAGCTCATTGCAGCAACGGTTTCGTCCGGTGATGCCACAATGAAGAGGACCGCTTGAACAGACCTTCATCCGGTGGAAGCTCGGCACCAATTTCACGCGCGAGCACAGTTTCATCCGCTGCCGGTAAACTGCTCGGAGCGGACGAACGTGTAACGCTTTTTGGAGCCACCGCTTCAACGTACGTTCTTCCTGCCCGCGTAAAATATGGCGCATCGTATATTGTTGTGAATGGTGTTGGTTCAAACTAATCTGATTCACACTTCTTTGAGTCGTTGGTCGTTTTCGTTGCTTCTAATGCCATGTCTTGTGCCTTTTGAGCTAGCAGGTCCTAGTTTCAGTGAAGTGTGCTTCTCTTTCATGTCTACACGCTTAGCTTTGTCAAAGTATGTCCTAGCTCAAGTACCCCGTTAACTGTGACACTCGATTCTACAAAATCTTCATCTCGAGGTGACACTCGATTCTACAAAGGTCCCTAATCTTCGTGTACCATTGGTTAGTTACAACACAAATGAGTAGAGATAAAAGACATAATGAACGCGCAAGAATGCATTAACTGAAATAAAACGAGAGTGCACACTTAGATACAAATGACCATCATGAGGGCATAAACAAATCCAAATGACATGTCCATATATGAGAAACTATAAAAGATACAACACTCTCACGCCCCCAAGCACTGTCCCTAACCTCGTACTAAGGCGTGTCGACATGGTCAGAGGAGGAGCAGTCCGAGGAGGGGCAAGAAGCCTGTAAGCCTACCACTATACCATCTGCACCGTCAAGATCCATCTGTACCTGAATCTGCTCGTTAATTGATACGAGAGTGGTGTCGATGGGGTCAACTGGTGTGACTGTAGTAGGAGCAGGGACCACAGGGGCAACCTCGGAAGAAGACGTGACAAAAGGAGAAGAATGTGAGCCTTCCACGGGACCACCTGCACTATCAAGAGCTGTCTCCTGCTCAATCTCCTTGGCCTTTGAGCTTGCCACGGGACCACCCGCACCCTCAAGCTCTGTCTCCTGTTCAATCTCCTCGGCCTCCGAGCCTCCCACGCGACCGCCCGCGCCCTCAGGCTCTGTCTCCTGCTCAATCTCCTTGGCCTGTGAGCCTACCATGGCAATACCTGTACTATCAAGAGCTGTCTCCTGCACAATCTGCTCGGCCTGTGAGTCTGACACGGGACCACCCGCACCCTCAAGCTCTCTCTCCTTCTCAATCTCCTCAGCCTTCCAGCCTGACACGGGACCACCCGCACCCTCAAGCTCTCTCTGCTGCTCAATGTCCTCAGTAAATGCTCCGGCAGTGGAGTCGGGCTCGTGAGGTCGGTCATCCGGAGGAGTAGGCACTGTAGTGACTGGCAAAGTCATCCTCGGGGTCGAGAGGGTCTCCTCAGGTGCCGTCTCGACAGAGAGTGCAGCTGTGGAAATCGAAGGAGACACCGTAGAGAAGTTAGCCTGACTCTGTCTCTGCTGCTCAAGGGAGGCACACTGCTGCTGCTGCTGCTCAGACCTCGGTGGTGGAACTGATAACACCCCAGTTTCTACAGGTGCTATCATCGGAAAAGAAGCCAAGGGTGTCTGCAGGAAAGCACCGGCTGGAGGAGGTGGAGTGAGCGGGTCGTACTGGAGCTGCTGTGGCATAGGAGGACGAGGAGGTGGCTCGATACCTGAGTGCTGGTACAACTGTCCTATGCAGCCAGTAACGTAACCGAACATATGTGAAGCCAACTGCTGCTGCTGAAGAAGCTGTGCGCTGAACAGCTGCTGCTGGTGGCGCATCTCCTGAAGAAAGATCATCTGTGTTTCTCTCTGACGTGCCTGCTCAGCCTCGGAGCGACGCTGCTGATCGACCAGTGTCTGTACTATAGTAGCAAGATAATCTGGCTGAGTAACATGTGCCTCAGTCACTCGAGGCGGCGGTGTCACTGTCACAGGAGGCGGTGGAGGAGACGACTCCTCGTCTGGAACTGCTCTGGACGGACCCGCCTCGTCGTCGTGAGTACGACGCTCTGGAAAGTAAGGCGTGTAGTCCGGGTCTTCGTCCGAGTCCTCAGTGTCAGTATCAAGGTAGGTCGGAAGCTGAGCCTCTACTATAGCTAGTGTGTCCCGGTCACGCTCAAGTTGAGTCATAGCTGCCTCTGCCATTACCTGCAGCTTCAACCTCTCCTCTGCTACTAACATCGCTCTAGGGCGTCGGCGCTTGTCATCGGGCCGTGTGGCGAAATATGTGCCAAACTGACCCCTGGCACTGTAAAGGTCATTCTTCCAACTTCCATTCCCCAGGCTGGCGATCAAATAGCTAATCAGGTGAGCATATGGCTGTTGTCGCTGCGCTGACATCGCATCAAAAATAACATCCTCCCACTCACATATAATTAGATCTACAATATCAAACTCCTCATGATTCATGATGTGAAGAAGGAGCCACTGCTGCAAGGCGGTGATCGTCTCGGCGTTCCCTTTCCTGGGCAAAAGCGACCTCCGTAAGGCCATGTGAACAGTGTACGCCTCGTCTGTCAACTGGTCGGGAGTCCGCGGGCTGCCAGGAACGAACGGCTGACGAAACAGTGGAGCCATCTCCTCATCTGTAGGGTACGTTGTAGAACGAGGACGGCGGGGAGGACAACTTTCCTCACCGTAAGTGACGTGGTGCAATATCGTACCTCCAAGCTGTAGACCAAAGATAGCTACAATCGATTCCCTGGACAGCCGCCAAACCTCGTTGTTGAACATGAACTGAATGAAGGTCCGGTGCATGTCAATGTAGAGTGTGGCAAAGAAGACTCTCACCCACTCCTCTACCCAAAGCCTGTAGTCAGTGACCAAGGCCTCGACCCCTGGCATGTACGCAAAGTGGGGCCGTATAGGTACTCCCCCTGCAGCCCTTCTCAGTGAAGGCCAATCCAGCATCTTGTGCTCGGCGATCGGAAACCGCCCCTGATGTACGAGGTATAGAAGCTCTCCTGTAACCGTGTCAGGAACCTAGGGTCGGTGTACGCCTGTCTACGCTCAGGGAACCAGTCAAGGATTTGAACAGCCCTGTACTTCTTGACCCTCTTGGAAGAAATCCGCGTCAAGTCAAGAAGCAACTCTCCTGGCTCCGGTGGTGTCTGTGCACGTCTGATCCGGCGTGCAGCTGAGATCTCCATGCCAGGGTCTGAGTCCGTCTGTGCCTCCTCCTGCTGCTCCTCCTCCTCCTGCTCCTCCTCTTGCTGCTCTTCCTGCTGCATCACCTCGTGCTGCCGTGAACCCTCCCCTGCACTGCGACTGCGTGGCCTCCGAATGCCACCACCACGAACACGTGGACCCGAGTGCCGAGGTGGTGGTCCCTGTGTCGGTGTCCGTGTCTCTGTGCTATGGTGGCGTTCTGAACGACGCAATGTAGACGGCTGCTCCATCTGTACTGTATTTGTGGCTGCTCCCTCTGGCTGTCCCTCTCGAATCCTGATCCCCTGCCGTGGAGTGTCCTTCTGCGCTCGACTCTTCTTCCGCTTCGAAA
Organism: Alloteropsis semialata; assembly: GCA_004135705.1. Classification (NCBI taxonomy): domain Eukaryota; kingdom Viridiplantae; phylum Streptophyta; class Magnoliopsida; order Poales; family Poaceae; genus Alloteropsis; species Alloteropsis semialata. Next base: position 40,602,438 of record CM014276.1, on the reverse strand, counting down.
CCTCAATGGCCTTTCCCTTTCTCTTGTCCCCGGCCATCTGCAAGAGATCATATGGTAGAAGATTACAAAATGGCAAAGATAAGATATATAAATAATATAGTAAACAAAGTATGCTCGAGGACAAAAACATAGAATGCTAGGAGTGTCCTTAAGTGCTCGACAAGAGGTGGAAGTGAACCGAAAACACCTATGAAAGGCGACGACCATGAACTACGGCTCAACAAGCTCAATTTTGACCTAAACAAGTGAGCATTGGGTTGATGACATGATATTCATGAGAAAAACAACCCTACTTATTGAACAAAACATCCTAAACATCAAACATCAAACCCTCTGAATAGTGCAATTTGACCGAAACAAGTGAGCATTATGTGAAGGACATGATATTCCCGTGAAACATAACCTTAATTCATGAAAATATGCTCCTAATCTCGAAACATTGTGATCTAAACAGTGAAATTTTAACGAATTCCATTCAAATTGAATCACATTTGGGCGGGTTTGAAGTTTCTCACCACTGCAGATGAAATCGACGAGGTAGACGGAGGGGGTTGCTGGCGTCGCGCACGGCCGGGGGACGGCGGCGCAGACCGACGGTGGCCGACGAATCGAAGGCCGGCGGCGGCGGAAACCCTAGGCTATGGTTCCGCGCGCCCGCGCGCGAAATACGCGTGAGGCAGCGGTACGGCACCGTCGAGGAGGTGCGGAGCAGGGACGGGATGGAGTAGCGTAGCGGCGGGCGGCGGCGCTTGGCCGGAGACGGACCGGAGGGCGGTGAGGCGAGACAGAGCGGCGACGGCGTATGAGCGCGGGCGCGGGGGAGACTGACTGACCGAGGAAGAAAGAAGGACCGACGCACGGGGTCCACCATGTAACGGTCCGTGCGGCAACAAATTTATCCGGTACTGGTAAATTTAACATGAGCGGACGGATGCTCTTTCATCCCGTGTGTTTAGTAAGATGGGCCGGAGAGGAATATGACCGTTGGAGGTCGTCAGTATTATACGGTGACATTCCAGATGCACTCACCGGACGAAAGGCCATTCATCCGGTCTTACTTGTTTATGGAATTGGCTCCACGTTTTCGTCCGCTGCGGGGCCACCGTACAACCTCGCGTTCACGCACGAAAATTTCATTGAAATTGACTGAAATTCTTTGGAAATTATTGTCCTATCTCCTCATTTCTCTCTCCTTTCTCACCCTATCCTCTTCCTTCATTTCTTGGCACCTTCATTAGGCCATCCCCAATCCATGTGTCCATAGATAGTGTCTATGTTGCCAACTAAGCAAGACACTATGTTTACAAACTACATCTCTCAATGCATAGTTTCTTCATGTAGGTCCATAATTAATACTCAATCCATCATTCTCTCTCATCTCTACCAATCATATTTGTTGTTTAATTTGTTGTGAAACACTTATTTAGTGATCAATTCTTTTATTAATTAATGATTTATGACATCACTAGTTAGTTACTAGTGTGTGAAAGAGCCACTCTCCCCAAGGAAGGGTATGTTTGCCAACTAAGCAAGACACTATGTTTAGAAACTACATCTCTCAATGCATAGTTTCTTCATGTAGGTCCATAATTAATACTCAATCCATCATTCTCTCTCATCTCTACCAATCATATTTGTTGTTTAATTATCATGAGGACACTACCATCTCCCAATGCATGACTTGGTGGTGGCTAATGCATAGGTTCTCATGAGGAAATTAGGTCTTGCATGAGACCCGGTTTCTTTCTCTCTCCACTCTCTCTCTTATTTAATATAGTGCCATGTACCATGTAAGCTAATAGTCCTAGGTGGCAATGTAATTAATGATATGGAAGCCATCCTAGTTGGAGGGTTGGGGATGGCCTTAATGCTATGGAAACCATCCTAGTAGGTAGCCCTGCTAATTGGGCTGTAACCCAACTTCTATCCACACCAACTCATATCAAATTAATTATATTTTTACCCCACACCACCCCACTCTATAGTTTGTAGAACCCAATCCAATCCATTAGTTAATACAACCCATGGATTTGCTATAAAAATCCATGGGTCTATAGAAACTGAGTATGGGTTTAGTTTCAGAGCTGGACCCTATAAAACTAAAACCTTGCGTTCACACTATAAAATTTTGACAAAATTGATCAAAATTTATTGGAGCTGATTTAATTTGTCAGCCCGCTACTTTGTGCCAAGCAGTACAGATAGACATACATGTGGGCCCACATGAAGAGCCGGACCATAGAACTAAAACCTCGCGTTCACACTATAAAATTTTGACGAAATTGATCGAAATTTGTTGGAGATGACTTAATTTGGCAGCCCGCTACTTTGTGCCAAGCAGTACGGGTGGACATACACGTGGGTCCCACGTGAAGAGCCGGACCCTAGAACTAAAATCTCGCGTTCACACCTTAAAAGTTTGACGAAATTGACCAAAATTTGTTTTAGATGACATAATTTGATAGTACGCTACTTTGTGGAAAATAGTGTAGCTATACGTATTTCCTACATGTGGGCCCATATGCATAGCTATTTGGAAAGAACCAATACAACTCACTCCAAACCATTCCAAACCATTTTGTTTTCTTAGTAATCCAATCCAAACCAAACCATTTGACAATCAAGTCCATTGGTAACCAACTTAGATAAATCCAAAGAATGAACCAATCCAATAAAACCGTTAAGCCCCAAACCAATTAGCAGGGCTACTAGTAGGAGCGTTGGGGATGGACTAAGTACAACCATGAGCTACTTTGTGCAAGTTATCTTTACTAGACCTACACGTGGGCCCCACATCGAATGCCGGACCCTAGAATTAAAACCTTGCGTTCACACAAGGAAATTTTATCGATATTGAGTAAAATTTGTTGGAAATGACTAAGTACGACTATGAATACTTGAACGAGTTTTGTTTGTTTTGGGTGGAAAAAGCCAAACGGTTTAGATTGGTTTTGTTAAACTAGTGAATGGGTTGGTTTAGGTCTGTAAGTGTGCTAACCTCTGAATGGTTTTGGCATAGTTTGTTTAAGTTTCTAAATCATTGCCAGCATTTGACTCGGTCCACCCTTTTATATGGTATGACATCCCTGGATCTGATCTTTCGAACGGCCTTTCATCCAGTGTAAAGGGTTTTTTCACAGAACTTCACGCGCGGCCACACATTAATCCTGTGGGTGTCGACTGCTATTCACCGGATGAATATGTACCTTTGTATCATCAGATGAAGCACGAAATATATCTTCATACTAAATCAATTTGGAGACAAAAATAAATCATTTTGGAGACATAAAGAAATATTTACAAACCGTCGGCGCACCCGAGCAGACGGTTGCGATTCCCAATATACTTACCCCAAATCCCCAATACCTGCGGCGGTTTTAATTTCAAGCTACAGTTGCCATTCTAGTAGTACTAATAGGCGCTCGCCCTCACCCGGCTCCCTCCGCCCAACTCCGGCGAACCGCCCCCGCCCGCTTGCATTCTCGTGCTCGCCCCGCCGCTCGCACTCGCCCCGCCGCCTCCGGCCGCCCCCGCCCGCTTGCATTCTCGTGCTCGCCCCGCCGCTCGCACTCGCCCCGCCGCCTCCGGCCGCCCACCTCCGACGCGCGGGGGATTTCTTGGCTCGCCCCCGCTGCCTCGGCGCCCACCTCGCTCTCCGGCCGGGGAGGGTTTTTTCTTGCCTCGCCCCGCTGCCTCTGCCCACCTCCGGCCAAGCATTGCCGCCCGCGGCGATGGAGGAGATCAATCGCGCCGGGGCCTCGTCGTCGTCGTCGCGGAGAAGACTGGAGGCGCCGGTTGTTGCGACGTTCTTCGCCCTGCTGGACCTGCCGGAAGAGCTGGTTGGCCACATCATCCGTCGCTGCATCTTTGATGGCGGGGAAGCATGGGCCATCAATCAGTACATGATCCTTGGTCGGGTCTGCCGCACCTTCCGCGTCATCTGCCACTCCCCCGAGGTAATCAAGCGCTTATCGTTCCGATTGCTTCGCCAGTCCTGCCGGCGTTTGCCGACCTATATCAGGTCACCCATCCTGCAGCGCTTGCTCGATGGCAAAAATCCGGGGGCCGTATATTTCAATGGGTTGGAGCTTTTGTTGCGCCGCGCCCGGAGCGACGGGATGCAGCAAGTCCAGAGGGCCGCTGACATTGGGGACTCTTGTGCGGCTTACTTCTTGGCGATGCTGCAGTACCGTAGGAACCCCGCGGACCCTGATGCACTGGCGGTGCTCCATCGCATCAGCGGCGGCCCGTCGCCCCCGCATGGCCGGTGGGAGAACCGCGGCCTGGCGCTGCTGCGCTACAATGTCAGGCAGGACCTCCACCACATTGCGTTCGAATGGTGTCTTCTTCACCGCGACGTCGACACGGACCTGGTCCCACAGGATCCTCACGTCTGCGTATGGACGCACCGCAGGCGCTGGGCGGATGGGACACATCATCCTGTACTGCAGCCCGCAGTGCCGCATCCGTCATGAGTTCGACCTCTGGACGCGGGACTTCAGCGGCGGTGTGAGTTACGCCGTCAGCAAGATGTGAGACATGCCCCTGGCGTTCTCGCTGGAGCGCAAGTGATGGTATGCTTTTGTCGTTAAATGTAGTAGTCGAACTTTGTAAATATAACTATGAACTTGGTATGTTATGGTATGGTAGTATGGTCACTGTTATTTTGGTGATGTGCGTGATCAGATGGCATGTCCAAACTGATGCATGGTTGATGGTTGTATGTGAATTGGAGAAATTAAAGTGCTGCCTCTTTAGTTATGTCTTTGAGTTTTGTGCTACCTCTTTAGTTGTATTGTACGGCTTACTTCTTTGAGTTTTGTGCTACCTCGCTTAAATATGTATGATGTTGCAAGTATGATTCGAAACAGGGCATTATGGGGAGTGTGAACATTTTGAATGCTTAAGTTTCCTAACCCACAGTTTTATACGGTGACCCTACAGAAAAGCCTCACCGTTCATTCATACAACAAAATGAGCCTGTTGGAATGCAGTACACTGATCTTATCTTACAAAACTTGAGACTTATCTTACAAACCTTGAGACACAACTTATAGTACAATGTATCTTACAATTTTGACACACATGCATCATCCTATGGTCACAAGCAGCAGTTATATAGTCAGGCTGCGCACAGTTTGATCCGGTGGTTGTAATATAGTGTGGAGCGGATGATCATGCGGTCCTCTGGTGGTTAGATCCTTGCCTTCTTGTTGGCCATTTCCAGGGGCGGGTGACGGTCACCCGCCCCTGGTAATGGACTCCATATAGAAACTGGAGCGACCGGGGGACTTGGCCAAAATTTTAAGACAGGCTGCCGAAATTTTTCGTGCCTTCCCGCGCTCCGGCTGCGCCACCGTCGTCCCCCGCCGCACTCCTCCGGCCGCGCCGCCGTCGTCCCCCGCCGCGTTCATCCGGCCGCGCCGCTGTCGTCCCCCGTCGCGCTCCTCCGGCCGGCCCTCCGCACCCCTGCGACCCTCCGCCTCGCGCGCGCCACTGCCTCTCCGCGCTCCGGCCGCCTCCCCCTCCCCNGTCCACGACCGCTCGCCCCCCTGTGCCGCTCCAGTCGAAGGTGAGAGGAGGTCCTCCATCATGCAACTAAGTGCTCGATGAAATGCTTAGCAAGTGCTTGATGCAGTGGCGGATCCAGAAAAAATTGATAGGGGGACTCAATACTGTACAAAAAAGCTAGTTGTCCGAATCATATCCAATACAGAACTAGTGTTGTAATTTAAAGGAGTCTTATATGGATACATAGATGAATATATCACAATACAACATGAGTCAAGTAGATTATGCAATTTGTCGGTCCATACCAAGCCACAACACTAAGAAATTGACATAGGAGACGAATTATTCATCATCTTCAACCTCTAGCCCCTTCTAGCAGTCCCCTTCTAGCAGTGCTACAATGGCTGATTTTTTTGAGAAGAGGCTGTTGGGGGCTCCAAGAACTCGGCAGCGGTAGGGGGGCTCCAGCCCCGGCCGACCCGGTGCTGGATCCGCCCCTGGCTTGATGTATATATGATACACATGTGTATGAAAAGAATATTTTTAGTTTAACATATTTTGTGTTTTGATTGTCACATGTGATTTCATCTAGAGGATGGATGAGCCATCGTCATCCAATCATGATGATCATGAGAATGGGTTCGACTTGGACGTGATTGGGTCCCAGACCCAGTGGGACGGTGATGATGTCTTTGAGGATGACCATGAAGAAGAAGATTCCGGGGATGAGGAGAACCGGGAAGATGGAGACGGACCTCAAATAGGACAAGGCGCGTGGGTAGGCGGCGTGTGGATGGACCCTCTTAATCCACACCCCACTGAACCTCGTGTAGGTCGTACGGAGACAGAGCTTGACCCGGATTTCGATCCGGCTAGTGAGGTAATGGCGATCCCTACTGATCCGCTTTCATGTACATTTTGATTGGATAGATGAACACCTCATGTACTCACGACTCTTATGATCGTGTTAGGTGCCTCGTTCTCCGGTAAGGAAAAGGAGATGCCGCCGACGTGGAGTAAGCCCCCAACCAGTACAAGAAATTGAGTTGGAGTCATCTGCGCCAGAGGCTGAATGCACCGCCACAACCAGTGAACCTAAAAAAAGAAGGGGCCAACGAGGCAGAAACAAATACCCCACAGGCACCTGGATGGTTGAAGAACTGAGCCCATCAGGAGAGGTTAAGAACCCTCCAAAAGTTCGTGCAAAGTTCCGTAACGCCCTTGGAGCAATAATCAGAACAAAGGTGCATGTGGACCCAACGATCCAAGATTGGTCAAAGGTGCCTGAAGGGAAGAAAGTGGAGATGTGGCATCTCATTGCTAAATCATTCAAGTTTCCTCGCAACACCGACATGGAAAAAGTACGTGCGCGCACCCTGATGAATTTGGGTGAATGTTTCCGCCGATGGAAGGATGAACTGAACAAGTTAGTCTAGGATGGCAAGCCGAAGCCTGAGGGTTACAATATAACAGATGCACAGTGGGCCGAGTTCATACGGCAAAAGACCTCTCTGGATGCTATAGCCCTTAGTCAGAAGCAAAGAGAACTGGCATTGAGAAACATTCATCGAGTTCGCCTTGGGCCGGGTGGTTACATTGGTAAGGCCGAGTTGTGGGCAAAGGAAAGAGAGGACGCAATAGCCGCTGGGCAACCGGACCCTTTTGAAGGCGTGGACGAGCGCGCCTTCCAGTGGATTAAAGGGAGGGAAGGACGCCCGGAGGGGGAGAAATTGGTCTTCCCACAACCTGAGACCGAGGTAGTGGGGGCGAAGATTCTAGCACTTGCCGAAGCACAGAGGAAAGGCGAGTATGTTCCGAATAGGGACAATGATATGCTCAGCGAATCCCTTGGCACGAAAGAGCATGGAGGCCGGATCAGAGGCTTGTCCAAACACTTGACCTTTAAGGACGGGTTCAGTAATGATAGGCAGAGGTACAGGCGACACGATCGGTACAAGGATCAAATTAAAGAAGCGGCGGAGAAAGCATTGCAAGCAAGATTTAATGAATATTTCACGGCAGCATTTGCAGAGCACCAGCAACGACAAATGATGAGCCAACCATCATTAAACAATAACTCAATGATGCCGCTGCCAAATGATGAGCCAACCATCATTAAACAATAACTCAATGATGCCGCTGCCGCTGCCGCCGCCGCCCGTTCCCTCAACCCTTTGTCGGAGTAGTGTTGCCTCTACGTCAGCACAACCATACCCGGTAGATGCTATAACTGTTGACACTCCTTGCTCGTTGCACATTCCGATAGGCAGAAGTGGGAAGACAAAGGAGGCTGCCAAAGGTGTGGCGTTGGTGGTGAGCAATAGTCCTGGGTTAGGGGGACAGCCTATCCCGCCATTATATGCATGGGTAAGAGTGCTCACAATTACGGATCCAAGACATGATGATCACTTCTTAGACTTATCCCTTGATGAGGGCATTGAAACCTTGGGACAAGCCGTAGGAAAGAATGCACCGTGGCATAAACGAGATATCATACTGGAACCTTCGCCACCTGAAGATCCTCTCTCACTCACACCCTGCTCCCAGAGGATGGTGACACCGGCACAAGTTCATGCTAAGAACACACAAGAGCATGTGCCACAGCAAGCAATTGTGGCCACCACTATCTCCAACCCGTCAACTCCACAGGTACAACAGGAGGCTCAACACCCATCACCACAAGTACAGCTGGAGGAACACCACCAATCAGCACAAGTACACCAGGAGGAACACCCCCAATCACCACAACTACACCAGGATGAACACCCCCAATCACCACAAGTACACCAGGAGGAACAACCCCCATCACCAGTGCAGCAATATGAGCCAGAGATGGTCATAAAGTCGCCAGCACGACCGAAGCGGTTAATGGGGTCGGTGCCACGGGTGATAAAGGCATACAAGAATACAGAGCCTGAGGTTGTGAACAGGTGGATGACAGCCAACAAAGGCGCAAACAAGAAGCTGACTCCGACAAAAAAAAAAGAATAGAAAGGAAGCAGTGGTGACTGGACCGGGGTTTTCCAAGCCTCGTACAGACACTGATTTCGTTTATAAAGTTGGGGTTCATGACATACCAGATTTGCCAGATTGCCCGCAAAAATTCGTGTATGGCAAAGACTTGCTACCCGGGTGGGCTCTTCATGATTGTCCTGGTGAAATGCAGAAGTTCCATAGTTGGTACCGCAGGGCATGCACCCTAGGTCTCACAACTGTATGGGCACGGGTCGATGTGGATGTGTTTGGTTGCAATAGATGGGAAAACCGAAGTACAGACATAGTCATGGATTTCGATGACTTCCATGCAATGTACCGCTTGCAAATGATGGAGCTAAGCCCCATGAGACTGTGGTGTATGTAAGTGGTTCATCTCCATACACCATGTATATATGCATATGGTACTGGCCTTTGTAGTCTCAAAATGAATTCTTTTGCGATGTGTTGTGCAGGATGCAAGGTCGCCTCGCAATGGATTCGAAGACCAAAGTTGGGTATCTTGACCCTTTTATTATTTGCAAGGCTAGGTGGGACTTCCCCCTCAAGTACCCAGACGACGCCGAAGATCTAAAGGACTGTAAGACGCACAAGGAGAGACAAAAGAAACGAAAGGAGCTTTCCATTGATCTTAGGAAGAAGGTGGCAATATACATAGCAACTATGTTGGATCGACATCGTGATGCGAGTTGCATATGGGCGCCCTACCTTTTCGGGTACGTCGTCTAAATTCCAACATTTCTTGCAGTCCCAATATTATTGATTATTGAGAAATTTGCAATATTGGGACTGCAAACATTGACCCTTTGCAGTTTTGCCATTAGGCCCACATTTCATGGACACAGATGGACCTATTTTGTCATTCACTTGGAGTGGCAAAACTGCAAGGGTCAATGTTTCCTAACTCACAGTTTTATACGGTGACCCTACAGAAAAGCCTCACCGTACGAAAGCCCATTCATCCTATGGTCACAAGCAGCAGTTATAGTCAGGCCGCGCACAGTTTGATCCGGTGGTTGTAATATAGTGTGGAGCGGATGATCCTGATCTAACCACCAGACGACCACAGGATCATCCGCTCCACACTATATTACAACCACCGGATCAAACTGTGCGCGGCCTGACTATATAACTGCTGCTTGTGACCATAGGATGAATGGGCTTTCGTACGGTGAGGCTTTTCTGTAGGGTCACCGTATAAAACTGTGAGTTAGGAAACATTGACCCTTCGCAGTTTTGCCACTCCAAGTGAATGACAAAATAGGTCCATCTGTGTCCATGAAATGTGGGCCTAATGGCAAAACTGCAAAGGGCCAATGTTTGCAGTCCCAATATTGCAAATTTCTCTCTCAAATTCTACATATATCGATTAGCTTGATACTTATCGTCGCTACATAACACTGTGACAGTCAACACTGGGTTGCTTTTATGCTATTGCCGAGGGAAACCAAATATGTGGTCTTTGACTCATTGGATTACCCGCAATCAGAATACAAAGATTTCTGTGTCATCCTGAAGAGGTAACAACCGATAAGATTCTCCACACCTTACAAAATATTTGAGGCGATGATTATATACTAACTTGTCCCATTCTTTCAAGTAGTGCTCTTTTTCTCTACATTGACCATTATAAAGGGCCGGCTCCTGAGGGAGTAAAGGATTGGATTCCACGCACACACTACCCATGCCATAAGCAACCAGCCGGTACCTTGTTTGCGGCTATTATGTGTGTGAATATATTAGGAGCCGCAAGCATTACACACCAAATACTGAACGTGTAAGTGTCTTTACCATATTTCAGCACATTCATTTTATGTCTAACTATCACTCGCTTAAGCCTAACTATCATATTTCAATACTGAATGTGTGTGAATATTCATTTTACATTTATTTCTCGTAAATTGCAGTCTAAACCACTCCAAGAGGAAGATCTTCTCAAGATAGTCAGCGAACTATGTCACTTCACAATGCTTGATGTGCTTCATGAGAAGGGCAAGTACATCGATAAGCAACAAGATTATTTCTATGAAGAAAAATATGATTCTCTTCGTAACTGGCACTTGGAGAAGTATCGCCTAACCATGTGAGGGTGTGGAGTGTGGACACTAAACTTGTGTGATTAATGTAATATACGTGTAATATCATTTGGATGACAATCTTGTTTTATGTTGGATTTGCTTTTATAGAATTTACAAAGAGATTAAATTGTGTACTGTTTGTGATTACTTTTATATTATTTGCCGGAGAAATGGTATTAGAAAATCGAATAATATTTAAAAATCAAAAGAAAAAACAAATATCAAAATTAAAAAAAAAAGGATTACCAGGAGTGGACGATGGAATGGCCCGCCCCTGTAAACACCATCTTCAGGGGCGGGGCAGGCCATCGCCCGCTCCTGAACAAGACATTTCCAGGGGCGGGCCATTCCTTTACCCGCCCCTGGAAACAAATCAGCAGGGGCGGGCGATGGCGTGGCCCGCCCCTGAAGAACGTATTTCCAGGGGCGGGTGATGGCATGGTCCGCCCCTGAAAAAAACATCTTCAGGGGCGGACCATGCAATCGTCCGCCCCTGGAAAACATTTGTTGGGGCGGCCTAAATACCCGCCCCTGCAAATGGCCATTTTTAGCAGCCAAAAGCAGGGGCGGATTTCGGCGCCGCCCCTACAAACGTCGTTTTACCCGCCCCTACAAACGTTTTTTGTAGTAGTGTGGCCGAGGCCCAATAAATTAAGGTTGCCCGC
>CM014276.1:40563086-40590190 GCA_004135705.1 Alloteropsis semialata | reverse complement strand
GGTACCAATGTGGACATATAGGTACCGGGTGGTGCCATCACCCGGTACCAATGAGCTCGCAGAATTATTGACCGTTGGACCCGGTACCAATGCTTCCATTAGTACCGGGTCCTTTCCATCCGTGACCGATTACGGTGGATGGATGGCGGGTTCTCTGGTAGTGATATATAATGCCATACCATCTATTTTTTCTGCAAAGGATGGAAAACCATTGCTATGCAGTGCTTTTACCCATTTGTACTTTAAAAAAATTGTGACACTAACGTGTAAGGAAATCCTTCCCCATTCTTTTCGAGTCTTTCTTAGTAAAATTTGCAGTTAGGGGAATGGGGATTAATTTGTGGTAATGATGAGCACATTGCAAGATGTAGCGATAAATGTTTCACAAATAAGCAGAGAAATAACAGGATGTACATTCATATGAGATCACATACTTAATAGGGATATAATTTCAATAGCTACATGCCTGTACAGTTATGCTTTCAGTTAGCTTAGGAAGTGCTGTAAAAGTCGTGATATACTAGTAATCGACTCTAGTGAGCTTTATATTGTTATTTGGTAGATTTGCTGAAATGCTCGACAGAAACTGAACCACTGGACCAACATCTCCATCTCCATCTATATAAATGATTTCAGTAAGCTTGAGCTTGCCGCATTGGACATCCATCACGTTCCAACACACGGAAGAAAATGTCTTCTTTGATTTCGATTCAACCAGTTCTATCTTTCTTGCAGAGTATTTTGGGAACTATGTGTTGGCCGGAAGAACAAATACATAACATAAGATTGATAAGAATGAAATAATTTTAGATGCATGTAGGAGAATTTAATAGCAGAATACAACATACCATGCAATGTTTTAAAATGAGCTTCTCCAAGTTAGGTGAATTCTGAAGAAAGCGTCCCAATATCAGAAAGTCCTCACCAAGATCACAATTGTTCAGATACAAGGCCCTCAAGTTCTTGAACTCTGGGAATATCATAGATGCCTAACCGATCACCTGAAGCGCGTTAGATGGGCACCACCACAAGCATAAATTGCAAATGAAAAGAATCAGCAAAGGAAGAGAGATGGCATATACCATATTGTTGAAACCGGACAACTCTAATTTTTTGGCATTAGAGATTAGACACACTAGAAAGAAGCTTGACTTGATCGCGGCGGAGTTGACCATGTTCTACCGTGCGGTTGACACCTGAGAAACCCAAATGAATTCTTGCCTCGGTAAGGGAGGGCATCTCGTTTAAAGAAACTCCACCAGAAAAGCATGTAACATTTGTTAGAGTATGAGTTGTAATAGGACTAGGACTTAGACAATATAGTCTGAATAGGACTCTTTAGTATTATGTAATTAGAACTCTATTAGCCTGGACTATATAATGAAACCCAGGGTCACCATAGAGATCAAGATATTTAGAATCTATTCCAAACCTATTCCAAAGCTATCTCAATAATATTTTCTACATGGTATCACAGCCATAAGACTAGCGTCACTTGATCCTAGGAGAAACCACACGTTCCACTTGCGTCGCCCTGGGGAGATTAGTCTCCCTAATCTTCCTGGGGCGCCGCATCAATTAGCCTACTCTAATAACCTTCATTAGATTAGATTAGTCACTACGGGAAATCAGGGGTTTGCCGAGTGTCCCAAACACTCGGCAAAGGCCGAAATACACTCGGCAAAGACTTTGCCGAGTGTTACACTCGGCAAACAACACTCGGTAAACAGCGACTCGGCAAAGAGCTGTTTGCCGAGTGTATTTTTTCGGGCACTCGGCAAACCCTTTGCCGAGTGCTATTTGACACTCGGCAAACAGCCGGTTTCCAGTGCTAAAAAAACCGAAAACAAATAGCAAAAAAATTTATTTAAATGAGGGAAGGCACCCAACCACCCAAGCCATCAAGTCGCGCCATCAAGTCGCGCCATTTTTCGCGGAAAATTCGCGCGCTACGCGGTTGGCGGGATTCGAACCCGCGACCTCTCTCTCGCGCGTGACCTTCTCTACCACTGCACCACACTCTCATTTGTGACTAGATATTGTTTTGATTCCTACCATATTATACTAAACTGAGTGTAAATTACTTGTTTGAGGCCCTAAATGATCTCAAATTAAAAACTTGTCAACTACAAAGTTTTATAACTTTTTGAAATCTACAAGTTTTATTTTGGTAGTTTCTCCATCCGAGGTCATTTACAAAATTTGAATTTCAAATTTGAGAACATTCACACTTAGTTTTCGTTGACTATATGATTTCAAATGAAAAAGTGGTCAACTACAAAGTTTCATAACTTTTCAAGATCTACAACTATTATTTTGACTGTTTTTTCATCCGAGGTCATTTGAAAAAACTCAAATTTTGAATTTTGAGAACTACAAACGTACTTTTCATTAGCAAAACAAATTCAAATTAAAAAATTTTAAACTACAAAATTGTATAACTTCTGAAGATCTACAACTTTGATATATGACATTTCTTCATCCGATGTAGTGAGAGTAACATTGTTCACAAATCTTATAGATCTCTCTTATAGTTTCAGGAAACTCTACGAGAGATATAGATTTTGTGAACAATATTCATATGAATTTGTCGAATGAAGAAATAACCAAACTAAAAGTTCTACATCTTGAGAAGTTATACAACTTTGTAGTTCAAAACTTTTTAATTTGAATTGATTTACTACTTCAAAATGTGGTTTTAATTATGACTTTGCCGAGTGTCAAAAAAAACACTCGGCAAACAGGACCTTTGCCGAGTGTCAAAAAAAAACACTCGGCAAAGATATTGTTTGCCGAGTGTTTTTTTTTTGACACTCGGCAAAGAATTTGTTTGCCGAGTGTTTTTTTTTGACACTCGGCAAACCATATTTTTGCCGAGTGTTTTTTTTTGCCGAGTGTTTTTTGAAAAACACTCGGCAAACAAGTTGTTTGCCGAGTGCCCGAAAAAAAACACTCGGCAAACATGAAGACACTCGGCAAACTTGGGATTTCCCGTAGTGAGTATTAGTATTTTTTTTAGCCACTAGAAGAGATCTGCGACGGTCCTGCGGCACCGTCGGTGACTTTGCGACTGACGACGGACAACATCTACAGCCACTCGGCGAGGAGTCGTCCCGGCGATCTACAGCGACTCGGCGAGGAATCAACCCGGTGTACATCGTCGCCGAGGCATACAACATATCGAGCTTGCAGCGTGTTTGGAGCACGTCATTGGCAGGCTTGTGCATGTATGCATGCTTGGCGTGCATGCGTGCCTGCCCCATCACGTCATGCCCATCGTCTCCATGCATGAAAGTGTATGCATGTCAACATGTGCATATACGTATATCGCTTGCATGCTATGCATGCACGGGCCAGTGCATATGGACGGGCACCAGATCGTCTTCGACCAATCGCCGGCCGCTACATCGAGGACCATCTTCTCCTACGACTACAGCAGCAACTCATCCGTCATCGCCGACAATGCATCGTCGATGGCCTTCATCAACATATGCATCGTTGAACCGCCGTATGCCACTTCGTCAATGAGATGGACAACTCGTTGCGTCCTCTGACAGGCAATCTGCAAGACGCTTCATCGATGACGACAAAGATCACGTCATCTACGACGGCAAGACTGCATCAACAAATCGTCCTCTGACATATGCAAGACACAATCGTCCTCTGACATATGCAAGACTCAGTAGTCCTCTGACATATGCAAGACACTTTCAAACAAGATTGTCCTTTGACATATGCAAGACAACATCGTCCTCTGACATATGCAAGACACTCCCAAACAGCATCCTCTGATATATGCAAGACCAAGTCGTCCTCTGACATATGCAAGATGCCCCAATGGCAACCTCTGACAGGTGCAAGGTGCCTTCTTCTATGCAGCTCCGTCTTTACAACAATCACAAAAATTTTGCGCCTTCGGCTATGTGACCATGGCTACTGTATCGGCTACATCAACTCATCGGCAACAACTCCAGTCAAAGCGCTCGTGTCATCCACGACACTCCCACTATGACTGCGGGAGGGAATAGAGGAGAGAAGCAGGGAAGACAACAGAACAGAAGTACAAGACTTCAAATTCAGTCGCAATCGTCCGCTTCGCTCCTGCTACGACTGAGGGGGGATGTTAGATTATGAGTTGTAATAGGACTAGGACTAGGACAATATAGTCTGAATAGGACTCTTTAGTATTATGTAATTAGAACTCTATTGGCCTGGACTATATAATGAAACCCAGGG
Source organism: Alloteropsis semialata (assembly GCA_004135705.1). Classification (NCBI taxonomy): domain Eukaryota; kingdom Viridiplantae; phylum Streptophyta; class Magnoliopsida; order Poales; family Poaceae; genus Alloteropsis; species Alloteropsis semialata. The sequence goes on along the minus strand of CM014276.1, from coordinate 40,585,954 downwards.
CCACCATAGAGATCAAGATATTTAGAATCTATTCCAAACCTATTCCAAAGCTATCTCAATAATATTTTCTACATCACATCCAGGAGCAGATAATCTATAGCAGGGGCCATGATAGCTAGGATATATGGACGGGTAATTAAGATTGATGCCACCATCAATTACCAAGGTCTTAAGCATGGGCACTGTAATTGCAGAAAGTACCCGCCATAAGCAACCTTTGAGAGTCAAGTTCTTTAGTGAGTTGGAGGTGATCTCACGAATTTGGCACCGGCACCCTTCCAGCTCCAGATCCTCCAAAGAGCTGCACCCTGAGCTGATAGGCGTAGCGGCGAAACGACGGTCCAGATTCACGTTGGAAAGATGTAGCCTTTTCAGACGCCAAGAACTGGAACTCAAGAACTCACGCTGAATGCCAGGCTCCTGGGCGCTGTACTTGATCCCGTGGCGGATCCATCTGGCCGCTCGTTCAGGCCGACGGCCTCCGTCACTGACGTGCAGCCGGAACGCTTCGAGGAGGGCAATGGCGATGTTGTGTCGGACAAGCAGGTGGTCGGTGAAGTCCTCGAACTTCTCCCAGTCCTCCTTGTCCTTTACCTCGTCGTCGTCCTCGTCCATGGCCGTGGTCTTGAATTCGTCGTGGTCGACGTCGAGGCAGGGCACCGAGCGCCAGAGGTGCCTCCACCTCGTGGACAACACGCAGGTCTGCACCACCTGCCGGGCTTTCATGTGGGACATGATCTCGTGGAGGAGGCAGTCCGGCAGGGAGCTCAGCCGGTCGCCGCCACCGGAGGAGCCGGCGTCAACCGCATCGCTGCCGCGCTTTCGCTTGCTGGGGTCTTTTCCATTGGCGGCGGTGCGCCCTGCTGCTCCGTTCGGATTGTTGTACAAGCACGTACTCTCGTTGGGTCAACAGAACATAACGGGTTCGTTTCAGGTCAGGAAAGCTCTCGCAAACTTGTAACCGAATCTCGTCTGTATTACTAGTATTTGTTGACACGAGACTCTTGCAACCAGGTCATGCCTGCGCTGGTTAAGTCCTAAATGTCAGCTAGCTCTAACACCAACCACATCATATTTTTATCTACACTATTGTGGAATAGTGATATTCAAAGTATTTTTTTTTCAAAAACCATATGCAATGAATAGTCGCAAATGGATGTTTCTAAAACCTGCCTGCAATTCATATATACCAGTCTATCACGCACAGGCTAATAACTTGGAAGATTTGAGCATTGAAATTTCATAAAAAATCTAGATTCATATATAATAATAAAAATTATTTACCTTGCGCTTACTCTTATTAATCAAATATCCTTTTTCACTTTACTTCATTTGTTTTCTCCATACATGTATATATGGTCTACATGATGACACTCATCATATACACTGCGTGTGTTGAAATAGATAATTCGGAATTATATGTTGGTGTACTTCATATTTTTAATGACATGTGGGTATATTACTGATGCAATTTTAGAATTTGAGTTACATGTTGAACATGCATGAAAATATGTGTTTAATCATTTTCTATATATATTTATACATGATCTACATGGTGAGACACATCATGCATACACATGTTAAGTTAATATTTTCAATATTAACAGTTAACAAAAATATGTGATTTTGAATCATATATTGGTGTACTTTGGATATTCATTTATAATAATATGTTGTTTTTAATAACAGAAAATGTGATAATTTAGATGCAAAATATGTAATTTTGAATCATATATTGATGTACTTTGGACATTCATTTATGACAACATGTGGTTTTTTAATAACGGGAAATGTAGATAATTTAGATGCAAAATTAGGGTGTTGCTGTAAATTATATTTATAATGGCATATGTGGGTAATTTATATGAATATTAGGGGTTTCTTTAGTTTATTTTTCATAATGACAGAGGTAGGTAATTTACCTATAGATTTAGGGGGACTACTTTAGGCTATATTCATAATGGCAAAAGTGGATAATTCTTTAGAAAATATAGTAGATCCAATGGGTATGATGATTACAACTATAGATCGATGGCCAGATATTTCTAATTTTTGTGAGAATTTCTAGGATTTATCTTTTTTATAATGCGTGTTGTGAGGATTAACGTGGAGGCTTCAAAGGAGTCTCCAATTTATAATAGTAAGATAAGATATGTCTTTGACGATTTATGTCTCTAATTTGATTTCCTAGTGCTTTACATTGCATTGGGAATATATTAGAATTTCTTTCCTTGGTGCTTTGTATTCGGATAAAAAATCATGATTAAAAATTGATAGGAGCTGCTGCACTTTGTGTTTTGTTAGGGATTGTGTCATAGTGATGAAGTTGCCTGCTTCATGCATGCTAAACCATTTGTATGACCAAAGGCCGTCATTGTTGTTCGCCACACATTTGGTGAAGAAGTCAGCCAGTGAGTGTAGCCGTACATTCAACCAGTCACTACCGGAAAACCGACAAATGCCGAGTGTCACGACGTTTGCCGAGTGCAAAACCTCGGGCACTCGGCAAAATCCTAATATGCCGTATGCCCGGAGCAAAACACTCGGCATAGGTGTGGTTTGCCGAGTGCTTTGCCAGAGACACTCGGCAAAGGCGAGGTTTGCCGAGTGTCAGGTGCTGGGACACTCGGCAAAACTCCCACGGGCCCACGGGGTTGCCTCAGACGGCCAGCTGCCCTAACGGCCGTCGAGTGCCGTTATGGTTTGCCGAGTGCCCAACCCCTGGCACTCGGCAAACTGACCTTTTGCCGAGTGCCCAACCCCTGGCACTCGGCAAACCGCCCCTTTGCCGAGTGTTTTTTCTAGCACTCGGCAAAGAGGACCTCTATATTTCATGTAAATCATTCCAAACTTTGCTTGTTGTTTCACATATGATACATTGCACTCGTTTGCCATGGGCTACACTCGGCAAACCCCTTTGCCGAGTGTATAAGTCCCTTTGCCGAGTGTACTTGACACTCGGCAAAGGGGGGGTTTCCCGTAGTGAGTGTTGTTGTTTTGTCTCATCGATTCATGGTATTGTCAACGCATAGCCATTGTTCGCATGCTTAATGCGGTGGTGGTGCCCAGCTAATGATAATGCGGAGGGCAACTCGCCGTCTCCGCCTCGAAGAATTTTTCCAAGATTATTTGAACCAAATTTAGGACTGTGCCTTTTTATTTGTTGCTTTCGTTGCTCACTACACATATATGGTTTAAAAACTCAACACGTTTGTTTTTTAGATAGACACAGATGGGCTTCAGTTTATAAGCGACTTGTTCTAAGAAGTTTCATATGGTTCCCTTGTTTTTAACTGTATAAGATTCACTTAAAGTAGACGTTCATTCCACCGGTTGTAGCATGATTTGTGGTAGTGACAAGCAAATGCAAGATGTAGTGATGAAGTATTTCATCAGAAAAGAAATAACTCCTTTTTAAAGAAAAACAGGATTTACATTCATATGTTATCCCATAATTAATAGCGCTATAATCATTCATTTCCTAGACACCAGTAGGAATTGCTGTAAAATTCATGAGAAACCATAAGGTGATTAGACAACATTGAAGAGCAGGACAAGTGAATACTACACCTAATCAGCTCTGGTGAGCTTAACATTATTATTGGGTAGATTCTCTGAAATGCTCGACAGAAACTCGACCACTAGACGAACATCTCCATCTCTATAGATTATTTCAGCAAGCTTGAGTTTCTAGCATCGGGCATCCACCATGATCTGGCACATGGAAGAAAAGTTCATCGGTTTTACAAGTTGTGGCATGCTTGCAGAGTATTTTGGGAACTGTTGGAGAAGTACAAATACTAAGAATGAATTGATTTTAACTACATCATGTATCAGAATTTAATAGCTGAAATATAACATATACCATGCAATGTTGCAAAACGAGCTTCTCCAAGTTAGGCGAATTCTGAAGAAAGCGCCCCAATATCTGAAAGTCGTCACAAAGATCACAATTGTTCATATATAAGGCCCTCAAGTTCTTGAATTCTGGGAATGTCGTACATACCTAACCGATCACATACTGCATTAGATGGCACCACAACAAGCATAAATTGAAAAGGAAAAGATCAGTAAAGGGAGAGATCATACCGTATTCTTGAAACCTGACAACTCTAAAGTTTTGGCATCAGACACACCAGAAAGAAGCTTGACTTGATTGTAGCGGAGTTGACTATGTTGTTCTTCTAACTTAGGCTGCAGATGAATTCTTGCCTTGGTAAGAAAGGCCATCTCGTTGAAAGAAACTCGACCTAAATAGTTGAAATCAGTCACATCCAGATCCAGGAGCAGATAATCTAATGCAGGGGCCATGATACAGCTATAGGCAGGGAAAAAATTCTCGGCAATAAAAAAAACGAAAAATCTGAGGAACACGTTTCTCGGCCTGGGCCGGTTTTTTGTTTTACCGGCGAAATTTTTCGGTCTTTTTGAATTCGCGCGCAAAACCAACCCGAATGTTGTGTTGTGGTTCATGTGCTTGTAATATTTAGAACTATAGACTGATTCTATGGAGTATTTGTTTGGAACTATTGATAAAGATTGTAACATTATGGACTGAACACCATTGTGTGCATTTTTTTTTCTAATTTTTGTCCAAAAGAAAAAACGTCGAATCCGAGAAATTTTCAAGAAATCCGAGAAACGCGTTTCTCGCTGACCTCCGTTTTTTTTTCATTACCGGTAATGTAAACCCTGGCAGGTACTATAAGTGCCGCGCACTGTAATTGCAGAAAGTTCTGTACAAATGCAATCTTTCAGAATCAAATTCTTCAGTGAGTTGGAGGTGATCTCACGGATCTCGCAGCAGCAACGTCTCAGCTCCAAATCCTCCAAAGAGCTGCACCCTGAACTGATATGCCTAGCGAAACGATCGTCCAGGTGCACGTTGGAGAGCTGTAGCCTTTTGAGTCGCCAAGAACCGGAGCTCAACAACTCACGCTGAGTGCCAGGCTCCTGGGCGCTGTACTTGATCCCGTGGCGGATCCATCTGGCCGCCCGTTGGTACCGATGAGTACTACGCCGACGAGGTCCGTAACGGACACAACTGACATGCAGCCGGAACGCTTCCAAGAGGGCGATGGCGATGTTGGGTCGGACGAGCAGGTGGTCGGCGAAGTCCTCGAACTTCTCCCAGTCCTCGTTATCCTTTGCCTTGTCGGGCTCGACCGTCGTCTTGAACTCGTCGTGGTCGACGTCGAGGCTGGGCACCGAGCGCCACAGGTGCCTCCACCTCGTGGACAGCACGCAGGTCTGCACCACCTGCCGGGCCTTCATGTGGGACATATGATCTCATGGAGGAGGCAGTCCGGCAGGGAGCTCAGCCGGTCGCCGCCACCGGAGGAGCCGGCGTCAACCGCATCGTTGATGCGCTGCCGCTTGCCGGGATCTTCCATTGGCTGCGGTGCGCCCTGCTGCTCCGTTCGGATTGTTGTACAAGCACTGTTGGTCAACAGAACACATAACGGGTTCGTTTCAGGTCAGCAAAACTCTAGCAAACTTGTAACCGTATCTCGTCTTTATTTGTTGAGAGGAGACTCTTGCAACGATCCTACCAGGAGCGCTCACTACTACAAAAAAAACGTTTGTAGGGGCGAGTAAAACGACGTTTGTAGGGGTGGCGTCGAAATCCGCCCCTGCTTTTGGCTGCTAAAAATGGCCATTTGCAGGGGCGGGTATTTAGGCCGCCCCAACAAATGTTTTCCAGGGGCGGACGATTGCATGGTCCGCCCCTGAAGATGTTTTTTTCCAGGGGCGGACCATGCCATCACCCGCCCCTGGAAATACGTTCTTCAGGGGCGGGCCACGCCATCGCCCGCCCCTGCTGATTTGTTTCCAGGGGCGGGTAAAGGAATGGCCCGCCCCTGGAAATGTCTTATTCAGGAGCAGGCGATGGCCTGCCCCGCCCCTGAAGATGGTGTTTACAGGGGCGGGCCATTCCATCGTCCGCTCCTGGTAATCCTTTTTTTTTATTTTGATATTTGTTTTTTCTTTTGATTTTTAAATATTATTCGATTTTCTAATACCATTTCTCCGGCAAATAATATAAAAGTAATCACAAACAGTACATAATTTAATCTCTTTGTAAATTCTATAAAAGCAAATCCAACATAAAACAAGATTGTCATCCAAATGATATTACACGTATATTACATTAATCACACAAGTTTAGTGTCCACACTCCACACCCTCACATGGTTAGGCGATACTTCTCCAAGTGCCAGTTACGAAGAGAATCATATTTTTCTTCATAGAAATAATCTTGTTGCTTATCGATGTACTTGCCCTTCTCATGAAGCACATCAAGCATTGTGAAGTGACATAGTTCGCTGACTATCTTGAGAAAATCTTCCTCTTGGAGTGGTTTAGACTGCAATTTACGAGAAATGAATGTAAAATGAATATTCACACACATTCAGTATTGAAATATGATAGTTAGGCTTAAGCGAGTGATAGTTAGACATAAAATGAATGTGCTGAAATATGGTAAAGACACTTACACGTTCAGTATTTGGTGTGTAATGCTTGCGGCTCCTAATATATTCACACACATAATAGCCGCAAAACAAGGTACCGGCTGGTTGCTTATGGCATGGGTAGTGTGTGCGTGGAATCCAATCCTTTACTCCCTCAGGAGCCGGCCCTTTATAATGGTCAATGTAGAGAAAAAGAGCACTACTTGAAAGAATGGGACAAGTTAGTATATAATCATCGCCTCAAATATTTTGTAAGGTGTGGAGAATCTTATCGGTTGTTACCTCTTCAGGATGACACAGAAATCTTTGTATTCTGATTGCGGGTAATCCAATGAGTCAAAGACCACATATTTGGCTTCCCTCGGCAAAAGCATAAAAGCAACCCAGTGTTGACTGTCACAGTGTTATGTAGCGACGATAAGTATCAAGCTAATCGATATATGTAGAATTTGAGAGAGAAATTTGCAATATTGGGACTGCAAACATTGACCCTTTGCAGTTTTGCCATTAGGCCCACATTTCATGGACACAGATGGACCTATTTTGTCATTCATTTGGAGTGGCAAAACTGCAAGGGTCAATGTTTCCTAACTCACAGTTTTATACGGTGACCCTACAAAAAAGCCTCACCGTACGAAAGCCCATTCATCCTATGGTCACAAGCAGCAGTTATATAGTCAGGCCGCGCACAGTTTGATCCGGTGGTTGTAATATAGTGTGGAGCGGATAGTCAGGCCGCGCACAGTTTGATCCGGTGGTTGTAATATAGTGTGGAGCGGATGATCCAGATCATCCGCTCCACACTATATTACAACCACCGGATCAAACTGTGCGCGGCCTGACTATATAACTGCTGCTTGTGAACATAGGATGAATGGGCTTTCGTAAGGTGAGGCTTTTCTGTAGGGTCACCGTATAAAACTGTGTGTTAGGAAACATTGACCCTTGCAGTTTTGCCACTCCAAGTGAATGACAAAATAGGTCCATCTGTGTCCATGAAATGTGGGCCTAATGGCAAAACTGCAAAGGGTCAATGTTTGCAGTCCCAATATTGCAAATTTCTCAATAATCAATAATATTGGGACTGTAAGAATTGTTAGAATTTAGACGACGTACCCGAAAAGGTAGGGCGCCCATATGCAACTCACATCACGATGTCGATCCAACATAGTTGCTATGTATATTGCCACCTTCTTCCTAAGATCAATGGAAAGCTCCTTTCGTTTCTTTTGTCTCTCCTTGTGCGTCTTACAGTCCTTTAGATCTTCGGCGTCGTCTGGGTACTTGAGGGGGAAGTCCCACCTAGCCTTGCAAATAATAAAAGGGTCAAGATACCCAAACTTGGTCTTCGAATCCATTGCGAGGCGACCTTGCATCCTGCACAACACATCGCAAAAGAATTCATTTTGAGACTACAAAGGCCAGTACCATATGCATATATACATGGTGTATGGAGATGAACCACTTACATACACCACAGTCTCATGGGGCTTAGCTCCATCATTTGCAAGCGGTACATTGCATGGAAGTCATCGAAATCCATGACTATGTCTGTACTTCGGTTTTCCCATCTATTGCAACCAAACACATCCACATCGACCCGTGCCCATACAGTTGTGAGACCTAGGGTGCATGCCCTGCGGTACCAACTATGGAACTTCTGCATTTCACCAGGACAATCATGAAGAGCCCACCCGGGTAGCAAGTCTTTGCCATACACGAATTTCTGCGGGCAATCTGGCAAATCTGGTATGTCATGAACCCCAACTTTATAAATGAAATCAGTGTCTGTACGAGGCTTGGAAAACCCCGGTCCAGTCACCACTGCTTCCTTTCTATTCTTTTTTTTTTGTCGGAGTCAGCTTCTTGTTTGCGCCTTTGTTGGCTGTCATCCACCTGTTCACAACCTCAGGCTCTGTATTCTTGTATGCCTTTATCACCCGTGGCACCGACCCCATTAACCGCTTCGGTCGTGCTGGCGACTTTATGACCATCTCTGGCTCATATTGCTGCACTGGTGATGGGGGTTGTTCCTCCTGGTATACTTGTGGTGATTGGGGTGTTCATCCTGGTGTAGTTGTGGTGATTGGGGGTGTTCCTCCTGGTGTACTTGTGCTGATTGGTGGTGTTCCTCCAGCTGTACTTGTGGTGATGGGTGTTGAGCCTCCTGTTGTACCTGTGGAGTTGACGGGTTGGAGATAGTGGTGGCCACAATTGCTTGCTGTGACACATGCTCTTGTGTGTTCTTAGCATGAACTTGTGCCGGTGTCACCATCCTCTGGGAGCAGGGTGTGAGTGAGAGAGGATCTTCAGGTGGCGGAGGTTCCAGTATGATATCTCGTTTATGCCACGGTGCATTCTTTCCTACGGCTTGTCCCAAGGTTTCAATGCCCTCATCAAGGGATAAGTCTAAGAAGTGATCATCATGTCTTGGATCCGTAATTGTGAGCACTCTTACCCATGCATATAATGGCGGGATAGGCTGTCCCCCTAACCCAGGACTATTGCTCACCACCAACGCCACACCTTTGGCAGCCTCCTTTGTCTTCCCACTTCTGCCTATCGGAATGTGCAACGAGCAAGGAGTGTCAACAGTTATAGCATCTACCGAGTATGGTTGTGCTGACGTAGAGGCAACACTACTCCGACAAAGGGTTGAGGGAGCGGGCGGCGGCGGCAGCGGCAGCGGCATCATTGAGTTATTGTTTAATGATGGTTGGCTCATCATTTGTCGTTGCTGGTGCTCTGCAAATGCCGTCGTGAAATATTCATTAAATCTTGCTTGCAATGCTTTCTCCGCCGCTTCTTTAATTTGATCCTTGTACCGATCGTGTCGCCTGTACCTCTGCCTATCATTACTGAACCCGTCCTTAAAGGTCAAGTGTTTTGACAAGCCTCTGATGCGGCCTCCATGCTCTTTCGTGCCAAGAGATTCGCTGAGCATATCATTGTCCCTATTCGGAACATACTCGCCTTTCCTCTGTGCTTCGGCAAGTGCTAGAATCTTCGCCCCCACTACCTCGGTCTCAGGTTGTGGGAAGACCAATTTCTCCCCCTCCGGGCGTCCTTCCCTCCCTTTAATCCACTGGAAGGCGCGCTCGTCCACGCCTTCAAAAGGGTCCGGTTGCCCAGCGGCTATTGCGTCCTCTCTTTCCTTTGCCCACAACTCGGCCTTACCAATGTAACCACCCGGCCCAAGGCGAACTCGATGAATGTTTCTCAATGCCAGTTCTCTTTGCTTCTGACTAAGGGCTATAGCATCCAGAGAGGTCTTTTGCCGTATGAACTCGGCCCACTGTGCATCTGTTATATTGTAACCCTCAGGCTTCGGCTTGCCATCCTGGACTAACTTGTTCAGTTCACCCTTCCATTGGCGGAAACATTCACCCAAATTCATCAGGGTGCGCGCACGTACTTTTTCCATGTCGGTGTTGCGAGGAAACTTGAATGATTTAGCAATAAGATGCCACATCTCCACTTTCTTCCCTTCAGGCACCTTTGACCAATCTTGGATCGTTGGGTCCACATGCACCTTTGTTCTGATTATTGCTCCAAGGGTGTTACGGAACTTTGCACGAACTTTTGGAGGGTTCTTAACCTCTCCTGATGGGCTCAGTTCTTCAACCATCCAGATGCCTGTGGGGTATTTGTTTCTGCCTCGTTGCCCCCTTCTTTTTTTAGGTTCACTGGTTGTGGCGGTGCATTCATCCTCTGGAGCAGATGACTTCAACTCAATTTCTTGTACTGGTTGGGGGCTTACTCCACGTCGGCGGCATCTCCTTTTCCTTACCGGAGAACGAGGCACCTAACACGATCATAAGAGTCATGAGTACATGAGGTGTTCATCTATCCAATCAAAATGTACATGAAAGCGGATCAGTAGGGATCGCCGTTACCTCACTAGCCGGATCGAAATCCGGATCAAGCTCTGTCTCCGTACGACCTACACGAGGTTCAGTGGGGTGTGGATTAAGAGGGTCCATCCACACGCCGCCTACCCACGCGCCTTGTCCTATTTGAGGTCCGTCTCCATCTTCCCGGTTCTCCTCATCCCCGGAATCTTCTTCTTCATGGTCATCCTCAAAGACATCGTCACCGTCCCACTGGGTCTGGGACCCAATCACGTCCAAGTCGAACCCATTCTCATGATCATCATGATTGGATGACGATGGCTCATCCATCCTCTAGATGAAATCACATGTGACAATCAAAACTCAAAATATGTTAAACTAAGAATGTTCTTTTCATACACATGTGTATCATATATACATCAAGCCAGGGGCGGATCCAGCACCGGGTCGGCCGGGGCTGGAGCCCCCCTACCGCTGCCGAGTTCTTGGAGCCCCCAACAGCCTCTTCTCAAAAAAATCAGCCATTGTAGCACTGCTAGAAGGGGACTGCTAGAAGGGGCTAGAGGTTGAAGATGATGAATAATTCGTCTCCTATGTCAATTTTTTAGTGTTGTGGCTTGGTATGGACCGACAAATTGCATAATCTACTTGACTCATGTTGTATTGTGATATATTCATCTATGTATCCATATAAGACTCCTTTAAATTACAACACTGGTTCTGTATTGGATATGATTCGGACAACTAGCTTTTTGTACAGTATTGAGTCCCCCCTATCAATTTTTTCTGGATCCGCCACTGCATCAAGCACTTGCTAAGCATTTCATCGAGCACTTAGTTGCATGATGGAGGACCTCCTCTCACCTTCGACTGGAGCGGCACAGGGGGGCGGCGAGCGGTCGTGGACGGCGGCCGGCGAGGACGGCCGGCCGTGCTGGCGCGGGGAGGGGAGGTGTGGCCGCAGCAGGAGCAGGGCGCGCCCGGCCCGGCGGGCGAAAGGCGGAGGATGCCAACTCGGGGGACGCCCGGGGGACGGCGGGGTGGAGCCCGCGCCGGCGGAGAGGTCGCTCCGGCGGCGGTGGTGGATCTTGCGGGAGGGGGAGGCGGCCGGAGCGCGGAGAGGCAGTGGCGCGCGCGAGGCGGAGGGTCGCAGGGGTGCGGAGGGCCGGCCGGAGGAGCGCGACGGGGGACGACAGCGGCGCGGCCGGATGAACGCGGCGGGGGACGACGGCGGCGCGGCCGGAGGAGTGCGGCGGGGGACGACGGTGGCGCAGCCGGAGCGCGGGAAGGCACGAAAAATTTCGGCAGCCTGTCTTAAAATTTTGGCCAAGTCCCCCGGTCGCTCCAGTTTCTATATGGAGTCCATTACCAGGGGCGGGTGACCGTCACCCGCCCCTGGAAATGGCCAACAAGAAGGCAAGGATCTAACCACCAGAGGACCGCATGATCATCCGCTCCACACTATATTACAACCACCGGATCAAACTGTGCGCAGCCTGACTATATAACTGCTGCTTGTGACCATAGGATGATGCATGTGTGTCAAAATTGTAAGATACATTGTACTATAAGTTGTGTCTCAAGGTTTGTAAGATAAGTCTCAAGTTTTGTAAGATAAGATCAGTGTACTGCATTCCAACAGGCTCATTTTGTTGTATGAATGAACGGTGAGGCTTTTCTGTAGGGTCACCGTATAAAACTGTGGGTTAGGAAACTTAAGCATTCAAAATGTTCACACTCCCCATAATGCCCTGTTTCGAATCATACTTGCAACATCATACATATTTAAGCGAGGTAGCACAAAACTCAAAGAAGTAAGCCGCACAATACAACTAAAGAGGTAGCACAAAACTCAAAGACATAACTAAAGAGGCAGCACTTTAATTTCTCCAATTCACATACAACCATCAACCATGCATCAGTTTGGACATGCCATCTGATCACGCACATCACCAAAATAACAGTGACCATACTACCATACCATAACATACCAAGTTCATAGTTATATTTACAAAGTTCGACTACTACATTTAACGACAAAAGCATACCATCACTTGCGCTCCAGCGAGAACGCCAGGGGCATGTCTCACATCTTGCTGACGGCGTAACTCACACCGCCGCTGAAGCCCCGCGTCCAGAGGTCGAACTCATGACGGATGCGGCACTGCGGGCTGCAGTACAGGATGATGTGTCCCATCCGCCCAGCGCCTGCGGTGCGTCCATACGCAGACGTGAGGATCCTGTGGGACCAGGTCCGTGTCGACGTCGCGGTGAAGAAGACACCATTCGAACGCAATGTGGTGGAGGTCCTGCCTGACATTGTAGCGCAGCAGCGCCAGGCCGCGGTTCTCCCACCGGCCATGCGGGGGCGATGGGCCGCCGCTGATGCGATGGAGCACCGCCAGTGCATCAGGGTCCGCGGGGTTCCTACGGTACTGCAGCATCGCCAAGAAGTAAGCCGCACAAGAGTCCCCAATGTCAGCGGCCCTCTGGACTTGCTGCATCCCGTCGCTCCGGGCGCGGCGCAACAAAAGCTCCAACCCATTGAAATATACGGCCCCCGGATTTTTGCCATCGAGCAAGCGCTGCAGGATGGGTGACCTGATATAGGTCGGCAAACGCCGGCAGGACTGGCGAAGCAATCGGAACGATAAGCGCTTGATTACCTCGGGGGAGTGGCAGATGACGCGGAAGGTGCGGCAGACCCGACCAAGGATCATGTACTGATTGATGGCCCATGCTTCCCCGCCATCAAAGATGCAGCGACGGATGATGTGGCCAACCAGCTCTTCCGGCAGGTCCAGCAGGGCGAAGAACGTCGCAACAACCGGCGCCTCCAGTCTTCTCCGCGACGACGACGACGAGGCCCCGGCGCGATTGATCTCCTCCATCGCCGCGGGCGGCAATGCTTGGCCGGAGGTGGGCAGAGGCAGCGGGGCGAGGCAAGAAAAAGCCCTCCCTGGCCGGAGAGCGAGGTGGGCGCCGAGGCAGCGGGGGCGAGCCAAGAAATCCCCCGCGCGTCGGAGGTGGGCGGCCGGAGGCGGCGGGGCGAGCGCGAGCGGCGGGGCGAGTGCGAGCGGCGGGGCGAGCACGAGAATGCAAGCGGGCGGGGGCGGTTCGCCGGAGTTGGGCGGAGGGAGCCGGGTGAGGGCGAGCGCCTGAAATTAGTACTACTAGAATGGCAACTGTAGCTTGAAATTAAAACCGCCGCAGGTATTGGGGATTTGGGGTAAGTATATTGGGAATCGCAACCGTCTGCTCGGGTGTGCCGACGGTTTGTAAATATTTCTTTATGTCTCCAAAATGATTTATTTTTGTCTCCAAATTGATTTAGTATGAAGATATATTTCGTGCTTCATCTGATGATACAAAGGTACATATTCATCCGGTGAATAGCAGTCGACACCCACAGGATTAATGTGTGGCCGCGCGTGAAGTTCTGTGAAAAAACCCTTTACACTGGATGAAAGGCCGTTCGAAAGATCAGATCCAGGGATGTCATACCATATAAAAGGGTGGACCGAGTCAAATGCTGGCAATGATTTAGAAACTTAAACAAACTATGCCAAAACCATTCAGAGGTTAGCACACTTACAGACCTAAACCAACCCATTCACTAGTTTAACAAAACCAATCTAAACCGTTTGGCTTTTTTCACCCAAAACAAACAAAACTCGTTCAAGTATTCATAGTCGTACTTAGTCATTTCCAACAAATTTTACTCAATATCGATAAAATTTCCTTGTGTGAACGCAAGGTTTTAATTCTAGGGTCCGGCATTCGATGTGGGGCCCACGTGTAGGTCTAGTAAAGATAACTTGCACAAAGTAGCTCATGGTTGTACTTAGTCCATCCCCAACGCTCCTACTAGTAGCCCTGCTAATTGGTTTGGGGCTTAACGGTTTTATTGGATTGGTTCATTCTTTGGATTTATCTAAGTTGGTTACCAATGGACTTGATTGTCAAATGGTTTGGTTTGGATTGGATTACTAAGAAAACAAAATGGTTTGGAATGGTTTGGAGTGAGTTGTATTGGTTCTTTCCAAATAGCTATGCATATGGGCCCACATGTAGGAAATACGTATAGCTACACTATTTTCCACAAAGTAGCGTACTATCAAATTATGTCATCTAAAACAAATTTTGGTCAATTTCGTCAAACTTTTAAGGTGTGAACGCGAGATTTTAGTTCTAGGGTCCGGCTCTTCACGTGGGACCCACGTGTATGTCCACCCGTACTGCTTGGCACAAAGTAGCGGGCTGCCAAATTAAGTCATCTCCAACAAATTTCGATCAATTTCGTCAAAATTTTATAGTGTGAACGCGAGGTTTTAGTTCTATGGTCCGGCTCTTCATGTGGGCCCACATGTATGTCTATCTGTACTGCTTGGCACAAAGTAGCGGGCTGACAAATTAAATCAGCTCCAATAAATTTTGATCAATTTTGTCAAAATTTTATAGTGTGAACGCAAGGTTTTAGTTTTATAGGGTCCAGGAGACTTTGATTTGGGTATGAGTCAAAGATATCTGGCATGGATTTTTATAGCAAATCCATGGGTTGTATTAACTAATGGATTGGATTGGGTTCTACAAACTATAGAGTGGGGTGGTGTGGGGTAAAAATATAATTAATTTGATATGAGTTGGTGTGGATAGAAGTTGGGTTACAGCCCAATTAGCAGGGCTACCTACTAGGATGGTTTCCATAGCATTAAGGCCATCCCCAACCCTCCAACTAGGATGGCTTCCATATCATTAATTACATTGCCACCTAGGACTATTAGCTTACATGGCACTATATTAAATAAGAGAGAGAGTGGAGAGAGGAAGAAACCGGGTCTCATGCAAGACCCAATTTCCTCACGAGAACCTATGCATTAGCCACCACCAAGTCATGCATTGGGAGATGGTAGTGTCCTCATGATAATTAAACAACAAATATGATTGATAGAGATGAGAGAGAATGATGGATTGAGTATTAATTATGGACCTACATGAAGAAACTATGCATTGAGAGATGTAGTTTGTAAACATAGTGTCTTGCTTAGTTGGCAACATAGACACTATCTATGGACACATGGATTGGGGATGGCCTAATGAAGGTGCCAAGAAATGAAGGAAGAGGATAGGGTGAGAAGGAGAGAGAAATGAGGAGATAGGACAATAATTTCCAAAGAATTTCAGTCAATTTCAATGAAATTTTCGTGCGTGAACGCGAGGTTGTACGGTGGCCCCGCAGCGGACGAAAACGTGGAGCCAATTCCATAAACAAGTAAGACCGGATGAATGGCCTTTCGTCCGGTGAGTGCATCTGGAATGTCACCGTATAATACTGACGACCTCCAACGGTCATATTCCTCTCCGGCCCATCTTACTAAACACACGGGATGAAAGAGCATCCGTCCGCTCATGTTAAATTTACCAGTACCGGATAAATTTGTGTCCGCACGGACCGTTACATGGTGGACCCCGCGCGTCGGTCCTTTCTTCCTCGGTCAGTCGGTCTCCCCCGCGCCCGCGCCCATAAGCCGTCGCTGCTCTGTCTCGCCTCACCGCCCTCCGGCCGTCTCCGGCCAAGCGCCGCCGCCCGCCGCTACGCTACTCCATCCCGTCCCTGCTCCGCACCTCCTCGACGGCGCCGTACCGCTGCCTCACGCGTATTTCGCGCGCGGGCGCGCGGAACCATAGCCTAGGGTTTCCGCCGCCGCCGGCCTTCGATTCGCCGGCCACCGCCGGTCTGCGCCGCCGTCCCCCGGCCGTGCGCGATGCCAGCAACCCCCTCCGTCTCCCTCGTCGATTTCATCTGCAGTGGTGAGAAACTTCAAACCCGCCCAAAAGTGATTCAATTTGAATGGAATTCGTTAAAATTTCACTATTTAGAGCACAATGTTTCGAGTTTAGGAGCATATTTTCATGAATTAAGGTTATGTTTCACGGGAATATCATGTCCTCCACATAATGCTCACTTGTTTCGGTCAAATTGCACTATTCAGAGGGTTTTGATGTTTAGGATGTTTTGTTCAATAAGTAGGGTTGTTTTTCTCATGAATATCATGTCATCAACCCAATGCTCACTTGTTTAGGTCAAAATCGAGCTTGTTGAGCCGTAGTTCATGGTCGTCGCCTTTCATAGGTGTTTTCGGTTCACTTCCACCTCTTGTCGAGCACTTAAGGACACTCCTAGCATTCTATGTTTTTGTCCTCGAGCATACTTTGTTTACTATATTATTTATATATCTTATCTTTGCCATTTTGTAATCTTCTACCATATGATCTCTTGCAGATGGCCGGGGACAAGAGAAAGGGAAAGGCCATTGAGGTTTCGAAGCGAAAGAAGAGTCGAGCGCAGAAGGACACTCCACGGCAGGGGATCAGGATTCGAGAGGGACAGCCAGAGGGAGCAGCCACAAATACAGTACAGATGGAGCAGCCGTCTACATTGCGTCGCTCAGGACGCCACCATAGCACAGAGACACGGACACCGACACAGGGACCACCACCTCGGCACTCGGGTCCACGTGTTCGTGGTGGTGGCATTCGGAGGCCACGCAGTCGCAGTGCAGGGGAGGGTTCACGGCAGCACGAGGTGATGCAGCAGGAAGAGCAGCAAGAGGAGGAGCAGGAGGAGGAGGAGCAGCAGGAGGAGGCACAGACGGACTCAGACCCTGGCATGGAGATCTCAGCTGCACGCCGGATCAGACGTGCACAGACACCACCGGAGCCAGGAGAGTTGCTTCTTGACTTGACGCGGATTTCTTCCAAGAGGGTCAAGAAGTACAGTGCTGTTCAAATCCTTGACTGGTTCCCTGAGCGTAGACAGGCGTACACCGACCCTAGGTTCCTGACACGGTTACAGGAGAGCTTCTATACCTCGTACATCAGGGGGCGGTTTCCGATCGCCGAGCACAAGATGCTGGATTGGCCTTCACTGAGAAGGGCTGCAGGGGGAGTACCTATACGGCCCCACTTTGCGTACATGCCAGGGGTCGAGGCCTTGGTCACTGACTAAAGGCTTTGGGTAGAGGAGTGGGTGAGAGTCTTCTTTTACTCTAAAAATAACTACATAGAGGGAGTTGCACACTCGAGTTAGACCAGTAGTCATCGTAAATAACTCAAGACACATGGCTAGAAGCAAGGAAATAGACAAGAGACTCAAAGAAGGATGTGGCGGACGAGTTAGATCGGAAACAATGTCACAGTTTCATCAGTTGGTCGTTGTCTAGCACGGAGCGTTTTAATGGCCGTTCATCCTGTGGTGGCTTAGCTTGCACTAGTACACAGGGTCATGCCGTGATCGTTGGGTCTGTATTACGCTTCTAGCACCGAATAAATGTGTCGGCTGTGTAGCGCTGCAGCCTTCATCCTCAGATCACACAGGATGGACACAGTTCCGAAAGGTGACTTCTGTCGTAGGCCGACCGGATGAATGGGTGGCTGAAGTGGCGTCGGGCAACTCCGAGCGCGGCACCAAATGAAGAGACATTGGTCCGTTGCGTTCTGTTTTACCCAGACCGGATAAAACTGTGCCAAGGGGAAGTCAGACCCAGCTACTGTCGTGACCACCGAATGAATGGGCATTCGTCCGGTGCTCTCTATTGGTGACTCACCGTATAAAACTGTCGTTTAGGCAACATCACGGTCAACTATGTTCGCGCCACCATATGAACAGTGTTTATGTAAACGTTGTGTGATCGTGCCGATGGAATGAAAGGGCATTCAAACGCTCCTGTCTATGGTGTGACGAGCGTATAAAATGTTGGTCATATAGTCGATTAATATGCAAGTGCTTACAAATTTCAAATTTGAATATAAGTTAATATAGTAACGTGAAGACGTCCCCCTTCATACCCTCTGAGGCAATCAATCCTTACAATACACATGCATACAAATTGAAATTTGAACAGAAGGTAATATACATGTCATATCTAGCTGGTGACAATTCTTGGTTCTCCATCATTCCGTGCCCATGGCTTTTCGCCCCTTTTTATGCCTGCTTCTACATTCTGTATCTTCTCTAGTAGATCTTGGAAGAGGTTCATTTCTTCGAACTGATTGTATTGTTCGACGTCCTCAACTCCGTCAGCTCCTATAATAGCTTGTTTTCCAGGGATCACAATGTGCTTCTGTTTTTTAGAAGGGTCGATTACATAAAGAACCTGTGCAACATGTGAAGCAAGTATCCAAGGGTCATCTTTGTATCCAATATTTTGGAGGTCAACAATTGTTAGTCCATAGTTGTCCACCTCAACACCTCTTGGGTGGTTCACCCATCTACACCGAAAGACGGGGAACCTAATATTACAACCATAGTCTAGTTCCCATATATCATCTATGATGCCATAATATGTGATGTTTTTGCCGGTATTTCCGTCTAAGGCTTGTGTGCGAACACCGCTATTTTGAGACACGCTTTTCTTGTCTTTTTGGCAGTATAAAATATGTAGCCATTAATATCATAACCTTGCCATGATGTGACCTGAGCGGATGGTCCTGATGCCAATCTTTTGATTGTTTTTTCTTCTATGGTTTCCCCATCTGGTATGTCCTGTTCCTTGAACCAATCGACGAATCGACGCTTGTGCTCCTTCATGATCCAATCTTGTGAGCGGCCATGACTTTCTGCTCTTACAACATCCAGGTGTCTTTGGATGAATGGTCCCATTAGTGTGATGCGTTGCAGGACACTGTAATGTGCTAGTTTTATCTCATTCATGTCATTGTCGATGAATGTTTTCCTCCCCGCTATGCCGATACCATCCAATCTTCCCTGATGAAGTGACGCTGGTAAACCAATCCCCAAATTATCTTTTAGATAAGCCAGGCAGCACTCGATGACTTCTTCAGTACTGTATCCCTCTATCATGCTTCCCTCAGGGTTTGCACGATTCAGTACGTATCGGTTCAAGATTGACAAGAAACGCTCGTATGACCACATTTCGTGTAAGTATAGGGGACCCAGTGCCCTTATCTGATCTACCATGTGAATCATGAGGTGTTCTGTGATGTCAAAAAATTGTGGAGGAAAGCACATCTCAAGCTGCACCATGGTCTCCCTGACAAAAACCTGCAGATCGTCCAATTCGTCTTTGACAATCACCTTCTGAGAAACTCTGTCGAAGAAGTAACACAACCGAGTGATCACCATCTTTACGTATACTGGCTTGATCGCCCTGATTGCAATTGCAAGGAACATAGTCAGCATAACATGGCAATCGTGACAATTGTATCCAGTAAACGACAGATCTTTCATCGACACTAGTTTCTTGATGTTGGATGAGTAACGACTCGGAACTCTGATACCCTGTAAACACTGACATACTGCCCTCTTCTCAGCCAATGTTAAGTTGTAGCTAGCCGCGGGAAGTTTATATCTTCCATTCCCCATATCTATAGGGTGAAGATCATCTCTAATGTTCATAGCTACCAAGTCCTGGCGCGACTTCAGGTTATCCTTTGAATCCAGTAAGAGCCCAATCATGTTACCGAACACATTCTTCTTCATGTGCATACCATCTATGGCATGGCGGACCTCTAGGTCCTCCCAATACGGTAAGTACTTGAAGAAAATTGACTTCTTCTTAAACGGCACGCCATCCTTAGATGCCTTATCTCTTTTTTTCGGCTTTCCGTCTTTTGTCATCTTCCCATATTCAACCTCGATGTCCTTGACCATCTCAAAAACTGCGTGTCCGTCTTGTTTTGCAGGAGCGGGACCTATCACAGCGTCGCCTCCAAAAAATTGATGGAACTTCTTACCTCGGTACTTGTGTCCTTCCTCTAAGAAGCGTCTGTACCTCAGGAAAACTCCCTTTCTAGTTCCGTCGAGGAAATACCAAGCGGTTTCGTCGTCCAAGCATACACTGCACGCCGTCTTTCCTTTGACCTGCCCTGAAAGCACAAACAATGCCTGGTAATCGTTGATGGTAACGAAGATCATAGCTCTTAGGGTGAATTCTTGCTGTGTAAAACCATCAATCATCTTGATACCGTTGTTCCATAAATTTGCCATCTCTTCCAACAGAGGCTCAAGAAAAACATCAATATCTATGCCTGGATGCTTTGGGCCTTGTATAAGTATGCATAGGAAAAGATACTTTCGCTTCTGGCACAACCATGTAGGTAGGTTGAACATGCTCAAGACAACTGGCCATGTGCTGTGTGTGCTCATCCTTTGACCAAATGGATTCATTCCATCCGTACTCAAAGCAAACCGAACATTTCTTGGATCTTTTGCAAATTCTTTATGCTTCTCGTCGAATTTCTGCCACTGGCTAGCGTCGGCTGGATGGCGAAGCTTTCCGTCTCCCTTCCTGCGCTTATCAGAATCCCACCAGCGCATCAGTTCAGCGTCGTTTGGGTTTGAGAACAGACGCCTCAGGCGATCGGCCACAGGGAGGTACCACACGACCATGGAGGGAATTTTCCTCTGCTTCCCATCATCATCAACGCCTACACAAGTGTCAGGTTCCTCATTACAAGCAACACTACCCCTCCTCTTTCTTTTATTCCCGTCTGTTTGAACTTTGTCCTCGCCCCCACAATAGCTAGCATTGTTTTTGTACCGTTTTGCACCACATACCGGGCATTTGTCCAAATTTTTGAATGCATCCCCTCGATACAATATACAATGATTGGACAAGCATGAATTCTTTCCACACCCATCGTGAAGGGACTAATAAGCTTCTTTGCTCGATAAGTGTTCTCCGGTACTTTATTAGGCTTTGGAAGCAACCATGCTAAGATACGAAGGAGATCATTGAAACTAACGTCGGACCAACCATATTTAGCCTTTAGAATCAACAGCTCGAGTATGAAGCGAAGCACAGTCCAGTGTCTCGGACAACCCTTTGAACGCTCATACACAGTTTCCTGAGCTGCCTTTTTCAACGACTCAACATTTTGTGCGCCTTTCACACTGCCAACTAATAGTTCCTCTTCGGTATGATGCAACAACTGGCCCAAGAAATCGCTGTCATCAAATTCATCACCACCTTCATCTCCAACAATGTCCTCAGCACCTTCATCCCCAGCAATGTCCTCACCACCACCGACTCCATCACCACCACTTCCATAGTCAACACCATCATCACTTCCGTCATCCTCGAAACCATAATCTTCATCATAACCGTCAAAGTATCTGTTGACGGCTTCAGGGTCTCGCCAGATGTCTTGCAACTGGTCCACAACGTTGGTATCCTTCTTCTCACCATGGTATGTCCATAATGTGTACTCCTTCACGAAACCATGAACCAGCACATGTGATCGGATTGTAACCAAGTCATTGAAAACACAATGGTTTTGGCACATTCGGCAGGGGCAACGCATATCTTTGGTCCTCTCGTCCATTGCATGATTCTCTGCGACTTTAAGAAACTTGTCAAGCTCTCGGCGAAAATATTCACCATGCCTTGATATATTGTACATCCATGACCGATCCATCTTGTAACCTTGAAAAATTCCATAAAAAATAAGTCAAGAAAAAATAACACATATCCATGAACAAAAAATATAAGACATTATATGAGGCTAACGTTGAAAATGTAACAAAAAGAAAAGAAATGCACGCTTATTGTAAAAAAGATAAATCTTCTTGTCTCTCCTCTATGGTTTTAGCAATTTCCCCATCCATGAATGAGCCTAAAAAGTCAAATCCGAGGCAAATTAAGGGGAGAATCATCTTCCCCTACTTCACTAACCTAGTTCCATCCAAAAGGTTGAGCTTAATTGGGGTCCAATCGGCCAAGTACTACCATGGAGATCTAGATCTAGCTAGAGGTACTACCATGGAGATCTAATTGAGCCATATAATCAATGCAATAAGCTTAAGAATAGTCATAGGATAAGCATCAACTCACCTCCTAATGAGGGGACAAACCATCCACTTGTCCTCCACTTGTCTTGGGAAATTTGGGCAGCACCTCCCTCTCCTTTTTCCGGTTTGGAGTCCACTTGTCGGGTTGTGGAAGAAGACCTCTCGCTTTATGTACAGTGCAACACTTCTAGGGGCGGTTCATGGCGCGAGCCGCCCCTGATAATGAGTTTCAGGGGCGGGTCATAGCATGGGCCGCCTCTGGAATAGACAGCATTTACAGGGGCGGTCGACGCCATTGCCCGACCCTGGAAATGCTATTTACAGGGGCGGTTGATGGGGCCAGCCGCCCCTGATAATGAGTTTCCAGGGGCGGGTCATGGCATGGGCCGCCCCTGGAAAGGGAAGCATTTGCAGGGGCGGGCCATCCCATCGCCCGCCCCTAGAAAGTGCTATTTACAGGGGCGGGTCATGGCGTCACCCGTCCCAGCAAAAATTGGATGTTTCCAGGGGCGGCTCATGGCATCACCCGCCCCTGTAAATCGTTCTGTAGGGGCGGCCCTTAGCTACAGTGTCATTCATGCATTTGTAGGGGCGCGTCGCCTTTTAGTCCGCCCCTAAAAAAAAACCCTGGCTCTTACAAATGTTTTTTGTAGTAGTGTATGGAATATCAGGTTTGTTCAGGTCATCTCTTGGTGAAAACTTGGTATCTTTTGTCTCGAATGGAAGAACTCA
>CM014276.1:40503146-40562086 GCA_004135705.1 Alloteropsis semialata | reverse complement strand
ATTGTGCCAAGATGAAAGGGGACGATCATAAGAGAATGGAGGGAATATTAGAGAAGTGACTAGTAGGTGCAGCGCCTCTTTTTGTAAGAAGGGGATGAGTAGGGTTCAGAAAGACAAGTAGTGGTGACAATTGTGGTGGGAAAGGTGCACTTTAAAATCAAAGTTTGACCCTTCTATGTTGAAAGCCCAAATTGTCATGGTTACTGTCATATAGAAGTTTAATATAGAAACAAATGAAAGAAACCAAAGTTAACTAATGAAACTCTCATCAGCAAGCTAAATAACTCAAGCCAACAATTCAAGATACAAATAGGGCATGTTCATGGCATTTTTCCAATTTTCTAACTTAGCAGGAGTGCCTAATTTCTTAGCAGTTGACACAGATGAAGAGTGTGGAAGTAATTTTGTCATTAGACCATTAGGGTTGTCCTTTCTCGAGACAGCAGGAAAACCCACAGCTCACCGACCAGGTGAAAGTAAAATGAACACAATCACTGCCACCATCCATTGATCACAGTAGGGCCATCTTACAAATTACCACTTTCCCCATAGTCGGTAACCAGCCAAAAAATTCACCGATTTATGGATCTAAAGATGAATGATTGTTTAAAACAATTTTAAATCCAAGGAAAACATGTACATGTCTTCAAGTACTTCTCAAGTAATGAAAAAAGAAACATATACACATTGCTCAACCATCTACTGAATAGTTTTGTACTTCTGCAGTAATGGTAGTTGGCAGGAATCGGATCCCTCCAATTTTTCTAAGACTAGGTCACAGGTGTCATATAGAGGCACAACAACAAACAAATGAGCATATAGAGATCATAACATTCCTAACAAAAGGTCACCACTATCATCTGGAGTGTTCTATTGAGATGCAGATATTTCATAAAAAGAAGAATGAGTAATAATTCTCATCATCGATGAAAGGTGGAAATTTATATCTGAGGTCAGGGTTGTATAGTAGAAAAAGATATCCACAACATTGTACAGTAAGACAGTTTATATTTCAGACTGGCCTAGAGGTGACAACTAAAAAAGACAAGAGATATATGGGTGAAACCCACTAAGCACCATACCAGCGACTAGTCTTAATACAGCCTAGAAGATAAGTTTGAAGTACTCCTACCTGGAAATTCCTCAAAGTAAGCTTCCCCAGATTAGGAGACTTCTGCAGAAATCTCCCAAGAGCATTAAATTTGTGAACATCACAATTCCCAAGTAGACAACAGTTCAGAGATAAGGTTCTCAAGTTGTCAAACGATAGTTCCTTATCTAGCATTGCCTGAAATAAACATACAGAAGTCATGTTGAGCTCAAATATCGTAGCTCAGTAAGTATTGCGCAGACCGCAGATATATTTATATAGCTGAATCTTCAAATGACACTAGATATGCACAATTAAAGACAAGGTTGTCATTGTTTTTCTCCAATTGTTTATCTAGCATTGCCTGGAATATATAAACAGAAATAAAAGCATTCAATTATCATAGTTAGTAGGTCTTGCGCAGACCCATCCATGATCAAATCTTCATGCCACTCAATAGATATGTATGGAGCAGAAACATCTCTAGCAAAGCAAGAAAGTTGTACCATTGCAAGAAAATATGTCAGCTCCAAGCTCGTCACATTGAATAGTTTGCCCAGAATGGTAGCTTGACTCTTTGAAGAGAGCTGATCTACTGGACCAGTAAAAGAGATCGATGCCTTCACAAGTGATATTCCTGTATCTAATGAAACACCATTTCTATAGCCGTGATGAAAAATGTCCAGGGACAGGGAAGCAAGACAAGGAGCCCTGATAATCAAGGTATCTGCAACTTGACTTGAACAATAAGCAATAACCAAGCTCTTCAGTGTATCGGCCGGATTCGACGATGCCAGGAAATTCATTGTGACAATTGATGAGATCCAAATCTTCTAGGACTGGGCAACCAGAATGGAGCAGCTCCCCAAAGGAATGGCCCAATTTCAGATAAGAAAGCACCAGCTTTTTTAGGCGACGTAAGGTGCCGCCGAAACGGGGGATTTGGTATTGTAACGGCCAGCAGTTGTCATGGATGACGAGGCCAGGAAATTCATTGTGACAATTGATGAGATCCAAATCTTCTAGGACTGGGCAACCAGAATGGAGCAGCTCCCCAAAGGAATGGCCCAATTTCAGATAAGAAAGCACCAGCTTTTTTAGGCGACGTAAGGTGCCGCCGAAACGGGGGATTTGGTATTGTAACGGCCAGCAGTTGTCATGGATGACGAGCACCAAAGGATGGTACTTGATGGCACGTCGGATCCATCTGTCCACATCTCGCGTATCGGCATGGACAGAAAAAAAATACAGCCGGAACGCATCCAGGCACTCAGCGTTGTGGAGCATCAGCAGATCGGCGGCGAAATCCTTCATCTTTTCGCACCTCGCATTAGGGAGGTTGTCTAAGCTTCCGAAATCCATGTAGTCGAGGTTGATGGTCGGCACCGAACGCCACAGATCCGTCCACCTCTTGGCAAGAACGGTTGTCTGCACGACCTGCCGCGCCGGGAGGAAGGAGAGCACGCCGCGGAGGAGCTCATCCGGATCCGGCAGGGCGCTGAGACGGTCCGGTGCCGAGCCGCCGCCCGCGCGGACCCGCTTGGCGGCGGCCTCCATCGCCGGATTTTTTTTTTAGAATAATAGGGACCAGCCCCAGTCTCATTAGACATTCAAAACGTTTACAGCACAAGTCGCTGATTACACAGCAGGGGCAGCATCAGCTGCAGAAACATGTCGCTGATTACACAGCAAAAGCAGCACCAGCTGCAGAAATATTCACTTCCATTACAGAATAGCCCAGAAAGACTATTAAAGTAATCACTCAAGATCATCTACCAGGTTGATCCAGCCTTGCGCACGCATCCTTTGTTCAATGTGAGTAGGCATCTCCTTTAGCTTCCAGAGGTCTTGATTTTCTTCCAGGAAAGACATCACCACCTCATCAAAACCTTTGTTCACCCAGAAATTCTTCCAGGTTGGCTTGCCTGCAGTTCCAGCTGAGCAATCCAACTTCAACAACTCCATCGCCGGATTCGCAGCAGCGTGCGTGGCGAAGGGTGAGGAGGAGACGCGGGCCTTGCCGAATCCCTTCAATCGCCGCCTCCCGCGCTCTAGGGTGCTCCACCCACGGCGATCGAGCGAGCGGAGGAAGCCGGCGGCAAGGAAACGGGACGAGAGATGAGGGGGGCTCCTATCTAGCTTGTGGAAGCTGGTTAAACGTGTTGGCTTTAAACCTAACTAAAGCCCACCTAAGAAACATACTAAGCCCAAATAAACAGAGCCATCGTGACAGCAAGCAGGACGCCGTGACTTTTCTTTAACGCAATTGCAAAATACAACGCGCGCATAACTGTGGACGCCGTGACTTTTTTTTAACACAATTACAAAATACAACACGCGTATAACTGTGGATGCCGTGACTTTTTTTTAACACAATTGCAAAATGCATCGCGCGCATAACTGTGGACGCCGTGACTTTTTTATTAACGCGATGGCAAAATACAACGCGCGCATAACTGTGAATGCCGTGACTTTTTTAACGCGATTGCAAAATACAACTGCTAATTTGAATGTTTTAGAACATGGTAAAATACAGTGCATTCATTTCATTTTTTGCGGGGCACATGGTTTGAAGGGGGTAAATAACGGGTGGGAACTTGCAACTACAATTTGAAAGTTCTAATTTGCATTGCATAGAGTAAAATATTTGTGATCATGTTTATAAATCCAATGCATTACAATAAATTTTGAAACTGAAAATTAAATATTATATTAAATAAGTGTCTCTCTGCATTCATATCAAGTCGAACATAAACCTACCAAATATAAAACAAAATCAAATCAGTTTCTTTATATCTAATATATTGGAAATGTTGAAATAATTTCAAATAAATATTGAACAATGTTTAAATTAATGTTGATCTACAACAACAGAAATGTTGATCCTGAATATAATAAATGGTGATATAGTATGTATAAAATGTTGAATTAAGGTTACACAAATATTGAACTATATTGAAGCAATGTTAAGCTACAAGTACAGTGATGTTCACCAAGAATAAAAGAAATGGTTATCTAATTTATAGAAATTGTTGAAATAAATTTGTATGAATGTTAAAGAATATTTACAGTAATGTTGCCTCCCAACAACCCTGAATCCTAATCGGTATAGTCGAAACAATTTGGCCTTCTATGGCAGGGGGTACATGGCCGCCCCAAACCCCAAACATGATTCTGAACCCGATAGGACGGAGTCGCCCCCAAACAAACCCAGAACCCTAACTGGTATAACCGAATCCGAAGCAATTTAGCCTTCTATGGCAGGGGAGCCGAAGCCGAAGCAATTTGGCCTTCTATGGCAGGGGTACATGGCCGCCCCAAACCCCGAACATGCTTCTGAACCCGATAGGACGGAGTCGCCCCCAAACAAACCCTGAACCCTAACTGGTATAACCGAAGCCGAAGCAATTTAGCCTTCTATGGCAGGAGAGCCGAAGCCGAAGCAATTTGGCCTTCTATGGCAGGGGGTACATAGCCGCCCCAAACCCCAAACATGCTTCTGAACCCGATAGGACGGAGTCGCCCCCAAACAAACCCTGAACCCTAACTGGTATAACCAAAGCCGAAGCAATTTAACCTTCTATACCAGGGGAGCCAAAGCCGAAGCAATTTGGCCTTCTATAGCAGGGAGTACATGGCCGCCCCAAACCCCGAACATGCTTCTAAACCCGATAGGAGAGAGTCGCCCCCAAACAAACCCTAAACCCTAACTGGTATAACCGAAGCCGAAGCAATTTAGTCTTCTATGGCAGGGGAGCCGAAGCCAAAGCAATTTGGCCTTCTATGGCAGGGGGTACATGGCCACCCCAAACCCCGAACATGCTTCTGAACCCGATAGGACGGAGTCGCCCCCAAACAACCCCTGAACCCTAACTGGTATAACCGAAACCGAAGCAATTTAGCCTTCTATGGCAGGGGAGCCGAACCGAAGCAATTTAGCCTTCTATGGCAGGGACATGGACAACCCTAACTAGTACAACATTCTATGACAGGGAGTATGACTGGCCCTAACCAGTACAATCTTCTATGACGAGAGGCCACCGCAACCAAAGCTCCATACACCACTGCACCACGTTCAAAACGTTATTAAACTAGTATGTCTAGCGTTGTAAAATATTGGATCCAACATTTTGTAAACCAAATTTAATATTTCAAAGAAACCATTTCAATATTTTTTAAAAAAATATTGAAATGGTTTATAAAAATGTTAAGATAGTTCATAGAAAATGCTGAGCGACACCATCCAAAATGTCCGACTAGTTCAAAATATTGAAATGATAAATTCAAAGTTGAATAATTTTACACATGTCAACATTATGAAATATTTAATGCAACATTTTGTCAAAACGAGATCAACATCTTGAAATTACTATTTCAACATTTTCAAAAATCCATTATTGTTATATTACATTTAGAAGCGTTGAAAATGTTATTTAGCCAATGTTTCTCGTGAGATTAGCCATTATTTTTAAAATGTTGATGTAATATATTACAAATATTGAATGGTATATATTAAAAATGTTGAACTAGTAATTGAAATGTTGAATGTTCAAATAATTTTTTTAAAAATAACATATTGGATCTTATATCGACACATTAATTCTACTGAATACCATAGTTCAAACGGATTTCGATTTGGATGTGTGGTTTAATATAAACGAGCATTTGAAGTTTGAAACCTGTTTTCGTCCTACCCACTGCTCCCCTCTCACGTTGCAACACGTGTCTTCTTTCCTGCTCTTTGCGTGCATGCTCCGCCTGCGCTTCTGTTCAGTTAGGTGAATCTTATCCATCTATGTTAGTTTCACGAATGTTAAACAATGGAAGCCGGGTAACAAAAAGTCACTGAAAGCTCTATAGGATTCCCGAGAGATGAGGCGGCGGCCACTCTTGCCTGTTGCAGAGCTGGATGCCTGGATGGATTATGGGCCTGCGTTTCCGGCCTCATGGAGGATTCAGCAAAGGGCAAGCCCAACGCGCGCTGCTCCCAATTGTTCACATGGGCCCAGACATGGTTGTCAGTATCCCGATACGTATCGTAGTATCTTACGATACTACGATCCTACCCAGACAAAACGATACCGATCCTACCTAGTATCTTAATTTTCATAGTATCCCGATACTACAGAAAGGTTCCACATAATCCTACATGAAATTTCATAGTATCCCGATACTACGATCCTACGATACCACATAATAATCGATATAAATTATTTTTTTAATGATTAAATGGCAATAAAATATTATTTAAGATAAGTTGCGTTGAATATAATGTCAATTAGAGCACTTAAACTTGCAAACATTCATTTTAATTAGTCAAAGTAGATATTATTGACTTCAATCTATATAATATATCACAAATCTTATATAAAATATGTATTATGCATAATCTAATAGTATCCCGATACTACGATACGATCCTACGATCCGATACTGTCAGGCAAAAAACGATACTACCTAGTATCTCGATACTGACAACCTTGGGCCCAGAGGTCACCCACGAATCCCTAAATGTCACACGTTAATGGCTCCTTTGGAACAAAGGATTTTCATAGAAAAAATATAGGATTCTCAATCCTAGAGGATTTGGAACTGTATCATCCTTTGGAACACAAGACTGAGCCATAGGAAAAGTACAGGAAAGTTTCCTTTAGGTGTGATTCATAGGAATTTCACAGGATTCAAAACATCCACTCGGACTTCATTTTTTCACTCCTTCGCGTAGGATCGAGGCAAACAAAAGCTCCTGGGACAGGTTAGTGCTTAATCATAGTTTGGTTGAAAGAGTTGACTGCCCAAGTCAGGCGCATAATCACACTACCACTGCCATCACTCACAGCAACAACATTCAAATTTCTGTGTGTCACCTATGACCTATCTAAACACCAATTGCTAAAACATTTCTATGTTTTAGACTATCTCCAACAATGAGACCCAAAATACAAGACCCATTTCACATTTGCATAGCGCTACAGTTAAAGAGTTCCATACCCATTTTTGGTCTTCTCCAACAATAAGACCCAAAAGAGAACTCTCTCTGCGAATGGGTCTTCAGAAGAGAGGATACTCAGATTTAGGTTGTGTCTCTCCTGGAAACCTATTTTAGGTTTGGGTATGGGTACTTTGTTGTTAGAGGCTGAAACAGTATCATCGGAGACCCATTTTGGGTTTGAGTCTCCTGTTGGAGATAGTCTTAGGAATCCTCTGTTTTGCATATGCAATCCTATCATATTCCTGTGTTTGCCCCACTCCTACATTTTTCCAATCCGGTGTTCCAAAGAACCCCTCACATGACCTGTTTGGTTCGTCGTCCTATATACAGGGTCTGTTTGGTTGGTGACCCAAACTACCAAGCCTAAATTTGACATTAGCCAAAGTAGGTCATGGTCAAATTTTGGCTAAAGGTGATATAATTGGACCGTGAGTCTGTGACTATGCCGAAGTTTGTATTTGTAGGTACGACATGTGGGACCCTTATGTTAATATTTTTATCCTAAAAATATAATCATTATGGATCTTGATGGATAAATTAAATTACAAGAAGTAAGCTAATTCAATTAGGTTAGAAGTAAGAGCCAGGGTTTAAAAAATATTATCAGTTTAAAATCGTACTCATGCAATTAATGTATAGAACCTCCCCAATATGCTAGCGCCACGTGACACATGTAGAGAATTGGTAACCGGGCCAAATTGGGGCGGGTTAATCGGCCGCCCAGAACTTTGCCGCTGTTCTACGAAGAAACAGCATAGGCATGCCAAATTTTTCATTGGTCGGCCAAGTTTCGTCCTCCATCCAAGTGCTTGCCAATTTTTTTGGGCACCGCCAAATTTTGGCATAGCCATCCGGCGCCACGAACGAAACGAACTCGTAATCTCCCACTGCTACAATCTCCGATCCAATTGTCACGTTGTGGCACTGATGCAGTCTTTGATCAGCTTGGTTTATACTGCTCCCTTTGTTTCAAATTATAATTCGTTTGACTTTTTTGACCCCAAATTTGACCGCTCGTCTTATTCAAAAAATTGTCCAAAATATCACATCTTTTGTTGTGGCTTACTTTATTAATAAAAGTTTTTCAAAAATGACTTAAATTTCACTATATTTGTATAATTTTTTTGAATAAAACGAACGATCAAACTTGGAGTAAAAAGTCAAACAAATTATAATTTGGAACGGAGGGAGTAGTGTTCAGCCGTTGATGCCACCTGGGGACAAGATTTCTGGTCATCTTGAAAATGTTTGCCTATGGAGCTTTCATGCTCCATTCTGTGATTCAATTCATTTATTTTTCTACACCTGATGAAGCTCATCTTTACAGTGCAGACTGCAGGCTAGTAAATTACATGCACCAGTTACTCAGTTAGCATATACGGTATCGCGGAACGTGCTGGCACTAAAAGTCGCAGAGACAATATAGTGAAAACGATGGGTTCCTGCATTTGTCTTTTGTCTTTGAATAATCAGTAAATGTAAAGCTTGATGTTGGTGTTCTTCAGGAGTTGTGAAGTGGACTCCTAATCGGGCCTTGCTACGGTACTCCAACTTACCTCCTAGGAGGTAATTTGAATAAATCACAGCCGTCAATTTTATTAAATAATTATAATAAAAATAATTAGAAAAAAAGAGAAAACCCTGTTATTTCACCGTTCCGCACGTTGTGCCCCAACCCTCCTCCTTTATCCGCTCATTCTCTTGCATGGAGGCACGGAACAATTCGCGCGCAGCGCTGGACCTCGCGAGCGGTGGAGTAGAACCTGGCCAGGTCCAACCATACAAGTCATGCAACGTTCACGTTCGTTAGGGAAAGAAGTAGACATGTCACATTCACGCGAGGTAAAAAACGTATTAAAGACAAATGGACATGCATGTTTCGTCTCCGGGACAAAAAATGCATTTGAATTGTCGTGACAAAACAAATAAGAAAAGAGTGCATTGCCTTCACATCAGTAGTTTCCAATAAAAATCCGGTATACAGGTGTACACGTTCGCCTTCAAGGGAAAAAAAAAACTGACAATTGAATTGTCACGTTCACGTGACAAGCAAAGAAAATAGCAATTCAGAAAAAAATGTTAAGAAAAATCATGTATTAGATTTAACATGGAGATATTTTCTTTATCTTAAAATTTAAAAGTATATATAGATAGACATTTATTCTATTACCTCCTAGGAGGTAGGAGGTAATAGCTCATCCTAACTAACTAGATCTACTGAAATGGACGGTCCACAACGATTTTGGAGTACCATAGCAAAACCCATGCACAATATAAAATTCATTTCTGTAAAACACCATAGCAAGACATAATTAAACATGCATATAGAAAGCACGGTCACATCGCATGCATACTGATGGAGTAGTGTCACGCATCTTATTCGTTGATTCTACCCGGATAATTTAACAAACTGCAGAAGAAACCATGTCTTCCGTCAGTAGTGCCGCACGCCATCGTTGTCCCTTCTGGTGACCTTAACGGCGAGCCCGTTCTTCATGTGAAGTAAGATGGACAGCTTGGGCTCCACGATGTGGCCCGGCACCACCTCGACGGCGAAGTTCCACAGCAGGGCCGCCGCCGCGATCTTCATCTGCACGAACGCCATGTGCTTGCCGAGGCACGTCCGCGGCCCGGCGTTGAAGGAGAAGAACTTGTAGGACGGCTCGTACCTCAGGCCGCCTTCCTCGGTGACCCACCTCTCGGGACGGAACTCCATGCAGTCCTTGCCCCACACGCCCTCCATCCTGCCCATGGAGTAGTTGAAGAACAGCACCTGGTCGCCGGCCTTCAGCTCCTTCCCGGTCGGCAGCACGTCGGCGGCCGCCGCGGTCTTGTGCTCGAACGGGACGGGTGGGTACAGCCTCAGGGACTCGCACAGGGCGGCGTGCAGGTACACTAGGCCGTTGGTTTCGCTCGCGTCGAAGGTCACCATGCCACTGCTGGTGTCAGCAGCGGAGCCTGCACCACCATTCCTGGAAGCAACGACGAGGGACAGCTCGTGTAGGAGCTTCTGCTCGACGCGCGGGTTCGTGGACACGAGGTAGAAGAACCACGAGAGCGCCGTGGCGATGCCGTCCCGGCCGGCGACCAGGAAGCTCACCATGGTGTCCCGTATGGACTCGTCGTTCGTGCTGTTGTGGTCGTCGTCACTGCAGGTGTCGCCGTCACAGAGGAAGGACGAGAGCAAGTCAGCTGAGTCAGTATCACCTTCTTTCAGTTTGTCGTCTGCCCGGCGTTGCGCGATCGTCTCGGCGACGAAGCTGTCGATCGTCCGGCGAGCAACAGCCATCTTCCGCTCCGGCCCAACATTCAGCCTTCTCATCAGCTTCCACCACGCCATGGGGGTGATGTAGCGGAGGAAGAGCGTCTCCAACGCGACGTCGGTGGCGCGCATAAAGGGGACCACCGGCAGCCCGGTCGCCAGACACCCAGGGTCGACGCCGAAGACGAGAGTGCAGATCATGTCGAAACTAAACCTCAGGAACACGTCGTCCAGATGGCACGGCGTTCCCTCGTCGGCGGCGTGGGCGAGGAAAGGCAAGAGGCTCTTCGCCACCTTGTCGCGGCTGCACCGTGCCGTGAAGGCGCGAAACCGAGGATCGGTCAGGAGCGTCTGGATCTTCGCCCGCTGGCGCCGCCACGACTCCCCGTCGGCGTTGAGGATGCCGCCTCCAAGAATGTCGAAGATCACGGCGAACTCGTCGCCTTTGGGGTAGTTGGCAAAGTTGGACGTGAAGATGTGGCGCACGTTGGAGGGGTCGCAGGTGATGAAGAACCGCAGGCCGGTGAGCCCTCCGTGTGCTTCGAAGTTGTGGCCCGAGCTGGTGAGGACGCCGGTGGCCCAGTCATGGAAGTTGTGGATGTTGGCCACTAAACTGGGGAGATTCCCCAATATTGGCCACTCGGTTAGCTCCAAAGTGCTTGTTTTCCTTGGTTGCAGGTGGCGGTAGTGGTAGTACAGGATGAGGAAGCAGAGAATAAGGACTATGAACAGGAACAAGGGATCCATGTCTGCGGAAAGATGAGATTTCACGGTGCATCACGGCAATTTATAATAAGTGACTTACTATGTCGGACCGGTGGGACCTACATGTCAGGCTGGAAAAAAGAAGAAAAAAGCAATCCTCACTTTAAAATTGGTATATATAAAAATATATCATGGTTCGTGATTTTATAAGGTGGGTGAGACCTCGTGGCATTGATTCATCGTATATCAAAAATGTTGCCATAAAGGAGCCAGAAAAGAAGGTATTATGTTTGCTGAGATGGTCTAGAAACTACAACGTTAATTAAAAAATATACTATTGGATTTTATGATATCTTAAACTCCAGAGTAACACAAAGACTTTTCGCAAGAAGTGCTGAGTAATATTAGTTGATCTATATGTCTGATCAGAAATCAGTGTTGTTTCATTGCAAGTGCCCAAGTTGTGCATTTTCTATCACAAAATAGGTAGTGTTTTTGCATTAAGTTTCTTTTAGTGGCATGATCATGTTAACATGCTGGTATGAAAAGTTGTTGACCAGAGAAGAGAGTAGTTGATTCTCTATATGCATGTAGGACTAAAACTAGTGAAAAGCGTGAAATAACCATGTGTACATTAGTGGGTGTCTCTGCATGTTTTCTTAAGCTATGTTAAGTACATGCTAAAATGGCTAATCACTATCACCACCAGTACCTTGATGCACTCCATGGTAAAAATTGTTTACAGTGTAAATGCATGCTCGAGAGAACAATAGATAAAGTAAGTTGTGGTTGAGCTGATGCATTCATGAGTATCATATTTATTTTTGTATTTGCATTCATAGTACTCATGCATGATGCATTATATATAGATACCATGGTCGTTGACGGTTTGTATGAGTTAGTGGTTGAACCTGTCGCTGACCTGGTGGAGACCGCTGTAGTTGCTGAGCCCGTTACTGAAAACTCGAACCAAAGTTTGGTAGAGCCCAATGTTGTTGAGCATGAAGGCAAGCACCGTATCATAACCCCTATTTTAAAAATTATGCAACATAGTTACTTAAGTATTGTGCATTTACATGTTGGATATGGTTGAAAACCCTAGTATGCATAATGCCTAGGATCCTATGTCAAAATACTAGTATGTGTAAGTTGCTAACTTGTCATGCTTAAAAGGACCGTCAAGTGATTTCCTATCACTCGCGAGATATAGGCTCTTTACTTTATGTTGGAATCATAAGATCCATGGACGGGGCGTGGTTCGATGCTCCTATGTGGTGGAGATCATCCCGTCTGCATAGCAAATGGAATTAAGGCCGTCCATTGTTGTACTATTGGGCAAGCTTTGAACTTACTAAGCACATACTGGCGTATGGGTCCCAGGAAACTAATGTACCTGAATCGATTTGGTATTTGTACTTCTTCCCACTACTCTGGGAGTGATTGTGTGATGGCAGGTGTAGTCGCAGCTACTTGGTTCCAGTAGGGCTTTGCACTTGGAACTAGTGGGTTTAGTCTGAATATTTGGGAGATGGTAGCAAAAGTTGTCGCGTAAGGCTCTGGAAGCACTTACGTGATGCGTGTTCAGGTTTTTCTTGCAAGGTGTAAATCGGTCATGATCGCCGCACTTCTGGGATATGAATACCGCTTGTCCGCTATGCCACATTGAATAATCAAGTGAACGATGAATGATGAATATTGATGGTTCTCTGAATAATTGTCATTCAACCATGATTCCTATAGAAAAGGTGCTCGCATGGATACTTGATAATGACTAAGAACTTGGTGCTAAAATTTGAAAGTAAGGATCCACTATTAGTCGCTTTTTGGCAAAACAAACCCCACAACTAAAAGCCTTCCATGATTAGGAATCGACATATAAGACATATTCAAATAAGACTTGCTGAGTATTAGTTGCTCAGTCTTGCTTCTGGCTTTGTTTTTCAGAGCGTGAATCCTATGTGTTTGATGGCTCCCAGCAGTGGATCATCGATGGTCAGACCGTTCCCACGGGCTAAACTGTCGAGTGGATTGAAGATTAACTAGTGTTTGTTGTGTGCTCACTACTAGATTTCTGGTCTATTGCAAGAGGAAAAAAACATGGCAAAATGTGCCTATTGCAACGAAATCGTTGCAATAACTAGCAATTGCCACAAAGCCATTTCGTGGGATGGCGTGGCAAGTAGTCGCGTGGTATAAACATTAGGCCACATTTTTAATCATTTGTTGCAATAGATGTAATTGCAACGTAAGTGAAACGTTGCATTCGATAAGAGTTGCAAGGACCCATGTCGTTGCAGTAGTAATTAGTGCCACGCAATTAGGCATTGCATTAGACATCCTTTGCAACACGTGACACCGTGGCAATAGACCCTTTTGCCACCACCGACACTGCTCTATTGCCACATATTTGGGGATTGCATTACCCAATACTTGCAACGGACAACACTGTGGCAATAGGCTTAATTGCAACGATCATTGTCTCATTATTGCCACAATATATTTCGTGGCAACGAGCTCTTTTGCCTCGCTAATATTTTGTGGCAACGAGCTCTCTTGCCTCGCAAAGATTTCGTGGCATTTTCGTTTTATTCCCTCGTTGGCATTTCATGGCAACTCCGTTGTGTCGCCTCATTAACATTTCGTGGCTACTTCATCTTACTTCCTCGCAAAAATTACATGGCAACTCCGTGTTGTTGCCTCGCTAAAATTGCGTGCCTACTTCATCTTATTACCTCACAAACATTTAATGGCAACTCCGTCGTGTTGCCTCACAATCATTTCGTGGCATTTTAATCTTATTGTCTCGTAAACATTTCATGGTTACTCCGTCTTATAGCCTCGTAAACATTTGGTGGCAACTGCGTGTACATATTCCCTCGCAAACATTTCGTGGCAAGTGCGTCTATTGCCTCGCAAACATTTGGTGGTAACGACATCTATTGCCTCGCAAACTTTTTTTGGCAACTGCGTCTTTTTCCTCGACATGAATATCGTGGCAATTGTAGATATCACCATGCTAATATTACGTTGTATGTATAATATATATTGAACTCACGTGATTATGAAAGCATAGCATTAATCCATCTGAGCGTATGAAATATAAAAGTGATAATCCTTTGAAATAGTGTGTACAATCAGTTATGAACTATGCATTTAATTGTAGAATGTCTATGGAATATTAATAAGATAGAAACTTCAACAATGGTAGTCTGACATTTGATTCTTGGGACAGCAACACCTCGCACGCTTCAGCTTCGAGTGCTCCACTCATCTTCTATTTTGCTTCATGCTGACCATGATGAGAAAAATGCATTAGCATCTAGTAGTAAAAAAATGTCATGATCACGATGACATATATAGTCACACCAAAGAGGGATAGCCACATGAGCTAGAGTTAACAAAGTATATTTGGATCTAATATATTTTAAACCGCACAAAGAATAATCCAAAAAATAACATTGCGAGTGACATTGTGATATATAATTTTTAAAAAATAGAGATATGAGCCATGGTGAAAAAAATGTT
The DNA here is from genome assembly GCA_004135705.1 of Alloteropsis semialata. NCBI lineage: Eukaryota > Viridiplantae > Streptophyta > Magnoliopsida > Poales > Poaceae > Alloteropsis > Alloteropsis semialata. The sequence goes on along the minus strand of CM014276.1, from coordinate 40,547,512 downwards.
TTTAAAAATGGCAGAAAAATATAGCAGACATTGTGATATATAATTTTTAAAAAATAGAGATATGAGCCATGGTGAAAAAAATGGTTGTTTAAAAAATGGCAGAAAAATATAGCAAAAAAATTGCCTAGAGTCAGATTCGAACCCAAGACCAACAACTCTGAACCCCAATGTTCTAACCACTATACCACTGACATTATGTATGTATCTGTGTTGATTTGGTGAGTGATGCATGGTGCACAGGCGCATGCAGCTTTGGAAGATCTGAATGTAGCAGTGCTGCGGCACCTGATTCTGTATATACTTCATGCCTCATAATTTTCGTAGTCATATTGAACACAATCGAACCAGTGGGCAGTGAACACAATCTCATTGCTTCTTTTCTCCACTGCCAGCATGTACAAGCTCCTCACGAGCAACACTGGAATGCATTCAGGCCAGATAACAAAAAAAGAATGTGCCAAGATGACCGAGCGACAGATACAGATACTAATCTAACCCTTCCTAATCTAACCTTCTTGGAGATTGGCTTTCCTATTTTCTTGGCTGCCGAACAAACAAAACAAACACAACCCTAATCTAACCTTCCTGGCTGCCGAACCATCCAAACTGTGGCACAACTGCCGTACGGCTTCCTCGTCCACCGTCTGCTGCTAGGTAATTCCTCCTCCACTATCATCTGATCTGATTAAAGTTGGGCTACTGATCTGATTGAAGTTGGGCTACTGATCTGATTGAAGTTTCTTCTCGCCGTTTCCTCCTACTGCATGTTTAGCCCCTTGTCATGAATCTGATTGAAGTTTCTTCTCATGAATCTGAGTGAAGCCTTCTTGTACTATGTAAGTCATGAATCTGACTAAAGTTACTTTGAGCAAAATTCATGTTGGGAAACAAATTAGAACTGCATCCTACAGAGTACTCAAGTTGAATTCAATTAACTAAGTTGCCTATTGGCAGGAAGCTAATTCTAATTCAAGAAACAATTACCTGTTGTTGTATAAATAAATGAAGCTATTGTTGTATAATTTCTCATGTACATAATGAAGATGATACCTACATCGAGGATGGCATAGTAGCACCTGTGAATTCTTCAAGTGAAGACCATGATGATGAATTTTTTGTATAGATAGGCTACATTATATATTGTTTCATTATTGTTCCTATTTAAATTGATGTCAGCACACTAGTTCTGCTTTATATCTTGTTGCTGGTTTTGCCCTAAAAGGAACCCACACATACCTCAACTATTGTGTCATTATAGCAAATATATTATATCAAAAGCTTTATATATTCTGTGAGCACTAAAAATTAGGAAATATATAAGGTTTCTGAGTAAATTTTAAACAACATATGTTTTTATGCACCATGATTAGGGGTCGACAAAGCTTTCAATCATAACAGGCTAGCCATCTCTAGTGGTAGTTGGTGCATGTTTCATACTGATAGCAGGTCATAGGTTCGAACCCAACTTTTCACATATTGTTTTAGCAAAATATGCAATAATTAACTGCTAGCGAAATTATTAATGGCCACAAAATGTTTCAGTTCCAATATGGAGCAACCTTTTGCAACAAAAAGACAAGATTATTACAACGCCAGACAAACGTGGCAAAATCGACAAAAGTTGCAACCATTTAGTTTGGGTTGCAATATGGAGCAAGCTTTTGCAACGAAACGACAAGATTATTACAACATCAGACAAACGTGGCAAAATCGACAAATAAATTGCAACCGTTTAGATTTGGTTGCAATATTGAGAAAGCTTTTGCAACCTAAGGACAAAATTAAGACAATGCAATAATTTCATGGCAAAAGTGTCCACTAAATGCAACCAAAATAAATTTTCGTTGCAATATGGGTAGACCTGATGCAACAAAATAAATTGTTATGGCAACACAAGACATTCGTGGCAAAACTATTCACTATCGCAACCATTCTGAAATTCATGGCTAAAAATCATATCTCTTGCAACAAAACTCAATATTAGCACAACCCAAAGAACTCGTGGCAATATTTTTATCGTATCGCAACCAATTTTGACATGGTGGCAATACTATCGATCTGTTGCAACGATATTTGAAAATGGTTGCAATAACAATAACCTATTGCAACCGAATTTGTGTCATTGCAATGTGTTTAGTGGTATTAGACCAAAAACCTTGTAGTGGCTTCTGATGACATGTTCTTTGGGCTTATGAACACGTTGTTGTATCTTGTCGTTTACCTTTCGTCTTTCAAAACTCTGGTTTGTATTCTAAGTCTTCAGTTAGTGGCATGTAAAACTTAATTATGTAATTGTTGTAATTATGGTTATGTTGGTAAAATTTGTGCTCTGCTTCGAGTGAGGCTTGTGCACATTTGTTCGATCAGATTCAGTGGTTGCATCGGGCCTGACCCGACAGATCATCTAATTGAACTGTTTGAAGTGCGTATAACCGGATCAAGTGATTGACATGACGGTTAACATACTTGAACCAGTTTAATCAGGGCGGTTCCGCCACAAGGTCCTATACTCATGTTTTCATTTCCATTCACACAAGAAAAAAATATTGCTGGTGCCGACATCTTCTGAGCGTGTGTCCGTTTCTCGACAGCATGGTAGAGCACTCAATGCACCCTCATCCCCTACTACAGAAACAATTTTCCCCAATGTCTCATCACCACTGGTTTTAAACGAACCGGTGGTGGAAAGTTTCACCGTTGGTTCCAAAGTGAGCCGACGGTGAAAATCATCGCCGGTTTGTGGTTGGCACCATTGGTGAATATCAGTACCATTTTCGCCGCGGTTCCAGCCACGAACCAGTGAAGAAAATGGTTTGTAACACAAACCGCATGTGATAATCTCATTTTCACCACTAGTTTGCAAACTCAATTTTTATTTTTATTCTAATTTTCTAATATTTTTCTTGAACTAGCAGAATGTAAGGAGTAGTGATAAAAAATTTCAGTATGATCGGACTTACAGTCTGGACACTAGAAATTCAAGAAGGTTCAACACATTTTAGGAAAAAAGGTTAAATATAAAGAACTGCATCCAAAAATTATGAAAATTGGCATGAAATCCTTTTATACGTGTATAACCTTGTTATCAATTTATATTTAAGAAAATTAGACTAAGCATTATTTAGAAACGCATACATCTCTCACACTCTTTCATACTTTCAAGACAAACTTAAGTTTTTACACACCCTAAAACACTATTTTTACTCATATTACATGGAAATGTTTTTTCACATGGTATACTGCATATAAGTTGCCATGGAGGAGCTCTGGATTTTATTTGAAATGATTTGCTATTTTTTATAGATTAAATGACTTTTTAGTACTTATAATTAATTTTTTGTACATGGATTTTTATTTTTCTATTATTTTTTTGATATTTTATCTTGAATTAGGAGCATGTAAGGGACAACAACAAAAAATTGTAGCCTAATGGGACATTTGTTGTGGCTTCTAGACATTTATAAAGACTCTGAGAGGTTAATATAAAAGATAGTATCCCTGATTCTCTATCTATCTCTAAATCGAGGAACGTTTCGTCCGTCGTTGTTTCGTCCGTCCGTCACATTGTCACCTCATCTGCCCAATTTGTTCTCCTCCACGTCACCACGTGTTGTATCCGAGTCCAAGGCGAGTCCACCTGCACGATTCCTTCTGCTTGCCACGCCGCCTATACCGCATCACCTCGTCCGCGTGATTTTTTTACCTCGTTCTCAATGTGGTGCCTCGAGGGAAAATGAGCAAGAGAGCAGCTTGCGGGGTTGCAGGTCTCAACGCGTCACCGGCTTCATCTCCACTCGATGGCTCGATGCATGCACGCACTCGACATCGTCGGCCTCTCGAGGGCGCCAAGCTCGGATCCAGTCCGGCCGAGCGCTGAAGATGTTGATGGGGAGGCCTGGCCGCCTGGCGCTGCTCTGTGGCAAAAGCTTTGGTTTGAGTCAAAATCTTGGCCAGCGGTATAACCCAATGGGCCGGTTGCGCTCCTGGTTTTCCAAGGCCCTCGGATGAACGCGCTGCACTAGCAGCCGACACTACTACACAAAACACCTTCGGTTCGGGCCTTTATTCCCGGTACCAATTGGGCCCGGGACTAAAGGGAACATTAGTCCCGGGTCCAATTGGGGGGAGGGGCTTGGGGGGCTTTAGTCCTGGTTGGTGGCTCCAATCGGGACTAAAGGGTTGCTTTTAGTCCCGGCTGGTGTCACCAGCCGGGACTAAAGGGGACCTTTTAGTCTGGGTTGGAGCCACCAACCCAGACTAAAAGGTCCCCTACAAATATCATCTTCCTCCTCCAGCTCGGCCGAGCCATGAACAGAGCTCGTTCATGGCGTCGGCCGGAGCTAGGGAGGTCCTGCCCTTTTTTTTCTTGAATTTTGAAGATTTAGCTTCTCCAAGTGATCTAAAAGGAGCATATCTTCATCCTCTCATCTTTCACAGTTAGTATTTCTTATTTCTTCCTTTGTACATAGAGAAATTTGAGTTTTAGTGGAATGGAGAGATGGGTGAGTTTTGTTTTTTAGCACAATTGAGATATTGATTTGTTAGTAGTTTGCACTAGTATGTTTTAGAAAATGCAGATTTAGTTTTTAATTCATATTTATACTTTAGTTAATTAGTTAGTTCATATTTATACTTTAGTTAATTTATATTTATACTTTAGTTATTAGTTCATATTTATACTTTATTTATATTTATACTTTAGTTAATTAGTTAGTTCATATTTATACTTTAGTTAATTTATATTTATACTTTAGTTAATTAGTTAGTTCATATTTATACTTTAGTTAATTTATATTTATACTTTAGTTAATTAGTTAGTTCATATTTATACTTTAGTTATTTATACTTTAGTTAATGAGTAAAATGCATGGGAGGCCCTTAAACTTGTATCAGTGTGTCAAACAGTTCCATCAACTTTGAAAACGCATTTTTGGGTCCCTAAACTTCATTAGTCGTTCACTGTGGGTCCAAAACGCCACCTGATGCGTTTTTTTGCCGATGTGGACTGGCCAGCGTGGCAAGGGCCCAGCTGCAGCGCACGTGTCAGGAGCGGGCCGGCATGCAAATATGCCTATAGCCCCCTCGTTTTCTTAGTTGTGACATAAATCCCCTTCTCCCTCCTCGAGTTCGTCGACTGCGGGGCGGAGAGGCGATCAACGACGGTGGCATCGATCGGTGGGGAGCAGCGGCGAAGGAAGGAGGGAGCACGGCCGTGGGGCATCTGCGCTGCGCGGGATCCGCGGCGACCGCGGCTCGCGGCCAGGAGTCTTGGCAATGGTGCCCTCCTTGCGGCGCGAAGGCGAACCGCCGCCCGAGTATGGTGAGTACACAGGAACCGCCGCCCGATTACTTGAGTAGGTTCATATGCGATGTATTGTGTGGATTTAGTGATTGGGTAGAAGAAAATTTCGATTTTGGTTTTGGTTCTGCTAGGTTTTTGATTTAGGGAAAGTTTTTGCTCTTCACAATGTAGGTCTTGGCAGCGATCTGTTCACAATTGAGTTGCATCATGGGGGTTTCTTTGTTGGTCAAGGCTTTAATCGAGTTTACATTGATGAGAAAGTTAGCTACTTTGATCACTGTGAAGTAGATAGTTGGTCTACTCTATGGATAGATGATTTTCTTGATCAGCTTAATTATCTGAAGAGCAATGCTGTGAAGGTGTATTGGTTGCTACCAGGGAAGGATCTTTCAAATGGGCTTAGAGTAGTTTGTTCTGATGCTGACACACTGGTTATGATGTCTGTGGTGGAGAAGGTGAAGAAGTATGTGTTGTATGTGGACCGTGATGACAATATTGCAGGGGGTAAATTGGGATGATATTGTAGCAAACCCAATAGTATCTTTGCCCAAAGTGTTAAGCCTGAGGAAGGTTCAAGTTATGGATAAGAGAGATGGGGAGCAGCTACCTGGATTTTATTCCAACTTGAAGAATTGGAGAGCTTATGAAGGAGCAAGGTCAGGGCAAGCTAACCATGACAGTGGCAGTGAAGGCAGTGATTGTGACAGTGAGGATGACCAAGAATTTGTTGACAGTGATTATGACATAGAAGATGATGATGATCTTTTTGTTGACAATGTGGATGAGGATGTGGTGGATGAAGGCATTGCCAAAGGGAAGAAAATAGAGAAAGGAAGACAACCTATAGGCAGAAAGGGCAAAGCTATTGTTGAGGACCAAGAAGTGTCAACAGATGAAGAGGATCTGCAGGCACCAGACTCAGATGGTGAAGGTCATCTCAAGATGGGGTTCAGGGCATTTAGATCAAGAGATTTGCACAATCCTATATTCAAGGTGGGGATGCTATTTGAGTCAGTAGAACTACTAAGGAAGGCAATAACAGAATACAGTTTGAAAAAGAGGGTGGAAATCAAGATGCCAAGAAATGAGAAGAAAAGGCTTATGGCACATTGTGCAGAAGGATGTCCTTGGGATCTTTATGCTTCTAATGATAGCAGGGCTAAAGGGCTTGTGGTGAAGAGATATTGTGGTGAGCATAACTGTCAGAAGCACTGGGTGTTGAAGAGATGTACCTCTACACGGCTTGCTGAAAAGTATCTGGAATCTTTTAGAGCAGATTGGAAGATGTCCCTGAGTAACTTTGCTAGAATAGTTCAAAAGGAGTGGAACATGACACCATCAAGATCCAAACTGGCAAGAGCTAGAAGACTTGCAATGAAAGAAGTGCTTGGTGATGAGGTGGAGCAATACAAAATGCTTTGGGACTATGGCCATGAGTTGAGAAGGAGCAACCCTGGGAGTACTTTCTTTCTGAGTCTGAATGGTAATATATTCAACACTTTGTACATGTCACTTGATGCTTGCAAAAGGGGATTCTTGAATGCCTACAGGCCTATAATCTGTTTGGATGGATGCCACATTAAGACAAAATTTGGAGGACAAATTCTAACAACAGTTGGTATAGATCCTGTCGAGGTTGTACTCGGCAGATATTTGTCCGGCAGGCACCCCGCTTCGTGCGAAGATTGATCACGGTGGATGAACAGAAAGACACGGGATTTTATACTGGTTCGGGCCCTCGAGATCGAGTAATAACCCTACGTCCAGTTGCTGCTTATATTATTTCGTCGAGTACAGATTACAATGCGTAACAAGTACCCTCGGGTGGATTGTGGATCAATGAACAACTATTGAGATGTGGGATACCCTCTACGGACAGGATCCCCGCTATTTATATCCAGGGAGACGTGCCTTACAAGACAAAATAGACCTAAATCTAGTAGGACTCTAACTATCTTCGGGCTTCCCTTCTGCGATCTGGCCATCGTGTCTTGTTCGGAGTCTTGGTAGCTTGGAGTCGGTAGTCGGTAATCCTCGTGATCGGGCACCCTGGTATTATGGCCTCAACAGTAGCCCCCGAGCTTATCTTGTTCAGAAAAGGTTGATCGTTCAATAGCCTTCGGGTCTTTTTGCTCTTCGGGTGATTTCTGGATATGTTAATACCTCGTCAATCATGAGAGCCAGAAAAGTTCCCGAACTCTTGAACGTGGAAACCTGCATCTGAATGATAAGGTCAAAGAAAAATATCAGCCATAATAATAAAAAAGAACTGTTCCGTCTTGGAAAGTGAAGCGCCCCAGGAGTGATGTAACCGCTGCCCAGTGCATTTAAAACCCACTCCGCACGTCTCCCGAAACTTTAGCAGCGCACGCGATACGGCTCTGCTCTGGCTCCTCGATTCTCGCGCGAAGCGTTGCACCCCTGAGTCTTTAAGTATCAGATCTCCTGGATTGATTCACACTTGAACTTTCCATTCTAAGCCCTCTTCCTCCCCTCGCCATGGGAAAGAAAAAGCTTAACCGCAAGTTCAAGCTTCCTCGCCTCCTTTTCGGAGACTCTCCTCGTAGCTCCGGCGAACAACCGCCCGACAAACCGGAGGACCCGCCGGCGACGACATCACCCACTGCTCCTCCTCAGGCTCCGCTCCTAGTCCTCCCCTGGCACGAAGATGAAGGAGTCGAGGTCGAGCCACCAGAAGAGGAGGCTCCGGTAGTAGTGCCGCCATCTCCCGAGGCTGCTCCGTCGAGCATTGTCGCCGGGAAACGCCCTGCGTCTTCCTCCCCAGCCCCGGCGTCCCCTATCTCCCTCTCTTCCGACGACGAGCCAAAGCAAGGAGGGAGCGGAGTCCGGCTGAAGCCAGAGGTGGCGCACGCAGGCGCATCTTCGTCTTCTGCTCCGGTGGACACCAGCAGCGACGAGGAATTCGCCCGGCGCCTCTTCGTCTCCCTGAACCGCGACCTGATCGGGATTCCCGGAGACGGAGCGCTCGTGGATCTCGTCAGCGACTCTGAAGAAGAGAACGCGATAGATGATGATCCACCGGCGAGCACGCCATCGCCCTGATCAGCAGTTGATATTCATCAACCCAAGATCAGGGTGCTTTAGTATTTTGATTTCAGGATAGTTATCAATCCATTTTAAAACGTTCCCTCTTTTGGATTTAATGAAGAAATTTCACTTGATGGATGTAACTTGAATCTCTTGTGCTTTGGAATTTTACCTATGTCAATCTGTTCATGAAATTATTCATCCAGAAACAAAATTCCGAATGAAAATTTTCTCCCGAACAAACTGACGATCTTTAGTGTGTTCGGGAAATTTGACCCGAATCAGATGTGATCGGGGGATTTTCTCGTTTCACACCAAGTGTTCGGTCATTTAAAACTGATAGCTTCCCTTGTAAGCCAACAATCCTAAATGCATTGAATCTGACCTGCACATTTTTCGAAACGACGCATGCCGCAGAAGAAGGAAAGAATCTTTTTGACCCAACAGTCACTGCGGATTGCGCGGCTCAAGGGCAGGTTTTTCGGGGCTCGTGCTCCCCTGCAGAACCATAAAGCCCCCAAGCGCGGCCGCTTGAGACCTATTTGGGACTTCGTCTTCCTTGTTCGCATCCACAAAACATTCGCCATTCTCAACCTCTGTCCATCTGCTCCTCCAACCCTGCTAGCTTCCAATCGCCATGGCATCCACGCACCAATCGTCTTCCGACACTGAGTCCACAGAGAACCAGAGCAGTGCCGCGGCCGGACGCGAACTCCGCAGTGGGAATACGATCCCCACCACGGATGAGTATTGGTACAAATCAACCACGACGGCCAAGCATTTGCAGAAGCTGGAGGATCTTGGATTACTCCCAAGCACCGAACTTTTCCCTCGCCGTCATGCCAAAGGTCAGATGTATCCGACCCCTGACACTCTCGAGATGGTGGTGTTCTTGGAGTTCTTCCATTGCGGATTCGGGGTTTTTTCCGTCTGATTTCTTCCACAGCGTCTGCGAGCATTACCAAATAGAGCTCGTGCACCTTAAACCCGGCGCTTTGACAATGCTTAGCGTTTTTGCCTTTTTGTGCGAAGCCTGGTTAGGAATTAAGCCTTCACTGCTGCTGTGGAGATATTTTTATAGCCCTTCATACTATAAGAATCAGATGATGCTCGGGTCCATCGGTTTCTCCTTGAGAAATCGGGAGATTTACATCCCCTTTCCAGTCAAAGATAGCTGGAAAGGATATGAGCGTCACTGGTTTTACATCACCCTTCCCCAAGCCTCACTGGCAAAAGGGAAGTACTTGATGCCAAATCTCAAGAACGAGGTCAAAGCCCTGCCAAGAATCACCCCGGATATGAAAAAGCACATTGACCAGATCTTGGAGCTCCGCAACGCTGGTCTGACGGCGGTTCACGTAGCGGAAATCTTCATTAGATGGAGATTCATTCCACTTATGACTCACGACCGCTACGCCTGGACATTCACGGGCGTCAATGACCCGAACAGGATGAAACCCGATGGTGAGCATTTATTTTTCTGTTCAGTTGTTTTTTCGAGTTAGTTCGGTCATTTGAATTCATGACTCTTAACTAGCAGTTGTCCCAGAGTCAGAAGTGGCCGATCGCCTGAATAAGATGTTCGGGGCTGGTCTCCCGGATTGGGAAAACGTCCCAGCACCTTATAGCGCTGACAACCCTCCTCCAAAGGTAAACTGTCACTCAGAAAAAATGTTCTTTCTTGTATAATAATGATATGACACTCCTCTTTTCTCCCGACCAGGCCCCAACTATTGTTGATGCCCCCGACCAGAGCGGTGCCATCAATGTTGAAGAGGAGGAAGAGCAGCCCGTTGACCAAGGCACCGGGGCCCCGACCAACGATCCACCCGAACCATCACCAGGTTTGGAGAAAGAAGTCGCACGCAGCCCCCAGGCGAATATCCCCCGAACTCGGAAACGCTCTCGCAGTGTAGAGGGGATAGTTCCAGATTCGGAAGTCTCTGTATCGCCTGGGCCTGTCAATCTGCAGCCCAGTCGTGATCAGCCTCGTCCTGTTGCCCAGGTACCAAGCATGATCGTATTCGGGCGTTTATTCGCAGCTTTTGATCGCATAACCAAAGCTAAACGTGATCGGGAGATTTCTCGACGGGAAATTCGTCTGACCAGACAATTATCAAAGCTGATTCCTGGTGCCAAAAGATTTAAAGTCAACATCCCGACGGCTGAGTAAGAGCTTTGACAATCTTTGATTATGTAAGAAAATTTTTCTCAAATGCTGTTATTACTGTATCTGATTGTTCGGGAATTCAGGCATCCCGATCCCACCGCTTCTTCCCCTGTCAAGCCATCTGCTGAAGAGAAAACTCCCGAGCCAGACTCGACAGCACAGCTCGATGGCTCAGAGAAGACTGCTGAGATCGCGGGAGCCATCCCGACGCCCCTGGGCCCGATCATTAGCGCGCTTTCGATAGCTGAAGAGCAATGGCGTTCGCTAGACGCTCGTGCCTCTGCTGCAGAAGCGTCTGTGATCAGACTGGGAGCCCAGGTGACTGTTCTCCAGTCCGAGAAAGAAGGTACATGCTTTAAACCTCACGCTTCGCTTATTGAGTCTTTATCTTTGAACTTTTGTTCATATGCTACCTTTGATCCTGTAGCTGACTCCAAGAGCATTGAGTTGCTCGAGAAGAAAAACTCAGATCTGGAAGGAAAGCTGGCTGACCTGACCGCCCGCCTTGAAGCATCAGAGAAACATAGTTCGTCCTTGGAATCCAGGCTGATGGAAGGTGCCTGCATTGCTGCAACTCATACCATCGGGGCTTTGAAAAGCCACCTCCCTGATCTGGACGTTTCCTTGCTCTCAAAGGGCTTCAAGTGTTCGGCGTCAGATGCTGAGGTAATGTTTGATAGTCTTACCCCAGTGGTGGAACCTTTTGTCAGAAAACTTGGTCTCCATCTGAGTGATTCGGAGGAATCACCCTGAACACTGTGCAGAATTCCTGTAATAGGGCAAAACTTTAACAGTTTAGAATGCGGTTATATTTTGCTAAACATATGCTTGCATGTTTTTGCGTAAATCTTAGAGCTGATCGGTATTTTCATGGATCTTTTTAACTGATAGCTTTGTCATAGCCAAAAAGTCCTGTTACCATAAGCTATTCTGGAATTGTTTAGTTGCTGAGACACGGGCGGCCTTCTGAACTGTGTAATTCCTTGTAGTCATGGTGTTCGGTAATTTTAGCGTTTGCCTAGCTTTCTTGAATTAAAAAGCCCGTTTCTTGCATGGTAGTAGTACCGTAGTAGCCCCCGGGCTTTTTTATAGTCATGCTGGCATGCTGAAAAAGAGTCTAGAAGTACAAACTGCAAGAAACTTCCCGATCAAATGGGGAGCCCCCGAGCATAGAGCTTGGGACGCATAGAATAGGTCTGAAAAGAAAATTTTCAGCATGGTAGTCCCCGGCTCTTTGTTAGTGTATGCAATATGATAACAAAGAGTAGAAACAGAATAGAAAATAGAAACCCAGCCCCCGAGCATAAAAGCGAGGGTGAGTAGAGTATATAGAACTTATCTTTTTTTTTGTTGGCGCTGTAGGCGACGCAGATGATGGTTTGTACCTGCCAAACCAGATGGCCGGTCTAGAACTGTGCACGATCTTCGTTGTTTAGGCGTAGAACCTGCGTAGTTGATCCATATTCCACGTGTTTGGCAGTACGTCCCCATCTATCTCTGCGATCCTGTAGGCTCCTGGTCGGGCGATATCTACTACGATGTATGGTCCTTGCCATGGAGAGGACAATTTATTTTTGTCCTTGGTGCGTTGATCCAGTTTGAGCACCATGTCTCCAATGCATAGGCTTCGTTGCCGAACATTAGCATCATAGTACTGTCGCAATTTTTGCAGATATTGGGCCACTCTAAAAGCAGCCGCGTCACGAGCCTCCTCCAGGAGGATTAGCTCATCAGTGCGTCTGTCAGGCTCTTCAGTTTCTGAAAACATTGCCACGCGGGGGGCTTGTAGTCGGATGTCGGATGGTAGAATCGCCTCTGCTCCATACACCAAGAAGAAAGGTGTTTCGCCTGTTGCCCGATTCATAGTGGTTCTCATTGACCAGAGTACTGTAGGGACTTCATGAATCCAGCGCTTGTCGTAAGCTTGCAATCTGTTAAAAATCCTCTTCTTGATGCCCTGGAGCACGATGCCATTGGCACGTTCCACTTGCCCGTTCGTCTTCGGGTGGTTTACCGATGACCGATCATGCCTGATCCCGTGATCGTAGCAAAAATCATAAAACTTTTTACTTTTAAACTGTGTTCCATTATCAGAGATTATCCTGTTCGGGACACCGAATCGTACGACAATACTCTGTAGGAATTTCACAGCTGTCTCTTTTGTGATTTTCTGAACGGGCTTGGCTTCGACCCATTTTGTAAATGTGTCAATGCCTACGAACAGAAATCTGTATCCTCCGACAGCCCTTGGGAAGGGCCCGAGGATGTCTATACCCCAAGTGGCAAAGGGCCATGACAATGGTATAGTGTTTAAGGCTTGCGCAGATTTAGTTTGTTTCCGTGCGAAGAATTGACATGCTTCACACTTTTTCACTAAATCGCTTGCGTCTTGAAGAGCTGTAGGCCAGTAGAAGCTCTGTCGGAATGCTTTCCCTGTTAGGTATCGAGGAGAAGCATGTGATCCACAGATTCCTCCGTGGATGTCGTGGAGCAAACTAATGCCCTCGGTCCGTGTGATGCATTTGAGGAGCATTCCATTGCGGGTTAGCTTGTATAATCGCCCGTCAACCAATTGATAGTTCTTGGCTTTACGATGGATTTTCTCCAATGTAGCATCATCGTCCGGAATAGCTTGGTTTGTGAGGTACGCCCGGATTGGATCCATCCAGTTCTCCTCGTTTCCAACTAGAGCGGCGGCTCGGGCCGTACCGACCAACATAGACTCCTTGACGGATTCGTTGGTTGTAGAAACTAATCCCTTGGCGAGTTCAGTTTTTAGGTTCGGTAATAAAACCGACACAGATGGTTTAGTAAGAACTTCAAGTAACACGTTACCTGGGAGCCGTGTGTGTTCTGCAGCTGCCTTTGCCAGCTTATCTGCGTCGCCATTGAATTCCCTCTTCACGTGCTGTACTTCAAGCCCATCAAATTTGCTCTCCATCCGCCTATATGCCTCCAAGTATTTAGCCATGACCTCGCTCCGCGCACTGTACTCTTTCATGACCTGCTTTGCAGCTAACTCGGAATCCCCTTTCACGAGCAGCCTTCTGACACCAAGAGATGCAGCTATGCGGAGACCTGTCAACAGTCCTTCGTACTCGGCAACATTGTTAGTAGGAGTTGGATCAACAAAATTGATTTGTAAAGCATACCTAATGATGTCATTATGTGGTGAAATCAGGACCACCCCAGCCCCCGCGCCTGCTTTGCAAAATGCTCCGTCATAGAACATTGTCCAGTGTTCGGGATTTTGGGCAGCTTCTTCAGGTTCGGGGTTAGTCCATTCTGCGATGAAGTCTGCCAGAGCCTGCGATTTGATGGCAGTTCTGGGTATGAATTCAACGTCGTAAGCCCCCAGCTCCACAGACCATTGTGCGATCCTTCCCACGGCATCTCGATTATGTAAAATGTTGCCTAGAGGGTAGGTTGACACAACCTTGATCTTGTGGCTCAGAAAATAATGCTTGAGCTTCCTGGAAGTCATTAGTACAGCATATAATAATTTCTGAATCTGAGGGTACCTCGTTTTGGCATCGTGTAGCACCTCGCTTACGAAGTAAACGGGATGTTGTGTTGTAGACTTTTCTGTTGGTCTCTCGACCACCAAAACAGTGCTAACAACAGTTGGTGTCGCTGCTACGTATAACAGCATCTCTTCTTGTGGTTTTGGCGGGACCAGTACGGGCATTTTCCGCAGGTACTGTTTAAATGCCTGGAACGCCTCTTCTGCTTCTGCCGACCACTCAAAACGATCAGTTTTACGCAACAATTTGTAAAATGGCATACCTCGTTCGCCTGACTTGGACACGAATCGACTTAGGGACGCCATCATTCCTGCCAACTTCTGGACCTCGTGGCGGCTGCGTGGGGACTTCATGTCGTCGAGTGCCTTGATCTTGTGCGGATTTGCCTCTATACCTCGTTGGGAAACAAGGTAACCAAGGAGCTTACCCGATGATACACCAAAGGTGCATTTGGCGGGGTTGAGCATCATCCTGTTTTTACGCAAGTTGTTGAATATTTCGGTTAAATCAGCGATTAAATCGCCTTTTAACTTACTTTTCACAACAATGTCATCTATGTATGCTTCCACATTGCGGCCGATTTGGCCTTCGAGAACAATGTGAACACATTTTTGATAAGTACAACCTGCGTTTTTCAGACCAAAAGGCATCTTTATATAGCAATAAACACCGAAGGGAGTTACAAATGCAGTTTTCTCCTCATCGTCAATGCACATGCTGATTTGGTGATACCCCGAGTAGGCATCTAGAAAACAAAGCAATTCGCATCCAGAGGTAGAATCTACAATTTGATCTATCCTAGGTAATGGGTACTCATCCTTCGGGCAAGCTTTATTCAGATCTGTGTAGTCCACGCACATCCTCCACGTTACGTTGGGCTTCTTGACCATGACTGGGTTAGCCAGCCACTCCGGGAAAGGGACCTCTCGAACGAAGCCGGCTTTGAGCAGTCGGTTGATTTCTTCGTTAATGGCGTCTCGCTTCTCCGGGGTATATCTTCTTTGCTTTTGCTTGACTGGTCGGACGCCAGTTCGTATGCCAAGCTTGTGCTCAATTACCTCCCTGGGGATCCCGGGCATGTCAGATGGTTCCCAAGCGAACACATCTGCGTTTGCCCGGAGGAAAGCAATGAGCTCGAGTTCCTATTTGTCACCCAGGCCAAGGCCCACCTGGGTGGTCTTGGTCGGGTCTGTATCATCAAGGATTACCGCCTTCGTGCCTGGCTCGGTGCGCCTGGCCGGCGGCTCGACTGGTGAGGCGTTGGCCGTCGAGTCGCCAGCTGCTTGTGGCGGCGTCCCCCTGAGTGGGGTCTGGTCCACCACAGCCTGCCTTTCGGCAGCACGGTCGTCAGCTCCCTGTCCCCCGATGAGCTGTTGTTCCCCGATGAGCTCCTGTTCGGGAACTTCTTTCCCTTTGGCCCTTGGTCGATTCTCAGCTGCTTGGGAGGTTTCAGCCAATGCACCCTTGGCGGCTGCCTTCGGCTGGCTCTTTGTCTTTTTTTTGGCAGGTTCGGCAGCCTTGGCTGGTTCCTGCTCGCCACTCTTGATCATGTCCAGGGTCTTCATGTCGCATTGGACCGCGCCCCTGCGATCGCCACAGACGGTGATCGGGCCCAGCGGCCCCGGGACCTTGATCATGGAGTACGCAAAGTGAGCGACCGCCATGAATTTCTTCAGGAACGGCCGACCCAAGATGCAGTTATAGGCCGACGTGATGTCAGCCACCTCGAAGGTGAGGAACTCTGATCGGATGTTTTTGCCCTCTACGAGGGTCACCTGCAGATCGATCCTCCCCAAGGGATAGGCTTGAATGCCTGGTATGACCCCGTAGAAAGGTTTCTCCACAGGGGACAAGGACCTTCTCGGGATCCCAAGTTCGTCAAAAGCGTTGACAAACAGGAGGTTGAGGGCGCTTCCACTGTCGATCAGGGTTCGCCCGATCTTGCGGGGCCCGATCCATGGTTTGATGCACAGTGGGAGTAGCGGCCCGTTGTAAAGCGTCTTGGGGTGATCCCTTTGATCGAATGTGATCGGGATTTCTGACCACCTCAAGAGTTGCTTGCAGGGCTCGGTGCTGTTTATCTGCCTCTCGACCATCTTGAGCTGGGACTTGGAGGTTCGGGTTGAACAGCCACCGAAAATTGTGGCGATCTCCAGATCTTTGGGGAGATCTGGCTCATCATCACAATCCATGTAGTTTGCCGTGCGAGGGTTGTGAGCTGCCTGGTCACGTGGAGCCCCCTGCTGCTGGCTCTCCTCCTCCTGCTTCTGCTTTTTGTACACCGTACAATCCACGAAGTGATGCTTCGTAGATCGGTGAATCGGGCAGTACATCGGGAGGTTGTCCGGTTTGCCTTGGCGCCTGTACGGGGGCTTGTTGTCCACTGCCATGACTTCGTCACCCTCGGTCTTGCGCTTCTTGTGTTTGTGTTTATTCTTCTTCTTGCCTTCCCCGGCTGGCTGGTTTGTTCGGGCTTTCCGTGAACCCGTGCTCGGGCGTCCGCCATCTTGGCGGTTTCTTCCAGGATCCCGTATAGCTCTGCCACTATCTTCGGGTTCTTCTTGGCAAGTTCCTCCGCCGTTCGCTCGTCTTTGCAACCTTGATTGAAGGCCACAATGACCCGATCATCCACCATGTCAGGGATGGTGTTACGGGTGTCGCTGAATCTGCGGATGTAGTCCCGGAGGGATTCTCCAGGCTTCTGCACACAGTTGAGCAGATCTCCCTCATGTCCGGGGCGTTTGTAGGTGCCTTGGAAATTGGCTTCAAACGTCTCCCGAAGATGAGTCCATGACTTGATGCTTGCTTCGGGCAGGTTCATGAGCCACGTACGGGCTGATCCCTGCAGAGCAGTCGGCAAGTAGTTGGCTTTGACGTAGTCGTCACCCCCGGTGGCGTCGATGATCGTGGAATAGATCTGGATCCACTCGCGGGGGTTGGTCGTCCCGTCATACTTCTCGATACTAGTAGGACGAAACTTTTCGGGCCACCTGACCTTGCGCAGGGCTGGGGAGTACGCAAGGCATCCCCCCGTGCCTGGTCGGGAGTCACGTGGCGGCGAATCTGCATGGGACCGATAATAACCCTCACGTGCTCGGTAATCTCGATTGTAGTGGAGAGTTTCCCGAGCGTCCTGGGTGCGACGATTGTGCTCGAGTTGTGGCCTCATGTCGCGCCCCTCGTGTGGGCGATAGTATGGCCGTCCGTTAACAGATCGAGACCGAACCGGCTGTGGTTCACGTGGTCTGTTTGACGGAGCTGGCGGTGCGGCAGCGGCGGCCTCGATGCGCTCCTTGGCCTTGTCCGCTGCTTCCCGAGCCTTCTTGGCTATGGTGGCCATCGGAGTCCCTTCGGCCATTGCTTCCATGGTCTCCAAGAGGGTTCGGATCTGTAGATTGTCCTGTTCGACGGCCCGGAAATCGTTGTTGAGATCTTGGGGAGCCAACGAGGACGCAACATGCTGTGTACGGGTTCTAGCCGTTTGAAGTGTTGGTGCGTTGCTCAAACGTGGAGGAGGCACGGGTCGACGCGAGCTAGATGACTCGGCGGCAGCCCCCGTCCCGTTTGCGTTTAGCACGTGGATGCGGTGGTCTTCAGGTTGTTCTGACCCATTGCTAGATCCACTGTAGTCGAGATCCAACTGCGCAGTGCGATCTGCAATATCTTCAGGAGTTGGTTCCGTGAAGGTGGCGAAAACTTTCCGACCGGCGCATGTGAGATCGGGATCATGGATCCCCGTCATCTTGAGCTCGTAGTCGCCTTGGTGCTCGAACACGAGATCTCCGAAGCGAATCTCCCGTGCAGGCACTAGATGGCGGCGAGCGTAGAGATCGGAAGCGGAAGCAGAACTCCCGATCGCTTCCGACTTGACAGAACTGGGCATGTAGGGCATCGAGGAACTCGACGCGTCGGTGATCCAGACTCCGTTGATGATCGGCATGATCTTTCTTCACGCAAGGGCCTCTACCTGGCGCGCCTTTGTCGAGGTTGTACTCGGTAGATATTTGTCCGGCAGGCACCCCGTTTCATGCGAAGATTGATCACGGTGATTGAACAGAAAGACACGGGATTTTATACTGGTTCGGGCCCTCGAGATCGAGTAATAACCCTACGTCCAGTTGCTGCTTGTATTATTTCGTCGAGTACAGATTACAATGCGTAACAAGTACCCTCGGGTGGATTGTGGATCAATGAACAACTATTGAGATGTGGGATACCCTCTACGGACAGGATCCCCGCTATTTATATCCAGGGAGACGTGCCTTACAAGACAAAATAGACCTAAATCTAGTAGGACTCTAACTATCTTCGGGCTTCCCTTCTGCGATCTGGCCATCGTGTCTTGTTCGGAGTCTTGGTAGTTTGGAGTCGGTAGTCGGTAATCCTCGTGATCGGGCACCCTGGTATTATGGCCTCAACAGATCCTAATGATTGCATATATCCAATAGCAATTGGCATTGTTGAGGTGGAATCACTGGCCGCATGGAAATGGTTTCTCCAGACCTTGAAAGAAGACATTGGCATTGATAATACTGCTCCATGGACAATCATGACAGATAAACAAAAGGTGAGAACTGGTTACTCAAATGCTCCATTTCTATGTTGTCATGCTGACTACAATTACTAACATGATGAATTATGTGTAATGCAGGGCCTAATTCCAGTTGTGCAACAGATGTTTCCTGATTCAGAGCATAGATTTTGTGTGAGGCATCTATACTCCAACTTTCAGATGCATTTCAAAGGTGAGAACTTGAAAAATCAACTCTGGGCTTGTCCTAGGTCTAGCAATGTAATTCAGTGGAACCAAAACATGGACAAAATGAGGTCACTAAACCCTGATGCTCATAAATGGTTAGAGAAGATGCCACAACAAACATGGGTTAGAGCTTTCTTTAGTACTTATCCTAAGTGTGATATTCTACTAAACAATGCATATGAGGTCTTCAATAACTACATATTGGATTCCAGAGAAATGCCTATTCTGTCTATGTTAGAAAGGATAAAGACTCAACTAATGACAAGGCATTACACCAAGGAGCAAGAAGTGGGAATTGAATGGCAAGGTCCAATCTGCCCCAAAATTAGAAAGAAGTTGCACAAGAACATAGAACTAGCTAATATCTGTTATGCTCTACCTATTGGCAAAGGAATCTTTGATGTGCAAGGCAAAACCAACAAATATATTGTGGACATCAACCTGAAGAAATGTGACTGCAGAAGGTGGGATCTCACTGGAATCCCTTGCTCCCATGCAATTTCTTGTCTAAGGCATGAAAGGATCTCTCCTGAGTCTGTCCTCCCTGTTTGCTACACAACAACCAACTTTTTGATTGCTTATGGTAACAGCATTTGGCCATGCAAAGACAAGAATTCTTGGCAAAAGATTGATGCAACTGAAATACTCCCACCTGTTTATGAGAAAAAGGTTGGTAGGCCAACCAAGTCAAGGAGAAAACAACCCTATGAAATTCAAGGACCACATGGGCTAAAGCTGTCAAAGCATGGGGTGATCATAAACTGTAGGTATTGTGGAGTAGCAGGTCACAATAGAGCTAGATGTCCATTGAGAAAGAAGGGCCAAGCTCCAACACATAAAACTGAAGGACCAACACATGAAACTGAAGGACCAACACATGAACCTGAAGGACCAACACATGAAACTGAAGGACCAACATATGAACCTAAAGTTGAAACTGAAGGACCAACATTTGATGATCCAATTGTCACACAAGTCAGTATGCAGTTTGAAGAAGGGAGTGCTCCACCATTCTCACAGATGACCAACGCAATGCTTTCTCAGATGTTGGCTGAGGTAAACTAGAACTACAAGTTATTCATCAGTTCATGTTAGTAATTTTTTTGGAACTAACAAATACTTTGCTTGTAGTCATCTCAAACTAGGACTATTGAAGAAATGCCTTTGCCAGACTCTGCTTTCATTGCCTCCAACTTGCCAGTTGCAAGGCCAGTGCCTCCTACTACTGCAACAAAAGATGGCAAAGCAAGGGCGGCTAAGCGCAAGGGAGCTCCTGGATCAAGTGGAGAGAAGAAGAAAGGTCCAACTAAGAAGAAGGGTCCAGCTACCAAGAAGAACTAATTTGGTCTATGGTCCAGCCCAATGAAACTTTTGTGTAGAATATGGTCTATAATGCATGTGTGATGCATTTCTGAACCTAGATGCTCTAAAGCTTTTGTATATAATATGGTCTATAATGCATGTGTGATGCATTTCTGAACCTAGATACTCTAAAGCTTCTGTATAGCTTGAATGGTTGAATGCTTGAATGCTTGAGTGCTTGTAATGCTGATATGAAAGCATGGCAGAATGCTTATAACATTCAGTCTATGCATGAATGTTATGAATCATGGTGTCAACAAACATGTCCAAAATACTTCCATTACCATTACTTCATGGTGTCAACAAACATGTCCAAACACCATCAAATTTCCATACATGGAGTTCATACATAGATGAAACAGATTCAAACATCACACAAATTCCAATTTCTTTACTTCATGAGTTGCACAAACAGGCTCAACACCATTACAAACAGCATACACATACAAAGCATGCATATAGCCTTCAACAAATTCACTACTTCTTTCTCAAACATCTGGCTTCCTTTCTGCATCTTCTCATCAGCAACTGGCTTCCTTGCTTCAACTTCCTACTGGCCATCCTTCAAAACCAAATCCATGTAATCTGCTTCCCAGTACTAGAAGGGACAACCAGATCCATCTCACTACAAGAATCAACCATTCAGCAATGCATTCCCACAACTCAAATCAATTCACATTAACATGAAGCAATCACTCACCTTGTAGTATGGACAGCAGTAAAAAGCTTTCCCCTTGCTCCACTCCTTTCCCGATCTGCGCATCACAACCCTACTCCTTCCACATTCAGTGCACAAGATGAGTGGGAGGCAACTCGCACTCTGTGGATTGGAGGCGGATGCGCTCGACTCGCCTACCATGGCAGCTCCTAGATGGCCGGAGCGGGAGGCAGGGACGAGACGGTGGCGCCGACGAAAGTGAGGCAAGACGGAGGCGGCCACGGAGGGGAAGACAAGCAGGGAGGGAGGCCCCGACGGTGGGGCAAAGGATGCGGGAGGGAGGCGGCGACGGCGGGGCAACGGGGGCGGGACGGAGGCAGTGACGGCGGGGGAAGGAAAGCAGGGAGGAGAATTGGATCCAGGGCACGGTTATGTAAATGATTCAACCCAGGGGGCAAACTGCATTTTAATCGTTCGCACAAGCCTACTTGCTACGCTGGCCAGTCCACGTCGGCAAAAAATGCATCAGGTGGCGTTTTGGACCCACAGTGAACGACTAATGAAGTTTAGGGACCCAAAAATGCATTTTCAAAGTTGATGGACCTGTTTGACACACTGCTACAAGTTTAAGGGCATCCCATGCATTTTACTCTTAGTTAATTTATATTTATACTTTAGTTAATTAGTTAGTTCATATTTATACTTTAGTTATTTAGACTTTAGTTAATTTATATTTATACTTTACTGAAATAGGATGGTAATTTTCATTTATTGCTTAGTGAATTAGGATGGTAATTTTCATTTATTTCAAAAATAAACTTACTATTTGTTCTACTTATAAAAAATTCCCTAAACTTGCAGATGGACCGGCAATGGATGTATAACGTCGACAGACGTTCAGGTGACTTTTTTCAAGGTATGCATCATTTTCTAGATGTGGCAGAGCAAAACAAGAAAAACGGTTCCATGAGTTGCCCCAGCGGGGTCTGCAAGAACCAGAAGGAGCACAGTTCAAGAAAGGACATTCACAGCCACTTGATTAGACATGGTTTCATGCCTGGCTAGAGTTGTTGGACCAGCCACGGAGAAAGAGGTGTTATAATGGAAGACAGTGAAGATGAGATTGATGACAGCATTCTCGGATTTGCTGAATACCCTGCTTTTGCTGATACTACAATGGATGATGCTGAGGAAGAGGATGGAGAAGATGCGCCTGCAGATGATCTTGGTCAGATGTTGAGAACGCGAAGGACACAAGCGAAACTGAGAAGGAGAGGTTGAAGTTCCAGCATATGTTAGAGGACCATCGGAAACCTTTGTACCCGGGTTGCGAAGAGGGACTCAAAAAACTTGGGAGCACATTGGATTTGCCGCAATGGAAGACCAAAAATGGTGTATCGGACAAGGGCTTTGGTGAGTTACTAAATGCTTCCTAGGGATAACGAATTGCCCTCGACAACATACGAAGCAAAAAAGCTCGTTTGCCCGCTGGGATTGTAGGTGCAGAAGATACACGCATGTTTGAATGATTGCATCCTGTATCATGGACCCGAGTATGAGAAAATGGACGCGTGTCTGGTTTGCGGCGCCTTGCGGTACAAGATCAGAAAAGACGACCCTGGTGATGTAGAGGGAGAGCCTATCAAAAAGGGAGTTCCTGCCAAGGTCATGTGGTATTCCCCTATAATACCACGCTTGAGGTGTTTTTTCAGAAATAAAGAGCATGCTCGGATGATGCGATGGCACAAAGAAGAGTGCAAGCGAGACTCAAAGTTGAGGCACCTTGCCGATGGGTCCCAGTGGAGAAAAATCAGCCGAACATTCAAAGACTTCGAAGAAGATCCAAGGAACATAAGGTTTGCTTTGAGTACGGATGGCATGAATCCTTTTGGTGAAATGAGCAGTAGCCATAGCACTTGGCCCGTGACTTTGTGTATGTACAATCTTCCTCCATGGTTCTATATGAAGAGAAATTCATGATGATGCATGTTCTCATACAAGGCCCGAAGCAACCGGGCAATGACATTGACGTGTATCTCAGGCCATTGGTTGAGGAACTTTTACAGTTGTGGGGCGAAAACGGTGTACGTATGTGGGATGAGCACAAACAAGAGGAATTTGACCTACGAGCATTGCTGTTTGTAAACGTCAATGACTGGCCGGCTCTTAATAACCTATCAGGACAGACAAACAAGGGATATAGGGTATGCACGCATTGTTTAGATAATACTAAAAGTATTTATTTGAAACATTGTCGCAAGGTTGTGTACATGGGCCATCGTCGATGGCTTCCTCTCAATCATCCACTAAGAAAGAAAGGCAAGCATTTCAAAGGGGAGGCAGATTGTCGTCCCAAGCCTATGCATCGTGATGGAAAGTACGTATTTGCTATGGTAAAAGATCTAAAAGTTATTTTTGGAAAGGGTCCAGGTAGTGTTGCTGTTCCAAATGATAGTGTTGAGGCCATAATACCAGGGTGCCCGATCACGAGGATTACCGACTACCGATTCCGAACAATCAAGACTCCGAACAAGACACGATGGCCGGATCGCAGGAGGAAAGGCCCGAAGATAGCTAGAGTCCTACTAGGTTTAGGTCTATTTTGTCTTGTAAGGCACGTCTGCCTGGTTATAAATAGCGGGGGTCTTGTACGTAGAGGGTATCCCCAGAATCTAGCCAATCCACCCGAGGGTACTTGTTACGCATTGTAATCTGTAGTCGACGAAATAATACAAGCAGCAACTGGACGTAGGGTTGTTACTCGATCTCGAGGGCCCGAACCAGTATAAAAATCCGTGTCTCTTTGTTCATCACCGTGATTAATCTTCGCACGAAGCAGGGTGCTTGCCGGACAAATATCTGCCGAGTACAACCTCGACAGAGGCGCGCCAGGTAGGGGCCCTTGCGTGAAGAAAGATCATGCCGATCGTCAACGGAGTCTGGATCGCCGACGCGTCGAGTTCATCGATGCCCTACATGCCCAGTTCCGTCAAGTCGGAAGCCATCGGGAGTTCTGCCTCCGCTTCCGATCTCTACGCTCACTGCCATCTAGTGCCTGCACGGGAGATCCGCTTCGGGGATCTCGTGTTCGAGCACCAAGGTGATTACGAGCTCAAGATGACAGGGATCCATGATACCGATCTCACGTGCACCGGTCGGGAAGTTTTCGCCACCTTCACGGAGCCGACTCCCGAAGACATTGCGGATCACAATGCACAGTTGGATCTCGAATATAGTGGATCTAGCAATGGGTCGGAACAACCCGAAGACCGCCGCATCCATGTGCTACAAGGCTACGCTAAATTGGGCTTTTTAAGTCAAGAAAGCTAGGCTATGCTAAATTACCGAACACCATGACTACAAGGAATTACACAGTTCAGAAGGCCGCCCGTGTCTCAGCGACTAAACAATTCCGAAATAGCTTGTGGCAACGGGACCTTTGGCTATGACAAAGCTATCAGTTAAAAAGCTCCACAGAAACACCGATCAGCTCTAAAGGCTTATGCAAAAACATGCAAGCATATGTTTTGCAAATTATAGTCACATTCTAAATCCTTAAAGTTTTGCCCTATTACAGGAATCTTGCACAGAGTTCAAGGTGATTCCTCCGAATCACTCAGATGGAGATCAAGGTTCTTGACAAAAGGCTCTACCAACGGGGCAAAGTTGTCAAACATTACCTCAGCTTCTGTCGCCGAGCACTTGAAGCCTTTGGAAAGCAGGGAAACGTCAAGATCAGGAATGTGGGTCTTCAAAGCCCTGATGGTGTGAGTTGCTGCGACGCAGGCACCTTCCATCAGCCTGGATTCCAAGGACAAGCTGCGCTTTTCTGATGCTTCAAGACGGGCAGTTAGATCAGCAACGTCTTTGTCCCGAACTGCTAGCCTCCCTTCCAGATCCGAGCATTTCTTCTCGAGCACCTCAATGCTCTTGGAGTTAGCTACAGGATCAAAGGCAGTATATAAGCAAAAGTTCGTAGATGAGGACTCAACAAACAAGCATGATAACATAAACTCATGTACCTTCCTTCTCGGACTGGAGAACGGTCACCTGGGCTCCCAGTCTGTTCACAGACGCTTTTGCAGCAGAGGCACGAGCGTCTAGCGAACGCCATTGCTCTTCGGCTACCGAAAGCGCGCCAATGATCGGGCCCAGGGGTGTCGGGACAGGTCCTGCGATTTCCGCAGTCTTCTCCATACCGTCAGGCTGAGCTGCCGAGTCAGGCTCGGGAGTTTTCTCCTTGTCAGACGGCTTGACGGGAGGAGAGGCGGCAGGATTAGATGGCCTGAGTTCCCGAACAATCAGATACAGTTAAAACAAAATTTTCTCTGAGAAAACACTTAAGCATAATCAAGTTTGTCAGAGCTCTTACTTCGCTATTGGGATTCTAACTTTGAATCTCTTAGCGCCAGGTGTAAGCTTTGATGGCAGTGGTGTCGGACGATTTTCCTGTCGAGAAATCTCCCGAGCACGTTTAGCTTTGGTTATGCGATCAAAGACTGCGAATAAACGCCCGAATACGATCATGCTCGATACCTGGGCATCAGGGCGAGGTGGATCACGACTGGGCTGCAGCACGGCGGCCCCGGGCACGCTGAGAATTCCCGAACCTGGAAGTGTCCTTTCCACGCTGCGAGAGCGCTTTCGAGTTCGGGGAATAATCATTCTGGGGCTGCTCGGGATCTCTTTCTCCGCACCAGGTGACGNCTTCTCCATACCGTCAGGCTGAGCTGCCGAGTCAGGCTCGGGAGTTTTCTCCTTGTCAGACGGCTTGACGGGAGGAGAGGCGGCAGGATTAGATGGCCTGAGTTCCCGAACAATCAGATACAGTTAAAACAAAATTTTCTCTGAGAAAACACTTAAGCATAATCAAGTTTGTCAGAGCTCTTACTTCGCTATTGGGATTCTAACTTTGAATCTCTTAGCGCCAGGTGTAAGCTTTGATGGCAGTGGTGTCGGACGATTTTCCTGTCGAGAAATCTCCCGAGCACGTTTAGCTTTGGTTATGCGATCAAAGGCTGCGAATAAACGCCCGAATACGATCATGCTCGATACCTGGGCATCAGGGCGAGGTGGATCACGACTGGGCTGCAGCACGGCGGCCCCGGGCACGCTGAGAATTCCCGAACCTGGAAGTGTCCTTTCCACGCTGCGAGAGCGCTTTCGAGTTCGGGGAATAATCATTCTGGGGCTGCTCGGGATCTCTTTCTCCGCACCAGGTGACGGGTCAGGCTGTTCGGAGGTCGGGGCCATGGCGCCCTGATCAACGGGCTGTTCTCCCTCCTCCTCTACGTTGATGGCACCGCTCTGTGCGGGGGCGTCAACAACAGTAGGGACCTATTCAGGGAAAAGAGTTGCATCAAATCAAAATTAAGCAAGAAAGAAAGTTTTCTGAGCAACAGTTTACCTCTGGAGGAGGGTTGTCAGCGCTGTAGGGTGTAGGGACGTTTTCCCAGTTCGGGAGATCGGCTCCAAACATCTTCTTTAGGTGAGCGGCCACTTCTGTCTCTGGGACAACTGCTAGTTAAAAGTCATGAATTCAAATGACTGAACGAACTCAGAAAAACACCCGAACAGAAAAGCAAAGGCTCACCATCAGGTTTCATTCTGTTCGGGTCATTGTCGCCTCTGAATGTCCAGGCATAGCGGTCGTGAGTCATGAGCGGGATAAATCTCCATCTGATGAAGATTTCTGCTACATGAACCGCTGTCAGGCCGGCATTGCGGAGCTCCAGGACGCGATCAATGTGCTTCTGCATCTCGGGGGTGATTCTTGGCAGGGCCTTGGTCTCTTCTTTGAGATAGGGCATCAAATATTTCCCTTTTGCCACTGAGGCTTGGGGAAGGGTGATGTAAAACCAGTGACGCTCATATCCTTTCCAGCAATCGTTAACTGAAAAAGGGATATAGATCTCCCGATCTCTCAAGGAAAACCCAATGGACCCGATCATGAGTTGGTTTTTGTAGAATGCAGGGGTATAAAAATATCTCCACAGCAGCAGTGACGGCCTAACCAAGCTTCACACAGAAAGGCAAAGACGCTAAGCATAGTCAATGGAAGAAATCAGAAGGATAAACCCCGAATCCACAATGGAAAAACTCCAAGAACGCCACCATCTCAAGGATGTTGGGGGTCGGATACACCTGACCATTGGCATGCCGACGAGGGAAGAGGCTGGTGTCAGGGAGCAATCCAAGATCCTCCAGTTGCTTCAGTTGTTTGGCTGTAGTGGTGGACTTGTCCCAATACTGGTCCGTGGTGCAGACCGTGTTTCCGCTGCGGAGCTCTCGCCCGGCGGCGGCGCTGCTCTGATTTCCTGAAGATTCACCGCCGGATGAAGATTGGTGCGAGGATACCATGGCGACTGGAAGCTGGCCTGAGGGGCTGAAGGAACAGGTGGATGAAGGGAAGAAAGCGGATGAAGAATGGCGAAGTGTTCTGTAGATGCGAACAAGGATGATGAAGGCCCAAATGGAATCCAAGCGGCCGCGCTTGGGGGCTTTATGGTTCTGCGAGGGAGCACAAACCCCGAGAAACCTGCCCTCGAGCCGTGCAATCCGCAGTGACTGTTGGGTCAAAAAGATTCTTTCCTTTTTCTGCGGCACGCGTTGTTTCGAGGAATGCGCAGGTCAAATTCAATGCATTTAGGATTGTTGGCTTACAAGGGAAGCTGTCAGTTTTAAATGACCGAACATTTGCTGTGAAACAAGGAAATGCCCCGATCACATCTGATCCGGGTCAAACTTCCCGAACACGCTAAAAACTTGTTAGTCTGATCGGAAGGAACTTTTGTTCGGGGATTTTGTTTCTGAACAGACAGTTTCATGAACAGATTGATAAAACAATGTTCCGAACACAGGGAAAAAGGGACTTTTGTTACATCCATCAAGTGAAATTTCTTCATTAATCCAAAAGGAGTACATTTCACGAGGGATCGATAACTACCCTGCAACTAAAAATTCAAAACAAAGATCCTCGCTTGACTAATGTCGTCCGCGAGGATCAAGACGGTGGAGTGCCAGGCGGTGGATCATCATCTACCGCGTTCTCTTCTTCAGAGTCGCTGATGAGATCCACGAGCGCTTCGTCTCCAGGGATCCCGATCAGGTCGCGGTTCAGGGAGACGAAGAGGCGCCGGGCGAATTCCTCGTCGCCGCTGGTGTCCACCGGAGCAGAAGATGAAGATGCGCCTGCGTGCGCCGCCTCTGGCTTTAGCCGGGCTCTACTCCCTCTTTGTTCTGGCTCGTCGTCGGAGCAGAGGGAGATGGGAGATGCTGGGGCTGGAGAGGAGGACGCAGGACGTTTCCCGGCGGCAATGCTTGACGGAGCAGCCTCGGGAGTTGGAGACGCCATCACCGGAGCCTCCTCTGGCGGCTCGACCTCGACTCCTTCATCCCCGTACCAGGGGAGGGCCAGGAGCGGAGCCTGAGGAGGAGCAGGGGGAGGTGTCGTCGCCGGCGGGTCCTCCGGCTTGTCAGGCGGCTGTTCGCCGGAGCCGCGGGGAGAGTCTCTGAAAAGGAGGCGAGGAAGCTTGAACTTGCGGCTGAGTTTTTTCTTTCCCATGGCGAGGGGAGGAAGAAGGCTTAGAAAGGAAGGTTCAAGTACAAATCGACCAGGAGATCTGATACTTAAAGACCCAGGGAGCGACGCTTCGCATGGGAATCGAGAAGCCGGAGCAGAGCCGTGAATGACGCGTGCGCTGCTAAAGTTTCGGGAGACGTGCGGAGTGGGTTTTAAATGCACTGGGCAACCATTACATCAGTCTTGGGGCATTTCAGTTTCCATGATGGAACAATTTTTATTTACTATTATTATGGCTGATATTTTTTCTCTGACCTTATCATTCAGATGCAGGTTTCAATATTCAAGAGTTCGGGATCTTTTCTGGCTCTCATGAACAAGTGATTGACGAGGTATTAACATATCCAGAAATCACCCAAAGAGCAAAAAGACCCGAAGGCTATTGAATGATCAACCTTTTCTGAACAAGATAAGCTCGGGGGCTACTGTTGAGGCCATAATACCAGGGTGCCCGATCACGAGGATTACCGACTACCGATTCCGAACGATCAAGACTCCGAACAAGACACGATGACCGGATCGCAGAAGGAAAGGCCCGAAGATAGCTAGAGTCCTACTAGGTTTAGGTCTGTTTTGTCTTGTAAGGCATGTCTCCCTGGATATAAATAGCAGGGGTCTTGTACGTAGAGGGTATCCCCAGAATCTAGCCAATCCACCCGAGGGTACTTGTTACACATTGTAAGCTATACTCGACGAAATAATATAAGCAGCAACTGGACGTAGGGTTATTACTCGATCTCGAGGGCCCGAACCAGTATAAAAATCCCGTGTCTCTCTGTTCATCACCGTGATCAATCTTCGCACGAAGCGGGGTGCTTGCCGGACAAATATCTGCCGAGTACAACCTCGACAGATAGTAATGGGATGGCACCCATGTTTAAGAAGATGAGTATATTTTGGGAGCTACCATATTGGGAAGTCTTGGAGGTCCGCAACGCAATTGATGTCATGCACCTGATGAAGAATCTTTGCGTCAACTTGATAGCCTTTCTAGGCACCTATGGTAAGAGAAAAGATACACTGGAATCACGCCAGGATCTGCAACATATGGAAGAACGACATGTACTACATCCAGAAGAGAGGGACAATGGGCAAAATTACTCGAGTCCTGCCAGCTTCACTCTTAGCAAAGAAGAAAAGGAAAGCATGTTCGATCAATAGTATCAAGGTGCCCTCGGATACTCTTCGAACATTAAGGGAACAATAAATATGCCAGAGAAGAAATTTACAAACCTGAAGTCCCACGACTGCCACATACACATGACACAACTGCTTCCAGTGGCATTGAGGGGAGTTCTGCCAGAGAATCTATGATTAGCTATCGTAAAGCTATGTGCATTCCTCAACGCAATTTCTCAAAAGGTAATCGATCCAGGCAATCTACTGAAGTTGCAGGTTGATGTGGCCCAATGCCTCGTGAGCTTCGAGTTGGTATTTCCACCGTCGTTCTGCAACATTATGACACATCTACTAGTTCATCTTGTCAAAGAGATTGAAATTCTGGGTCCTGTCTTCTTGCACAATATGTTCCCTTTTGAGAGGTTAATGGGAGTACTAAAGAAATATGTTCGTAACCGTGCTCGACCAGAAGGATGCATATCAAAGGGCTATGGAATAGAGGAGGTCATCGAGTTTTGTGTTGACTTCATCGACGATCTCAAACCGATTGGTGTCCCTGAATCACGGCATGAGGGGAGACTCGGTGGAAAGGGAACAATAGGAAAGAAGATTGTTGGTACTTGGGATGATGATTTTTTCTACAGAGCACACTACACTGTTCTACAACAATCATCCTTGGTTAGTCCTTATATAGATGAACACAAGGAGCTTTTACGCACTGGATTCCCAGGAAAGTCTGAGGCCTGGATTACACGTAAACACATTGAAACTTTCGCCGATTGGTTGCGGAAACATCTAATGCGCAATATGGACATACATGAACAGCTAGCATGGTTGGCCAGGGGTCCCTTCTTTACAGTCTTGACATTCCAAGGATATGAGATTAATGGGAATACATACTACACGATATCCCAAGATAAAAAGAGCACCAACCAAAATAGTGGCGTCCGTGTAGATGCCCTAGACAGCGATGGTAACAAGGACACATATTATGGTTACATACAGGAGATATGGGAATTGGACTATGGCCCGTTATTGAAAGTGCCGCAGTTTCGGTGCAAATGGGTGAAGCTCAGTGGAGGAGGGGTGTTAAAAGACAATTATGGAATAACAACAGTGGACCTCAATAATCGTGGTTACAGAGATGAACCATTCATCCTAGCCAAGGATGTGGCTCAGGTTTCCTATGTGAAGGACATGTGTAGTAAACCGAAGAAGCAAACAGACAACTCAAATGATGAGCCCAGGCGACACATAGTCCTTTCGGAAAAAAGAAACATCGTCAGCATCGAGGGCAAAACAGACATGTCAGAAGATTATGATAAGTTTGACGAAATTCCTCCATTCACCGTGAAATGTTGACCCAAGCATTCTATTAGCTAAAGAGGATGCTCCTTACGCACGTAATGATCATAAGCAAGGCACATTCATGAAAAAGAAGACTATTGCCGTTCTAGATCATGATGTTTAATGTATTGTTTTAATCATTATGTAAGATATTGAGCATTCACTCTTATATTATTAAATTATGCTTATGTGATGGAGTTGTATTAAAATTGTTCTCAACACACATGTTAATATTAGCACATCTAGCTAGTAAAATGAACTAAAAAACTAATTGAAATATTTATTTTTTGTCTGAGAATAATAATCATAACATCAATCATATTTTTTTAGTAAATAAAATAAGAAATAAATTGAAAAAAACAAATTGAAAAAGACTGTGCTAGAATGTTTTAGTCCTGGTTCATGGCCCGAACCGGGACTAAAGGTGTCGGTGCCCTACCTTTAATCTCAGTTCGGGCCACGAACCGGGACTAAAATGTTCCTTTAGTCCCGGCTGGAGGTTCCAACCGGGACTAAAAGCCTCCCTCCTCTATAAAATGGCCAGTCGGCCGCAACTCTGTCTTTGTTGATCATTCTCCGGCAGAGGGAGCGAGGTGTGCTCCTGATTTTTGTTTTTAAGATTTCAGTGCGCCGAGGTTTTTTACGGTTAGTATTTCTTGTTCATTCTCTAGTCTTACCCAGTTAGTATTTTTTGTTCTTTTCTTTGTACGTAGAGAAATTTGAGTTTTACCGTATTGATGAGATTGATGAATTTTAGCACAATATTGAGTTATGAATTTGTTTGTAGTTTGCATTGATTGATGTTGCTGAGCTGAAGATGTTGCTTAGAATTTAGTTATGTAGTTTTTAGTTTTGTTTTTGTATTTAGTATATAGTTTTTTTGTGAGTAATATATAGATTTTAGTTAGAACAATGCCGAGGAGACAACGTCCGGTACCTTGTCGTGGTGGAGGGTGCGATAATCCTGTGTTGATGCCACAAATAAACCTGCCACGAGCAGCACACGCTCCTAGCCTCATTTTTTATGGGAAACAACATTGCAGTGCCCGCGTCTAACGAAGCTCGTTTCAATCGGGTAAATTAATTATCTAGTGCTTCAATATGTACATGTCAATGTATTGATTATTTCATGCAATTTATTAATGTGACTTACCCATAGCAGATTATTTTGCCAATCAAATGGTTTAAAGATGCAGTAATGCACATCGCTCTTCGATGCCCATTGGTTTACAGAGAGGTGAATAAGAACACCAGGAGGGTTCTCATTTCTGTTGAGATTAGGCAAAATGCCTTACGTGATCGGGGCCAAGTTGTGCATATCGACGTCGAATCGGGTGCCTGGCAACAGGAGCATGTTGTGGCTTGTGACACTGTAAGGCAAGCACTCTATCGAATCCAATTACTGGGTGGGCACGTTTTACCAGACTATAGCTACTTCAAGATAAAAGCTCTTAAGGCGGGTGGCCTCCCTGTGACACAAATGCCGAAATTAGTTACCCCTGAATATGAATCCATCTATGTAAGTTAACTATGATTCTTTTTTGAATTCCATCATTATTGTTAGGAAATAATGTGATTTTGTTATTTTTTATAGGACGACCTGTACTGTGGATACATGCATGTGTGCTCTGGGTTAGAACCAATACTAAAATAGGTACTTGATTACCTACGGTTCACATTCACTAAGCCATGTTGATATCGTGTTAATGGTGGATTTCAAGCGGACACAACCCTGCCACATGTGGACGCAAGTGGAACGACTAGGCAGACAAAAATTTATGGCGAGGTTTTGGATAAACCCTATAAGGCGGTTGATAGTGCGTTCATAGGGGCACTTGATTACGTTGACAGGTATCTAGGTGTTGAGATTGTTGACATAAACTATCCTTGTTGTCTCATGAAAAAGAATGGTATCAACGGAGATTAATTTAGTGGCATGCATTTTTATGAATCATGTTGTAATAAGAATTATTTTTAAATTTGTTGGACTAATTTTTATCATGTTGTAATAACACTAATTTTTATTAAGTGCGTTTTTGTTTCCCGTGCAAATCCAGCCGTCTTTTGGTTTAGTTTTAGTTCTTTTACTAAATAGACCAATATCTATTCATATATATCATTATTACCAACAAAACTGCAAAACTTTAATAAATAACATTTGCATATATTGTTGCTTTCATAAATTATTAAATATGATAATGTGAGTGGTATTATTTTGTTTATTAAATATTAGCCAAAAATTGATAATTAAAATAGTTGATGGGATGCATAGATTTTCTTAATAGACCATTCTATACTCACAAGCATTGTCCCTTTGCTTTTTTTGCGTGTGTACATGATGATCATACAGTGGCAAGGTGTATCTATAGCTAGGTAGTGACAGTCTGTAGCCATGAGACTTATGTCTTCCATAACCATGTATTAAGCAATAGTTGATGGAGTTTTTACTCTTCTCGATGGTTTTAATGTGATCCTTGGGACATTCAAATCTTTTAGGCTCACACTAAAACTATCGAGAAGTAAAAACTCCATCAACAATTGTTTAACATGGTTATGGAAGACTTGAGTTTCATGGCTACATACTGTCATTACCTAGCTGGAGGTTAACCTTGCCAATGTATGAACATCATATACATATGCATAATAGGTATGGGACAATACTTGTGAGCATTGTGTTGAATATTAAAAAAATATGTGTACATCACATCAAATAGATTAATTATATATTTTTTGCTAATATTTGATAAATAAACATTATATAACTCATATTAGCATGTTTATTAAATTTTGTAAGCTCTAATATAAGCAGCTGTTATTTTTTAATTTTTTGGCAATTTTTGTGGTGATAATGATATATAAGAATGAATATTCGTGTATTAGTAAAAGAAATAGAACTAAAATAAAAGGGGGCTGGATTTGCGCGGGAAGGAAAAACGCAGCCCCCTTTAGTCCCGGGTCGTAACACGACCCGGGACTAAAGGGGTTGCGTTTTCACGACCCGGGACTAAAGGGGTTGTGTTTTTCCTTCCCGCGCGAATTTACCCTACGACCCGGGACTAAAGGAGATCCTTTAGTCCTCCTTTAGTCCCGGGTCGTATTATGACCCCGGACTAAAGGATCCCCATTAGTCCCGGGCTAGTCCCGGGTCATAATACGGCCCGGGACTAAAGGGGGGTGGAGGGTTATAACCCCCCGGCCTCTTCTCCTTCTTTCTCTCTCGATCAGTCCTCGCTCCCTCCCCGTCGCGCCCTCGCCAGCCCGCGCCACCGNCCCGGCACCCCTGCTCTACGGGCCGCCGCCTGCGCCCCCGACGACGTCAGGCCGCCCTTGCTCCGGGCCAACCCTCTGCTCCGACCAGAAGGCAAATTGTGAGATAATTTTGTGTAAATTGTGTAGAAGAAGGCAAATGCATGTTTAGTATATCAATTATCTCAATTATATGTTATTTTCTAAATGGGATATCAAATTATATCAATTATCTCAATGTGTGTCTTTTTTTCGTTTTTATATGAATTTTGTGTAAATTGTGTAGAAGAAGGCAAATGCATGTTTAGTATATCAATTATCTCAATTATATGTTATTTTCTAAATGGGAGATCAAATTATATCAATTATCTCAATGTTTGTCTTTTTTGTTTTTATATGAATTTTGTGTAAATAGTGTAGAAGAAGGCAAATGCATGTCTAGTATATCAATTATCTCAATTATATGTCATTTTCTAAATGGGAAATCAAATTATATCAATTTTTGGTACTAGTTGGATATTAAGTGTGATTTTAGTTGATAATTATCTCATTTTTTTGGGATCAATTATCTCTTTTTTTGATAATACTTGGATATTAGTTTATATCAATTGTGAGATCAATTATCTCATTTTATATCAATTATCTCAATTACCTCAAATTTTTGATATTAGTTTATATCAATTATCTCAATTATTTCAATTTTTAGATATTAAATGGATCCGAGACTTAACGAAGAGGAAACCGACATCCTCCTAAGGGAAATGATTGTTGAAGGCAGTGGTGTCGACCGCGTCCCTGAAGCCGATGATGGCAGCAACACCGATCAGTACCTCAACATGTCCGATGAGGGAATTGAGCAGACAGATGGTGACGATGGCCAAGGCACCTATGGTGACGATGGCCAAGTCACCGACGGTGACGAGGTATATATATACATTAACACATTTTGTAATAATGTCACGATGTTTAAAGAGGTACATATATTAACAATTAAGTATCCTCTCTTAACTTTTAGTCCTCTGGAACGATGTCGACTTTAGGGAAAAGAGGACCGACAAAAAAGCTGGAGGGTCATTATATTGTCACACAAGTGGACGATATAGGCAAACCAATTGCCCCAGCTAATGTTGCAAGGAAGATGACAAATCAATGCGAGGTTCTTGTCAAAGATTATGTCCCAATTAGCATTCCAAGATGGAAATCTATGAAACGAGGGGATACTAACTTTGTCCCTCAAAGAGAGAAATATATGATCTGGCAGCAGCTACAAGAACATTTCACAGTGCCAGCAGGAACTGAGGATAGAGTGAAAGCTTGGGCTCTTTCGAAGATGGCAGAACAATTTCAGAGCTTTAAGAAGAAACTGTACAAAAAATTTGTTGACAAAAATCTAACGCCAACTTTCACAGGAGCATATGAAAAGCTAAGACCCTATTGGGCTACATTTGTGCAATACAAGCGTTCAAAACTTGGAAAGAAGCTTATGGAGACGAACAAATCTAATGCCGCCCAGAAAGCATACCATCACCGTCTCGGCCAAGGTGGCTACACTGCAGCAATTCTAAAATGGAACAAGATCTACGTGATAGAAGTATCACACCACAGACAGTAACTTGGACTGAGCGTGCATGAAATTGGTATTATGCCCATGGCGGAACATTGGCCGCGGATACCGGGAAATGCATCTTTGGACAACAAATACAACAAGCAGTAGAGAGATTTATGTAGGCCATAGATACAGTTGACAAGGGAGAGTTCCACCTGGACAGAGAAAAGGATGAGCTCATGTTTGCTCTGCAGAATTCCAAGCATCCTGGACGGACGCGAGGCAAAGGAGGGGTTCCGTGGAAGTATGGGTTTGCCGACTGCATTGAGTCTTATAGAAGTCGCAGCAGAAGAAAAAATGAGGAGTTAGAGAAGATGCGATGACTTGAGGAAAGGATACTGCAGAACGAACAAGCACTTAGCGCTCAGCAGCAAAGCTGTGGATTCGCCGGCGCTTTAGTAGACACAATCAGCCCTACCCAGCGTCATCGAAGCAGTTGCACGTCCACTGACGTCCCAAATGATGCTCAAGTCCAACGCTACCCTGTGGACGATATAATCAGGCGGACGACCTGTGAGCTACACAGTCCATTCAAGAACTTAACATTCAAGGTGGCGTACGGTAGTGCTTTGCCGAGTCAAGAAGGAGATCTCTACCATGGAGGGCAAATACCTGCCGGCTATGCTAGAGTTGGGGTGGAGTAGGTCTTGGCCGAGTACGAATCACTCCAGCTTGACATTCCTGGAGGTGACGGGGAGACGAAACTAGAAGAGGCAGTTCATGGTGTTATCCTATGTGAGAAGCGTTACATCGTCTTAACTCCTGAGGGGCCTTCGTCGTCACCCCAAAGCTCAAGGCCATCTCCGCTGCCTCCAGCTCTGCAGTCCTCGCCACAGCAATATTCGCCTGTTCTCCCTGAACAAAGGTCTCCGTCGCCTACAACTCAGCAATCTCCGTCGCCTCCAGCTAAGCAATCTCCACCGTCTGCAGCTCCGCCGGCAAAGAAAGCTAAGCAACAAAAAGCCAAGGCACTAACAAAGCCACCGACAAAGAAGCCAGCAAAGCAGCCAAAGAAAGCCAAGGAACCTGTCAAGCTACCATTGGAAAAATCTGATGAGGAGTGCAAGCAACAAAGTCTGGCTGAGGTTAAAGAGTTCTTAAAAAAGAAGGAGCCCGAGAAAAAAGAAGTACTTGATTTTGCTAAGTCAGCTTTTTTTATTGGCATGTCTAAAGAAACTAAGAAGATAGTGTTGTCAGACTATGACCGCTCTATTAAGAAATTGTATGAGAAGAATAAAGGGGAGGAGAAGGAGCAACGGAGGCAACAGAGCCAAGAGACTACCGGGAGCCAAAAGAGCGTCAAGCAACAAAGGAAGGGAAAGGTTGTTGCTCAGCTCGGTGAGCAGGAGAAGCAAATAATTGATCCACTCATAGTGAATGATGGACTTGGACCGGTCGACGTGCTTGATTTTTGCAAAGGAGCAGGATTGACGCTCTCGCAAATGCTGAATGAGAATGAGACCCGAAAGGCTATACCAAGGTGGCCATTTCAGCTTGGCTTATCTCTAGTTGATCCCGATACTACCACATGCTGTCAACAAAAATATACAGCTTACATGAATGATACATTAAGGTATCGGGCGCAGGCCAGAAAATGGTGGGATTGAAGATTAGAAATGATGACTACTTTCGTGGCGATAATGTTATGTATCTGGAATTCTCAGAAATATACCAGATATACCATAGGGATGCCCTCGACTTGTTTCTCCTCAGCTGCTGGGTGCTGTAAGTGCTTCATTGATTTCTAAATTTAACGTCTCCTATATATTGTCAATGGTATTATTAAACATTTCTTTCTTTTAAATGGTATCCTGTAGAATGGAGATTGAAGAATGCAGGAAAACTCATACTTCCACTTGGGCTTCATCGACCCAAAAATTGTAAACCAGCATATGTTACAAAATTTTTATGAAGACACAATGAATAACATTGACAAATTCTTACGTGTACAACATTACAAGACAATGATTCTATTTCCTTACAACTTTGAGTGGGTACTTTTACTGTCTTGTGCATCTTCCAATTTTCTTTGTAACCTAATTTTTATTTCAATTGGCATGACCCTGGTACAAAACATGCATGTAAATAGGTTCCATTGGATATTATTTGTTATACAACCGGACATAAGCTTGTTCACCGTCATGGACTCATTGAGGGGACCACGGGATGTGTACCAACCAATGATTGACCTCCTTCAAAAGTAATTTCCGTCCTCGCACTATTATTCCTCTTTAGATCAGCTGAGAATTCGATTTATTTCATATGTTGTGCGCAGATGTTGGAAAAAGTTTCGTGCAGAGCAGGAAGGTCCATTCAAGGAACAACTTGGTATTAAGGGAGACTTTCTGGTAAATACTAATATACACAGACACACATCTCATTTTGTTTGTTTCATTATCGTGAATATGCATGTAATGATTTGACCATTTGTCCTATAAAGTGTTATAGGCAGAATGAAGGCACCAATTTATGTGGATATTATGTTTGTGAGTTCGTGTACACTCTTGTAGGGCATAGGACGATCTGCAGTAATTAGAAACTGATGGTATGTTCCATTTCCACATATATCTATATGTATGTATGTATGCATGTGAGTCATAATAATATTATTTATAATTTTCTATTAACCACATCCTCACATGATGCATATGAAAGATGAGATCTTACCGATCCAAAGAGTCGCGGCGATTCAAGAGGTACTCTGCGGATTTATAATCGATGAGGTCGTGAGCAAGACAGGGACGTTCTGGTGGGATAGTCACGAGGTGGATAGAAGGAGCAAATATTAGGCACTTTGTAAATATACATATATATGCTACTTTGAAATCTTGGTGTAAATATTAATATTCGTCTTTCAAAACTTGTTGTAATTAAATATATATGTAAGTTTAATATTATTAGCGTATATATTAATATTAATATTAATATTTTAATGCATTAGTCAAGTATAACTAATATGTATATGAACATATATGTATATTAATATACATATATGTATATTAATATACAGATATAATACGCATCTCTGTATAAAAAAAATCAAAAAAAAGAAGAAAAATAGAAAAGAAAAAGCCCTTTAGTCCCGGGTGGTAACACCAACCGGGACTAGAGGGGCTCCACGCGCGCCGCGTGAAGCCCCTCTAGTCCCGGTTGGTGTTCCCACCCAGGATTAAAGGGGCCTTTTAATCCTGGGCGCCATAGTCCCGGTTGCGGAACCGGGACTAAAGCCGGTTTCTCTACCAGTGCGACACGAAGACCTGGCAATTAGTCGCGGTTGGTGTTAGGTGGAAGCTGGTGCTTGGCGATTGATGTGGGGTACGTTGTTCTGCTGCTGATGTTAATTTGCTAATTTGCGACTGACGAGAGGAGCAGTGAGAAAAGGATCGAGCAGACTTCGCCTGAAGCCCTTGAACAAGAGACGGCATGGGTTGGATTGGATGGTTGTCTGGTGCTTGGCGTTATAGAAGGGATATGCATATGCTACTTGTTTGCATATGCTGGTGGCGCCTGTTGGGGACAGAAGTGGTAACTGGAGAGACAAAAGGTAATATATGGTGAGTAAATACTAGAGTTCAGATTCAAGGATAATTTTAAGAATAGCCTCTTCAAAAGGCTCCATGTGGTTTGGCCTAGAACAATTTAACCTGCGAATAAACTTGACTATAAAACTTTGATACAAATAATTAGAATACTTTCTGTAATCAAATAATTAATTCAAAAAATACAAAATTATGGCATAATTCAAGTAAGTATATTTAGCCCAGGAATTGATGGGTTTTCAGAAGAAATTGATGAAATGAGAATTAGGGTTTAGAGCAGCAACTATGCTTTGGAATTTTGGAAATTCAGAAAAGATACAACGGGATAAGTATGTGATCAGATACTTGGGTTTCAAATATACCCAGTTACGATAAACTTGAACTGAGCCAAAAAAACTGACAATAAGCTCAAAGAGTGATATCTAGATTCCGACACTAAGATCGAACTCAACTCGAGATGAGTTGAGACACGACAAGATTTGAAATTAGAGATGACACTAGAAAATTGATAGATTTGACTCTGGATTACTTTACCTTAGGGCTGTCAAAAAAGCTCGAGGCTCGCAGATCGCTCGAACTCGACTCGCTAAAAGCTCGGCTCGAGCTCGGCTCGAGCACAAAACAAGCCAAGCCCGAGCTCAGTCCCAGGCTCGCGAGCCCCGGCGAGCCGATCTCGAGCAGCTCGTCAAAGCTCGATAGCATTTTTTACGTTCACCTCCTTGTCTGCAAAGGCTGCAACATGCTTTTCCTCCCAAAGTCCTCACCGGCAATTCAGTCTTCAGCAAGGCTGTCGCACCCTCATCAGGCCATTTCAGCCTACCTCAGCCCAAGAAAAAAAGCTTCTCACATCTCCTACCCTGCTCCCACGCCAAAGCGGCGGTGGCGGCGGCGTACAGCGAGGTCCGAGGGCGAGGAACAGCTCTACCGGCAGACGAGCATGGAGACAGCTCGAGCGGCTCGTGGCCGGCGGCAGCGGGTAGGTCCTTGGGGCTCGGGGATTGGGGCGGTGTTTGTCGATTGGGGGCACAGCACATGGTGCAAGCTCTGTTGGACAGAGGCAACGGCGCTGTGCCCCGGAGGTTCCAGACTCCCAGTGGCCAGTAGCAAGAACAGGTACCCATTTTTTGCTATTGTTGAGAGAGACCTGAGTGGTGGTGGCATTGATTGGGTGCATCTTTAATAGAAGTTGACTCTGTTGGATCCTCGGGAGAGACCAGCAGATTCGGTGTCTGTGCTCTTGTAACTGAAGCTTTGCTGTGAGCCTGTGATCAAGCTTAAATTAATCATGTTTTCTGTAGCGGTTAAACTTGGCATCTGATTAATCCTACTAAAACATCCATTTTGCCATGCGCTCCAATTAATAATTTATACTGTGAGCTCCAAGAAAGACCGTGAACCTGCTTGCCTTGCCTGTTGCCTCTGCTCAGCGATTGTTTGCAAACGAGCTCATCCAAGCCGAGCTCGAGCCTTTGCGAGTTTGAGTCGAACCGAGCTCGAGCCTGTCTGTAGGCTCGGATGGATCTCAGGCTCGGCTCGAGCTCGGCTTGAGTTGCTGTCAAGCTCGAGCTTGAGGTGCCAGGCTCACTCGAGCTCGGTTCGTTGACAGCCCTACTTTACCTGGTCTTTCCCTCGCATTGTGGTTTATGTTTTTATCATATTATCAATGTTGAAGAAGCAACTTTACTCATTCAATATGGCAGTGTTCCACACCAAACAAGAGACAACGGAGAGGCACCAAAGCTAGATGGAACGCTGATCAGCAATTGAAGAGCTCTGTATATTTTTTTTTGTCCTGTAGCAACGCACGGGCATATTTGCTAGTTAATTATAAATGATGGTGTGGTTTACTAGTTTGGGCAATAATACAAAGTTAAGAGGGTGGGCTGTTTCGCTGGGCCTCCTATTCTAGTATATTCTTTTTCCTATCATTTGATTATTTTTATACAGTTTTTGAAATTAAGCCACAAACCGACAGTGTAAACCATTATGCAGTAGCGAACACAAGTCGGCGGTGACGTCCTCGTATCGTTGCTCCTTAGGTGGCCAGTCACCGGAGATCTCATCAGGAAGAAAAAAAAATGTCTCCTCGGCGGCGTTGAAACAAATTTCATTCTCGCCAAGTACAAGTTGTACACGCAAATTAAGGATGTAAACAGATGCATGTATCTATCTAATAGGATCGATGAAATGTTCCTGTGCCTTAGCCGACTGCATGGGCTGCCCATAAGTTGTAACTGCCTATGCACTGCAGCTATAGGTTGCTGTTGCTGACCTATTATTGAGATAGTAACTTGGCGCCTTTGTACACTTGATGAGACGTAACCGTAACCCACCTAGACACGTGCATATCAGTCTAAGTCGTCCACGTTTGATCAGTTTCTAGCGAATTAAGTTTATATTTATTGCTCTAAATAAATTTATTATAAAATATATTTATAACTAATCTAATAAGATTTGTTTCATATGATAATATTAATATTTTTTATCTATAATTGATCAAATTTGAGATATTAAAATATGACACTGTATCAGAATTATTTTTTTGGACGATGGGAGCAGTAATTTGACGCCACACTTATGGAAGGTCGTACAAGGTTGTTAGGGATTGCCGTGCTGTTCACATCCTGTTTATGTGAGAGGGAATAGATGCTGTCCAATTATTTTTTTTTTTGACGGGGAGATGCTGACCAATTATTTTGAGATAATAATTTGACGGCACACACTTGATGACGTACAATGTTGTTAGGGGTTGCCGTGCTGTTCACATCCTATTTATTATGTGAGATGAAATATCAATCTCAAAGACGTCCGTCGAGCAAGTTTTAAATGATTGCGTGACAAGGAAAGGGTCGTGGCAGTTCCATCACTAGTAGAAAAACCGGTTTTAGTCCCGGTGCGGAGCCGGCGTTAGTCCCGGTTCCGCAACCGGGACTACGGCGCCGAGATTAAAGGCCCCGGCCTTTAGTCCCGGGCATTTATCCGAGACTAAAAGCCCCCTTTAGTCCCGGTTGGTCTCCACGTGGCGCGCAGGGTGCCTCTAGTCCCGGTTGGTGCTACCAACCGGGACTAAAGGGCTTTTTTTTATTTTCTATTTTTCTTTTTCTTTTTCTTTTCTGGTTTCTTTTATACAGAGATACATATTATACCTGCATAATAATATACATATATGTTCATATGCGTATTAGTTATACGTCACTAATGCATTAAACTATTAATACGGATATTAATATATACGCTAATAATATTAAACTTACATATATATTTAAATAAAACAAATTTTGAAAGACGAATATTAATATTTACACCAAGATTTACAAAATGCCTAATATTTGCTCCTTGATCGACCTCGTGTCCATCCTACCAGAACGCCCCTGTCTTGCTCACGACCTCATCAATTATAAATCCGCAGAGTGTCTCTTGAATCGCCACGACTCTTTGGAGCGGTAAGATCTCATCTTTCATATGCATCATATGAGGATGTGGTTAATAGAAAATATAAATAATATTATTATGACTCACATGAATACATACATACATACATACATATATATATGTAGATATCAATAGAAATGGAACATACCGTCAGGTCCCAATTAGTGACGATCGTCCTATGCCCGACAAGAGTGTGCATGTACTAAAGTAAAAACATGAATTAACTAAAGTATAAATATAAACTAAGTAAAGTATAAATATGAATTAACTAAAGTATAAATATGAACTAAGTAAAGTATAAATATGAATTAACTAAAGTATAAATATGAACTAAGTAAAGTATAAATATGAATTAACTAAAGCATAAATATGAATTAACTAAAGTATCAATATGAATTAACTAAAGTATAAATATAAAATAGGATAAATAACTAAAGTATCAATATGATTTAACTAAAGTATAAATATGAACTAAGTGTTGACATGGAAAATCGGCGGTTGTATCTTCCACGTGCAGCACACGAAGACCAGGGAGATCTGCTTCGCTCCAGTGCCAGCCCACACTCCAGTTTAGGTTCGCAGCGTGCCAGTCAATTTGACCTGAAATTGACAAGGGGATAAAACAGTTAAATTACTTTTTGATTGTGCCGGCTTTATTCCAAACGATGGAGGAATGTCGGATTTTAGCCAAGACCCAATCAGGCACGTGTCGGCC
Source organism: Alloteropsis semialata (assembly GCA_004135705.1). Lineage (NCBI taxonomy): Eukaryota > Viridiplantae > Streptophyta > Magnoliopsida > Poales > Poaceae > Alloteropsis > Alloteropsis semialata. The sequence goes on along the minus strand of CM014276.1, from coordinate 40,504,103 downwards.
AATACCAATCGGACCTCAAAATCGGACTTCATTGATGACGTCAATCAGACCGAGTAATCGGACCTCAATCAGACACCAAATCGGACCTCAGAATCGGACCAATCAGGATCGGACCTTGATTAATATAACATATCAGCCTTTGAATAATAAATAAAGCATAAAACAAGGCCAATATGTAAAATAATGGATCAGCTGTGTCTTTAAACAAGATATCAAATAATCAAAGTGTAAGCCGATACATTGTCCACCTTGCCTAGTTGCCAGTTTGACTCATCTTATCGGACCATCTAACCAACCAATCGGACTATAGCCTTTTCAGAGAAATCTAGCTCCGACGTAGGGAATCTAGATTTCTCCAACTATGATCAGATCGGATAGCTAGATAATCAAACTCAACTCATCAACCTGTCAATTAAACAAGATGCTCGCACAGGTGTTGACCAGATTAAGCAAATAAGCAGATAAAACATTAACAGGTCGTTCTGATTCTAAGATATGCTACCAAATAATCAAGCAAGATCTAGCTCCGACGTAGGGAATCTAAACCACACTTAACATTCAAATAGCAATAAGGCATAACCAAAGCTTCCTTTGATTAATCAAGATGAATCTAGCTCCGACGTAGGGAATCTAGACCAAGCATGACAATCAAAGATCAATCTAATCATATTGCGAAGATCCAGCTCCGACGTAGGGAATCTACACCAGCGCAATACTCAAAGAACAACCAGATTAAACCACAAAGCATGGATCGGACCTAGAATGATGCTGTAAGATAAATATTGCTTAAATCAGACCAAGACCAATGCTCAAAGCCGTTGAAGAAGTAGAATTGATTCACATGGCGTAGATCTAAACCAATCTAGCAACTCCAAACAAACCGCAAAAACTGCCTTTAGTAACCAAGATTACTCTAGCTCCGACGTAGGGAATCTAGACTAATCTTGATATCTAGCT
>CM014276.1:40462739-40500190 GCA_004135705.1 Alloteropsis semialata | reverse complement strand
ATTTGTGCCCCTTACTTGAATGTGGAAAAATTTGGCCGATCAAGTCAATTCCCCATCTTCTAAACGGCCATGGCTTGATAACAGGGTTCATGGCCGATGCTGGAGCCCTTTGAATGTTTCCATATCTTTGACATTCTTGGCATCCTTTATAATATTCAAAACAGTCTTCTAAAATCGTCGGCCAATAATACCCATTTTTTCTGATCATCCATTTCATCTTGAACGCCGATTGATGAGCCCCGCAAACACCTTCATGAATTTCTTCCATTAAAACCTTGGCTTCTTCAGGTCCGATACATCTCAACAGGACTCCATCAATCGAGCGAAAATAAAGCACTCCTTCAACCAAGACATGCCTGATCGATTTATAGCGTATTTTTCTAGAAGTCTTGACAGAAGAATCCCTCAAATATTCAATGATTTCTCTCCTCCAATCTCCTTCTGGTATCTCCTGCACCATCACATCGGACATAGGCCGATAGCCAGACGCTTTTTGCGCCAGCCGATTTGCTTCTTCGTTATGATGTCTTGGAACATGCTTAAGAGTTACCAAGGCGAATTGACTAATCAAATCTCGGTATTTTTCAAAATAAGATAACAGAGCATCCATCTTGCAATCATATTTGCCGAGTAACTGATTGATAATCAGCAAAGAATCTCCAAATACCTCAACAAACTGAGCGCCGATTTCTTTAAGAATCTGGAGACCTTTCATCAATACTTCATATTCCGCCTGATTATTTGTGCATTTCTCAATTGGAAAAGCAAATTCAAACCTTGCCCCCCGAGGCGAAATAATAACCAGGCCGATTCCACAACCATCACTGCAAGAAGAACCATCAAAGAATATAGTCCAAGGAACCGCGTCAACCACATCAGCCTTTTTCATCGGACCAGATACATCAAGCTCCATAATGCATTGCTCAACAGCATTAATGTTAGGTCCACAATGATCAGCAACTAAATCAGCCATTATCTGCCCTTTTACCGCTTTGGCTGATTCGTATCTAAGATCAAATTCGGTCAGAGCAAAAATCCACTTGCCAATTCTCCCTTTCATGATTGGCATCGATAACATATATTTGATCACATCCTCTCTACAGATCACAGTACACTCGGCCGATAGCAAATAATGCCTTAATTTTGTACAAGAAAAATACAAACAAAGGCAAAGCTTCTCCACATATGAGTACCGAGTCTCAGGATCTAGTAATCTTCGGCTTAAATAGAATATAACTCGTTCTTTCCCATCAACCTCTTGAATCAAAACAGAACCGATTGCATGATTAAAAGCCGATAAATAAAGCTTGTACGGCTTACCCTTTTGTGGTGGAATAAGAACTGGCGGATATGCTAAATATTGCTTGATTTCATCCAATGCCTTTTGATGTTTAGGCTCCCAAACCAATTCTTCTTCATTTTTCAGCTTCAATAGAGGAGTAAATGCCTCCAATCGGACCGACAGATTTGATATAAACCTCCTCAGAAAATTAATCTTTCCAATCAAACTCTACAATTCCTTCTTGTTTACTGGAGGTTCAATATCATCAATCGCCTTGCGGTTCCGATCATTTACCTCAATTCCTCTCTCATGTACCAAGAAACCGAGAAATTGGCTGGCCGATACGCCAAAAGCACACTTGAGCGGATTCATCTTCAATCCATGTTGCCTTGTACACTCCAGCGTCTCCTTCAAATCGGCCAAATGATCTTGATAACCTTTTGATTTGACTACCACATCATCAATGTAGATTTCGACTATCCTGCCGATCAGCCTATGAAAAATATAATTCATAGCACGTTGATAAGTAGCACCGGCATTTTTCAAACCAAAATTCATAACAACCCACTCATATAAACCGAGAGCACCTAGACATTGGAATGCAGTTTTGGGAATATCTTCTTCCGCCATGAAAATCTGATTATAACCAGCATTACCATCCAGGAAACTCATCACTTTATGGCCTGATGCTGCATCAACAAGCATATCGGCCACCGGCATCGGATACTCATCCTTCGGGGTTGCCTTGTTCAAGTTCCTGTAATCAATGCAAACACGTAGCTTTCCATTCTTCTTATAAACAGGAACTATATTTGATACCCACTCAGCGTATCAACATGGCCTGATAAACTTAGCTTCAAATAGCTTTGTTATTTCGGCCTTAATTGGCTCATGCATCTCAGTCTTGAACCTTCTTGCATACTGCTTGTGTGGTCGATACCCTGGTTTGATGGGTAGCCGATGTTCAACAATATTACGGCTTAAACCTGGCATTTCATAATATTCCCAAGCAAAACAATCAGAATATTCTTTCAAAAGTTTTATTAACTCCTGCTTATACTCGGGATCCAACTTAGCACTGATATACGTCGGCCTTGGTCTATCACCAGATCCTATATCTATTTCTTCTAATTCATCGGCCGACGTAAATCCAAACCCTAATTTGCCGAACTCACTTCGGTCTTCAAGGTCTTCTATACAATCATCCATTTTAAAACAAAGTCTCAGAGCCGACTGCTTGGATCGGCTGTAGTCCTTGATCGGACACCTTGAGGAAGTCACCATCCCATGCTTTCCCTGACAGGCATTCAATTCCTTCAAACTCCCAAATCGTTGACTCAGCTGTAGCAATGCTAACCGAATCATCAGCTGGGACGATCTCCACATTATTGCCTTGCCATTGGATCAAACACTGATGCATTGTGGATGGGATACAGCAATTGGCATGAATCCAATCTCGCCCGAGGAGCATGCTGTAGGAACCTTGTCCATCAATCACAAAGAAGGTGGTCGGCAATGTTTTGCTGCCGATGGTCAATTCAACATGAATTGCCCCCCGAGGCTCTGAAATGTTTCCGCCAAAATCCTTGAGCGTCATATTAGTCTTGATCAGATCATCAATCCCTTTTTCCAATTTGCGGAACGTGGAATAAGGCATGAGATTGACTGCAGCTCCTCCATCAACCAGCATCTTGGTCATCGGCTTCCCATCAACGTATCCCTTGATGTACAGAGGTTTCAGGTGCCGATATCCGTTTGCATTTGGCTTCTCAAAGACAGCCTTCTCTGAATCAAGAACCAAGCATGCAGCGGCTTCCTCCAGTTCATAATCGACCTCATCATTGTCCTGTTCATTAGGAGCAGCAAAATCAAAAGGCAACATCAAAACCATGTTTATTGCGGCCGATGTGCTTGCTTCATCATCATTGGCCATCTTGATGCGCCATGTCTTCTTTTCTTTTGCCAATTCCTGCTCCTGAATCTGCTCATGATAGCGCAACCTCTGAACACGTCTCTTTTTGGACCTAGAAATCCCTGATGGGCACCACTGTCCAGGCTTCATTGGAGGTTCTTTAGTCCGATCCTGAACTGGAGCCTTCTCTTCTATTTTTTCAGGGCCAAGAACATCAACCTGGCCTTCGATATTTTTATGGCCATGAGCATCAACTCGGCCTTCATCTCTTTGATGATGATCATCAATCCTGACGCCGATCCGTTCATGAACTGATCGTCGACCTCTCTTGGAAGCTTTGTATTCTTCATATTGGAAACTGCATTCAGGACAATCTGCTTTTGATGGCAATCTAAACTTCTCGTTCCAGCAGAATATGTAGAAAGGACACCCCCAATGATCATCATCCTGATCATACCGGTCATAACCTTGACGCTTGTCTATATGCCAACCGGACCTATAACCGTATTGATGACGATCATCGATTCTATCATCAAACCAACGCCTGCCATCGATCCTGTCATCATATCGGCGTCGGCCATCGGACCATTCATCATATCGGCGTCGGCCATCGAACCTGTCATCACGTCGGCGCTGATCATCAAACTCTTCATCGAGCCGCCTTGCTTGATACTCGCGCCTCCGACGTCGTCGTTCCTCGCGTTCTTCCCATGCTCGGACTGCTGCTAGTTGCCTCTTGTACTTATTAATCAACATCTGGGAAGTCACACGCGGCCGATATCCACCAGGAGCATTAGATTCACGCCCAAATGCCTGATGATTCCTCTGCAGCTCTTCAACGGTAACTTGAACTGTAGGATCAACGGCACCAGAACTCTTGGCGTGATCCGATGTAAGCACCTTAAACTTCCCCTTTTCATCAGCATCAACCATATTAACAGAAAAGGAGAAATTAGCAAAGTTATTAGGAAAGGGATGACCGTCGATCTTCATGGCTTTCTTGTTATCTTCAAATTTGATCTTGCCAGATTCTATAGCCAATTGGATCTCCCTCCTGAATACCTTGCATTCATTTGTCTCATGAGAAGTCGAGTTATGCCATTTGCAATATTTGCGTTTCTTCAACTCATCGGCCGATGGAATAGAATGATTTGGAGAAAGCTGGATAAGCTTCTCACTGAGCAGTAAATCAAAAATCTTATCGGCCTTAGTTATATCAAATCCAAACTTCTCAGGGTTCTGCTTGATCCATGGGAGCGATACTGGCTTCTTGGATTTGGTCCATTCAGCTATGTTGACATCAGCTTCCTCTTCAGATTCAGAGAGATAAGATACTTGTTTGGAAAACTTTACACACTTTATCTCTTGATATCGGACCTCATGGGCTGACACCTTCTGAACCAGTTGTCCCAATATCTCAAACTCCTGAGCAGAAAACTTTTCTTTGATTGGCGCAAGCAAACCCTGGAATGCAAGCTCGGCCAACTGCATATCAGATAGCTTCAAACTATAGCACCGATTCCTAGTGTCACGGAACCGTTGAATATACTCCTTGACGGTCTCATCGTTTCTCTGCCTGATAGCAATCAAATCGGAAATCTTCATCTCGTTGAGACCAGAAAAGAAGTATTTATGAAACTGCTTCTCCATATCGGACCACCCTGTGACTGATCCTGCTGGCAACGACGTAAACCAGGTAAACGCCAGCCCTGACAATGACAGAGGGAAAAATCTGAGCCTGAGTCCCTCCTCTGAAGCAGCTTCACCACATTGAGCCAGAATCGACTGACATGCTCAATAGTGGTCATATCATCCTGCCCGGAGAATTTGGAGAAATCCGGTACTCTATAACGCGGAGGAAGTGGCACTGCATCAAAGTAAGACGGATACGGATGCCGATACAACCTCGCTTCATCTTTAGGCTTCAAGCCGAATTGATTTTGGACCACCTCGGCTATTTTCTGTGACCAATCAGACTGTTGACTTCCAAGTGGCATTCCATCAGCTATATCCATCACATAATTATTGTAATCACCGACCATACGCTGATGTGAAGGAATCTCTGTACGTAGTCTTGCAGCTGCAGGTTGTTTCTCTCCTTCGTTTAGAGTTCTAGCATATTTTTCACCATGTGGGCCGACAATAGTTCCATCGGCCATCAACAGAAAACCGTTGGCCAGTTCAACAGGAGATGGTGGAGCAATCAGAATCTGTGGAGCAACGGTCATTGCATTATCTGTAGTTTCTTTGCCTTTTCCTGATCCTGATGCCCCTGCAGAATCTGCTATAAACACTGGACCTTTCAAGCAAATAGCATCGTCCACCGCCTTCTTGATGAGATTATCTAATGAATTCACCAAAGTGCCTGACTGATTAATCAGTGCATGATGAACAGCCTGGTGAATCATATCTGTCATATTGACCTGATACTCCCAAGCATCAGTTGTCTTCTTGATCAATTCTGGATCTGGGAGAGGACCTTTGAGTATAGGGCCTGAACGATTACGCCCAAATTGGCCAAGGCAGAGCTTCTCAAACGCATCGATCTGAGCCTGAACTGCATCTAATTGAGCTTTAGACAGATCGGCCTTTGTAATGGGAATGGCCGTCTCAGGCGTCTTATTCTTGTCATTCTTAGCCTTCTCAACAGCTTCCTTTTCAGCAGCAAGTCTTGCTGCAGTTTCTTGTTCAGCATCAGACGACGACATCTTGGAATTTGTTTCTCGTGTCCCACCGAGCGTGCCAAAAATGTGTTGACGTGGAAAATCGGCGGTTGTATCTTCCACGTGCAGCACACGAAGACCAGAGAGATCTGCTTCGCTCCAGTGCCAGCCCACACTCCAGTTTAGGTTCGCAGCGTGCCAGTCAATTTGACCTAAAATTGACAAGGGGATAAAACAGTTAAATTACTTTTTGATTGTGCCGGCTTTATTCCAAACGATGGAGGAACGTCGGATTTTAGCCAAGACCCAATCAGGCACGTGTCGGCCGATACCAATCGGACCTCAAAATCGGACTTCATTGATGACGTCAATCAGACCGAGTAATCGAACCTCAATCAGACACCAAATCGGACCTTAGAATCGGACCAATCAGGATCGGACCTTGATTAATATAACAGATCAGCTTTTGAATAATAAATAAAGCATAAAACAAGGCCAATATGTAAAATAATGGATCAGCTGTGTCTTTAAACAAGATATCAAATAATCAAAGTGTAAGCCGATACATTGTCCACCTTGCCTAGTTGCCAGTTTGACTCATCTTATCGGACCATCTAACCAACCAATCGGACTATAGCATTTTCAGAGAAATCTAGCTCCGACGTAGGGAATCTAGATTTCTCCAACTATGATCAGATCGGATAGCTAGATAATCAAACTCAACTCATCAACCTGTCAATTAAACAAGATGCTCGCACAGGTGTTGACCAGATTAAGCAAATAAGCAGATAAAACATTAACAGGGTCGTTCTGATTCTAAGATATGCTACCAAATAATCAAGCAAGATCTAGCTCCGACGTAGGGAATCTAAACCACACTTAACATTCAAATAGCAATAAGGCATAACCAAAGCTTCCTTTGATTAATCAAGATGAATCTAGCTCCGACGTAGGGAATCTAGACCAAGCATGACAATCAAAGATCAATCTAATCATATTGCGAAGATCCAGCTCCGACGTAGGGAATCTACACCAGCGCAATACTCAAAGAACAACCAGATTAAACCACAAAACATGGATCGGACCTAGAACGATGCTGTAAGATAAATATTGCTTAAATCGGACCAAGATCAATGCTCAAAGCCGTTGAAGAAGTAGAATTGATTCACATGGTGTAGATCTAAACCAATCTAGCAACTCCAAACAAACCGCAAAAACTGCCTTTAGTAACCAAGATTACTCTAGCTCCGACGTAGGGAATCTAGACTAATCTTGATATCTAGCTCCGACGTAGGGAATCTAGACTTAAAGTGCAGTCCGATAAACGATAATCTGTTGAATAATCAATATTGATCTAGCTCCGATGTAGGGAATCTATATCAATCTTGATTATCCAGAGATAAATCGGTTGAACAGTATAAACGAGAAAAGGCGATGCGCCTCAATTCAAAGCCTATACTAGTTCGATAAATTGACTAACTTACTGGTAAGCCGGAGATCAGAACTGATGCAGCCCGTCCACCAATGAGCTTCGTCGGTAACTACTACTAGGGTTTTTGGCGTGAAGCCGGGTTGTATTGATTGTGAGAATAGTTTTTTACAATGGACGAGGGTTCATATTTATACCCTGGTCATGGAGAGTCCTGATCGGACCAGACTAACTTACGGATAAAGTAAACTAAGCTTAACATAAAACGGGACTCCCATACGCCTTCTGAAAAGGAAATAGTCCCTGCATCTGATACGCTTTCTTCTTAGCCGACGCGCCCTTCTTCTTTTATCCATCACCACATCGGACTTATTGTTTCATCGGACTCCCCTCCAGCATCGGCTTCCTTCTCTGTCATCTTCGGCTTTGACCAGTCAATGGGTCCACCAGCCTTACCACGTCACCTCATGACTCAGCATATCTGGTGCGAAAATCTTGTGTCAACACTAAGTAATGAACTAAAGTATAAATATGAATTAACTAATTAACTAAAGTAAAAAATATGAATTAATAATTAGGATAAATAACTAAAATATAAATATAAATTAAATATAAATTAAAAATTAAATTGTGCTAAAAAACAAAACTCCCCCATCTCTCCATTTCACTAAAACTCAAATTTCTCTATGTATAAAGGATGAAACAAGATATACTAACCGTGAAAGATGAGAGGTTGAAGATATGCTCCTTTTAGACCACTTAGAGGAGCTAAATCTTCAAAATTCAAGAAAAAAATGGGCATGACCTCCTCTAACTCCGGCCGGCGCCATGAACGAGCTCTTTCATGGCTCGACCGGGCTGGGGGAGGAAGAAGATATTTGTAGGGGACCTTTTAGTCCCGGTTGGTGGCTCCAACCCGGACTAAAAGGTCCTCTTTAGTCCCGGCTGGAGCCACCACCCCCTCTAGTCCCGGTTGGTGGCTCCAGCCGGGACTAAAAGCCCCCCTTTAGTCCCGGTTGGAGCCACCAACCGGGACTAAAGCCCCCAGGCGCCCCCCCAATTGGACCCGGGACTAATGCTCCCTTTAGTCCCGGTGCCAAATATGGCCAGGACTAAAGGGGGGGAACCGAAGGTGGTTTCTCCAGTAGTGCATGGAAGCTAAAAATGGATAAGAGAGATGTGAAGTCCTTAGTCGTAAATAAATAAAAATATAGAGATGTTTTACAGTGGTTGAAAAGGTATCAGGAGGAACCACGAGATATCTTTCCTATTTTAGTAAGTTACTCTAAGGTACCAGGAGGTACCTTTCCAATTTTGATATCGGTCCCGTCTATTTTTGGTACCGGTCCACTTATTTTGGTACCGTTTGGTACCTTTTTCTAGGTACCTCTTGGTACACCTTTTATGTTTCAACCGTTGAATTTAACTTGATAAACGGTCCTAATTTGTTTCAACCATTGTAAAATTCCTCAAAAATATAACATTGTTAGAGACCGGAAAACCTATATACATTCTCCGGAAGCTTTTTTTTTCCTTCCACACCTTCCATTGTTAGAGATTCCTGCAATGGAGATCACAGTTAATGGTTCAGGTGCAGAGTTGCTTTGCCACCGCGGGTGGAAAGTTGGTGTATAGGCGTTAGGAACCAACGGGATGAGGTAGATGAGAATCGTATTTGAGTTTCTAGCTTTAAATATGACTTTCTCTCAAACCATTATTCTGATTTGAAATCCGGAATTAACCCAACAAAATAATACCCAATCTGAGTATTTTTTTATTTTTTTACATATTTTTAAATATCAACATTCAGGTTGCACTATTTCAACATTTTGGATATATTACTCCAACATTTCCATACAAAATATTGATCTAGTCTATCCGAATTGATGAACTAAGGTTGAGAAAATATTATATCTAGCATACAATGTTGGCTAGATTAGTTCAACACATTAAAACTATAGGTGCTTTAGTTCCGGGTCCAATAGATGCTGACCAATTATTGAGACTAGCAGCAATGCCCGTGCGACACGCACGGGTTTAAAAAAACAAATTAAAAAAATGATCCACATTCCTGCTTAATTTTTTTCAAATTAATATACTGCCATATGAACATTTCAAAAAAACAACAATGTGCCCAAATAGAAGGATTATTGGCGGGATTGGAGTGGCTGTGGCAAAAATCACCATTGAAAAAAGTTCCACCAAAATGTGAAGAGGTATTTTAGAAAGCATTATATTCAGTGATGACAAAAAAAACACTTTGATCCTCACACAGGCTGCGCAGCAATGCATGTGCAACACGCACATTTACTAAAAAGCATAATTATAAACTGTTCATGATGAACATCACAAGTTTGTTCAGAAACACAAATCAACAAACATGTTGTTGGCTGCATCCAGTGAACCCATTTGCAACCTACAACAATAATATATATATATATATATATAATATATATATATATATATATATATATATATATATATATATATATATATATATATATATATATATATATATATATATATATATATATATATATATATATATATATATAGATATATATATATAGAGCCCAAGGCTTCCAATAGCTATTGGAAGCCTAGACACAGACCTGCAAGTGGGCCAGCGGAGCAGATTCGAACCAGCCCACCCGGTCCAACCTGACCAGATTCTGTCCGCGCGCACCCACCCCACCGCGTCACGTGGCCCCCCACGTCTCTGCGCCCCGCACGGACGGTGGTACCGGCCGGTCGTGCTGACGCACGTGGTCCTGCTGACGCCCGTGCGGCCCGTCAATGTTCTCCTGTCCCCGCTCGTACAAGCCGCGCACCCGCGAGTGTTGCTTGTTATGTATGGCATAGATACCGTTGTCATGGATGTGTATAAACCAAATGCAGAAGTGAATCGCATAACAGCTCGGAGAAAGAATCGTAGATATCTACATTTTTTTACAAGACGCGTTAGGATATGAATTGGTTTTTGCGCTTGTGACCCTGGACGCCTTCTGTTGACGTGTTCTCCTGTCCCCCGCTCGTACGAGCCGTGCACCCGCGCGTGTTGCTTGTTATGTATGGCGTAGATACCGTTGTCATGGAAGTGTATAAACCAATTGCAGAAGTGAATCGCATAACAGCTCGGAGAAAGAATCATAGAAATCTACATTTTTTTTACAAGACGTGTTAGGATATGAATTGGTTTTTGCACTTGTGACCTTGGACGCCTTCTGTTGACGTAGCTTAGTCGCGTATTGAAAAGTTACAATATGTATAGACTACTACGTGACATGAAGAAATTGATATTGCCATAGATTCCTAATGCATTGTGTCGACTTTTTTATTGAATTTGCTTTTACCCTTTTATTTCTCCCTAGTAGACGTTCACATCTATGCCTTTAGCAGTATTTGGGTTGGTCATCGAACCTTTTTTATGCTTGATCTTCAACCTTTATATGCTATTAAGGATATAGGCAGTTACATCCCGTACCAGCCGCGCCCACATCCATAAAAGCGCGGATTCAGTTTCGGGATCTCTCGGCGGTTTTTGTCCGTATCTCATAAAGCACGTCGTTTCGGATTTTTCCCGACCGACCGTTTCCATTTCTGGACAGAACCGCCGCTCCCCACCCAAGAAAACCCCATTTGCTGTCCAAAAGGCACCGCCACCGCTAGCCGTCGGCTGCCCCGGCTCCGGCGCCGACGTCTTCCTCCCCGTTTCAGGTTATTGCCTTCTTCTAATCCCATCCCTCGTCCTTCTTCTTAGTTGAATCTTCGTTTCTTGGTGCGGCGGCGATTTCAAGATTCGTTTTTTTTGTGTTCGAAGGTATCATGGACACCGCCGTCGGCGCCGGCGATGGTGACCAACCAGATGCCGCGGTCGTCGACCCCGGTGGTGGTGGAGATCGCCTCCCCGAGCCGAATCCAGTCGGGTCCCTAGAAACCAACGCCTCACAGATGGACGCTGGTTTCTGGGAGGCCGTTTCGGAGGAGGCCGCCGCCAAGGAGGCCGCCGCGGCGAATGCGGCCGCCGCGGCCAAGGAGTCCTCCGCCGCCAAGGATGCCACCGCGGCCAAAGAGGCCGCCGCCAAGGAGGCTGCGGCCAAGGAGGACTCCGCGCGTGACGANCGCGCAACAGGCCATTTTGGCCGCCGAAGAAATGAAGAAAGCCACGGCGAACTTGGAGGCGTTGGTGCAGTGTGCCGGCCTCGACCCCGCCATTGCCGCGGCGGCCAGGCAGGTCGTCGCGCAACTCGAGGCCGATGCGAGGAAGGTGGTGCAAGAATCTGCCATTCCCGCGCCCAAGGTACGGCTTGCACCCGCCGGCAACATCGCTAAGCCCCGTCCTTTCAAGGTTTTGGCTCACAAGCGCAAAGCGATTGATGACCTTGGACCTGTTATTCCTGGTATGGAGCGGCGCCGTTCCGGAGAGTCATCGAACAGCCAGGTAGCCGACTCAATGCCCCCAGCAAAACGGCAAAACTACAAGAGAGCAGCGGGGCGTGGAGGCAACAAGGCACCGCCTTCATCGCTGACCAGGAACTCTCCACCTACTGATGAAGATGACTTCATGCCACAGAAGAAGCGAGCACGGACGTCGCCAAGCAATACACCCGCCGCCGCTCCCAGTCGTCCGACGAGATCTTCCCCCCGGTTGGCAAAATCCAGCCGGAGTTCCCCACCTAGCCGCGGTGACAGAGGCGCCAAAGCTACTGCATCCAGTTTCAAACGCCGTTCGGTTAGATTCCAGGTTGGTGAAATATTTCCAGTTTATGTTTTTTTCTGTCATGATCATATATCATGTGAAAATTCTGATGCGAATGTCCTCCATTATTCAATTTCTATGATTTGCATGTATGATATTTATGTATGGGATTGCAAGGTGCTAGTAGATGAAAGCACACAGTAGGTGTAGCTGTCAGTGCATTAGAAATTTGGTGTTTTGAATTTTGGTGTCTTTGGAGCCATACATACTGCTTTGAGGATTACATGCCAATTCAGAAAGTTTTCTACACTGTAGTTGGCGGTCCCCTTTTTTCTGTAGTCATACATATGATTCTACCCGAGCATAGATACTTTCCAGTTTTGATTGGATATGTGAGGATGAGATGTATAGAAATCAAAGCTTCATGGTATAAAAACCAAGTACCCTTTCAGTTAGATACCAGGACGGAGAAATATTTCCATTTTTGCATAGATTTCAGGATGTATGGAGCAAAAGGAATTCATGTCCATTCATCGATGTTGTCTGTGTCTACAGGATCAAGTTGAGGAACACGGAAAGGTCCTCCCAGAGCAACCTAGAGTCAGAGTACCTTCTGGGGCAGCAGAGGAAGCACCTGCAAACAAGGTCCAATGTTTAGTACAATGTTTACGCCCTTTCAATAGGATTTATATGCTTTGTGTGCGGTATTTAGTTGTTAGTTGGCAATTACTTTTTCTCACCTGAAACCGATCGATCTAGCCATGAGCTTTCTCCATCTGTTTCAAAGCACGTATACAGTATTAGCAGATATACTAATTGCATCAATAGATTTGTGCCATTTCACATCTATTAAGGAACCACCTTACATATTATTTCTGCACCTAGTTTATATTGTATCGCCATGTTTCATATGACCATATACACTTTGTTTGCATGTTTTTATGCCCCTTGAATTCTACATCTATACTTGAGTACAATAGCTTGATTCGCTCTTTTGTTATGTCTCCATCTAAAAGAATATCTATTCCACTGCACATATGATTGTATTAACTGAAAGTGACCATTGCTCGTTTGCTCCGTGACTGAATATATATGCTGCTTGTACATAGTATTTATGACCTGAATTCAATATTTTACGGATGTAGGTTCAGAAACTGAATATCCGCTGCAACCCATTGCCTATCCTTATTACCTATTGGTCAATGACCGATGGTCAGAGGAAATATGTTGCTGATAAAGGTTTCAGCTCTTTGATGGAAATGAAAACCGATGCCATTGAAAGTAGGGACCTTCTTCGATGGATATTGGACCGCACAAACCCGAAGGATATGACCATCAATGCTGGACCAGGCAAGATGTTGAAGATAACGAAGGCTGTTGTGCGTAAGGTTCTTGGCCTCCCCAGTGCCGGCTTATCGGTTGATCACTTTGACTATCATGAGGCAGTTAGGGAAGCTAGTACAGTCAGGTCTCAACTTGGCCTAGGTTCCACCCCTCTAAATGTTCCCATATTGGTGGAGCGCATTGTTAATGGTGGTGAAGATGACCTGACGATGAGATGTTTCTTTATGGTGCTCTTATTCGGTTGTTGCTGCCAAGTGTGAGTTGGGACATCACTAATAGACAGCTGATGTATACAAGAAACCTAGACAGATTTGCTAGAATTGATTGGTGCCAAGTAATCTACGCCGAGATCTGCCACGCAGTTGAGAAGTGGCACGAACGTGACATGACTCAGACGACAGCTACTGTTTACGGATGCTGCATTGTTCTGCTGGTAAGTACTGTACCATGTAGGCATTTTATATGCTAGTTTTAATTAGTTTTTATGCCTGTTCTGTTGCTCCAACGATATGTGATGATGTCTATGCCATTCCCAACAGCTGTTTTACTTGGATAATCTTGACGACCCACATGCCCCGCATGACAAATTTGGCACCCCGCGGATCAAGTTCTTCAATTCTGATACAATAGATCAATTGGCCAAGGCTGATAGGAAGGGACGCAGCCACGGGTCTGAGAAGTACGGCCGTTGTGATGTAAGACTCTCCATCTTATTTGCTCACTCACCATGTAATGTTATATTTTGTACGCTGCCATTCAGCTGTCTGGTGCATATTTCATATTTTTTATGCTTCTGACTTGATGCCTTTACATGCTATGCAGTTCAGGAGCTGGACACAAACCTGCTATGCTGCTGAGCAGGAACACGTGGCTCCTGGACAGTCTTGTGCCATATATATTCCCCGCATCAAAGATTTACTAGAGAATAAGTTGAGGAATGTTCCACGCCGTAGCAGGTTACGTTTCAAAGATCTTTTTGAAAAGTATGATGATGAGATGGCGAAGGTTTGTGAATCGATGGAGCTGGCCAGAGAGAAGCTAGTCACAAAGCAGCTCGAGCTTGCCGACGCATTCTCTGAAATGATTGATGAAATGCTCCGTGCTAATGAAGAAGATCCTGAACCTGAAGATCCAACCGGTGGCGGTCATGATTCCGATGGGGTGATGATCCAGATGGAGGACCGAATGGACCTGGCACCAACGGTGGAGATGGACCGGGCACCAGTGGTGGAGATGATATCGTTCATGATTTGCCACATCAGCCCGAAGGTAACCTATATATTTCTGTTAATTAACAGTCCCACATTCACATCATCATATAAACCCTGCAGTCTCATGTGTAAATAGCAGGCTCAGCCGGGGATGCAGAACAAGATCAAACGGATGGAGACAATCTGCAGAACCAGAGTAATGATCTTCCTGAGCAAATCAGTTCGAGCCAAGGGTTCTCCAACCTCGAATCTCTTGATGCCAATAAATGATCTTCCTGAGCAAATCAGTTCGAGCCAAGGGTTCTCCAACCTCGAATCTCTTGATGCCAATAAATGCGACGAAAGAAATCATTTGAGAGATGAAGGTATCACTAAGTATATTTTTTACTCTCTGTTTGTTACATATCTATTCATCTAATAAGCACATGTCAATATCCTAGTTGCTAGATGCAGTGTATCCTTTTTCAAGGTATATACATATATATGATATCATCTATGTGTTTCTATTCTAACATCATTGTCATGTATTTATGCTTAATGCTCTCTTTGTATATATTTTAGATACACATCTTGATCAGTCCATATTTATACTGATTACATATGGTTTTTATGCCTGGCACAATTTCAGATGTCTGTTCTCCTCCATTCATTCAGCTCCCTCATCCTGATGACCTGTCGGACAGTCAGATTGAGGAAATAAACAATTACCTGTACCAGCGACAAAGTGTGCTCATAGACGAAATAATGGACCATATTTGCCCACCAGAGGAGGAGAAGAAGCAGAGCTGCCCACCAGAGGAGGAGGACAAGCAGAGGTGCCCACCAGAGGAGGAGCAGGGTCATTTAAATGAAGAAGTTCTCAATGATCAGTACTTCTCCGACACACAGGGGACACGTATGTACAAATATTCCTTCATCTTGATGTCTTATATTCGTCGGCTAAATCTTCTTCCCATGCTCACATTGCACTTTTTGAGCAGCCTCTCGATTCCTTAACATTCAACAAGAGGGAGAACACACTAGCATGCCAAGCTCCGTATTAGATGGCAACCAGCAAGCCACTATTGAGATGGACAGCGTGTGCAACATGGTTTATGCTCAGATGTATGTCGATGATGATGAACATCATGTATGTCAAGTTAGTTGCTATCATCCACCATCTATTTGAACCAACTATCATGCTGTTTAATTTTCACTTCGTTAATGAACATGCTTTTTATGCAGTCTTCAAAAGACTTCTCCACCAAGGATCATGTGGCTGAATTGAATGGTGAAGAGGTAGGTGGATTGGTCTCGCCACCGCCAGCTTTTGACAAGACTCTGGTTTGCAATTCTGGCTCAGCCAATGATATTCAGACCCCTGCATTTCCAGTTGAGAACCTGTTCAACAATTTGGTATGTCGGCTTGTGAGCTCTGCCATCAGGTCATAGATAAATATTATATGTTGCATAAATACTATGTTTCATTTTCAGGACGCCGCCAGTACAAATGTTGTCCATGGAGCTCAGTTCGATGTCACCCCTGGAGCTGCTGGTGATGACCGGCAAACCGCATACCTCTTTGCAACTGAATCACAAGCTTCCCAGATCCAGCGAGATTATGCTGCTCCATTTGCCATTCTTGGTACTAATCTAAGGGTGGTTACGCCGGGTTCGGCCAATATTCCAACTGGTACAGCTCCTCCAAGTGTAACAATTGGAAACAGCAAAAGTGTCAGTGGCAGCCCTGTTTCTCCTTTTTCATTGAGTAAGCAACGGCAGCGCTGCCACCTCGAAGCCTGTAGGCAATTAAGGTCCACCATGCTTCGTCCGCACGATTATGAACGAACGTAAATCTCATCTCCTCCACATGCTATTTTGTTTCCGCACTATATTGTGTAATGCTTGTATTCTTCAAGATTTTGTTTATGTTGTCATGTGCAGATCTGTTGTAATGCGCTTCTGTGATGGCATCACCAGTCACAAAGATGTTTGCGAATCTTTCGCCGATGGCTTAACAATGGAAGAAAATTTCCTCCAATTCTTCATTGAGTGCCTCAATCACAATGATGCGGTGTTACGACCACAAAGTGCTGGTTACCGTCTGATCCTCGACACCGAAGTTATGGTACGTTGGGACCCATTCAGTATGAATCAGTATTTATGCCCAGTCTGTAGTGTATATACACCATCACGTCACATCTTATTTGTCTTTTGTTCCTGTAATCATGTGCATTAACACACCCAGTGGCATGATTGGTATTTACGGCCAGGCTGTGGTGTATTTACACCATTTTTTTTTGACCCGAAACTGTGGAGGAGTTCTCCACAGCAATAATCAATTAAATGAAAGAAACACAATGTCCAAAGATACTTACACAGGGAATAAGGAAGAGAAGAAAATTACAAAACTGATTCTAGCCATTGTCTAACAATTGGTTTATCTATCTCCCTAATTCTATGAATTTGAAGGAGAATCTGGTCCTTGAAGTGCAAGACCCAAAGACTGAAGGAAGGAGCAATCCCGTTAAAAATTTTGTCATTTCGTAATCTCCAGATTGTCCAAGTAGCAGTGATGAAAATTTCGACAAAGTAGGGGAGTCTCATGGAGGATCTGGTGAGCTCTAGGCATTCATGTATATCAGTGCCCTGTTGCCAATGGAACCCCAGCTTTGACCAGCATTGTGTAGCAAAGGGACAGGTAAAGAATAAATGTTCAATATCCTCATCCACACTGTCATTGCATAGCACACAGTGAGTGTTAGGCATCACGTGAAAATTTCTTCGACGCAACATGACCTTTGTGTTTAGTCGGTCAACCAGAATCAGCCAAGCAAAGAAGCATAATCTCCTTGTACACTTAGATTTCCAGACACGCCTAAAAGTCTGTGGCACTGTTATGTGTTTGAACGCCAAGGCATAAAATTTCCTCGAGGAGTACTCACTGTTGCCCCAGATGAAAGACCAGGCATCTTTTTCCAAGGGGTTGTAAGAGCAACTCTGAAGCATGGTTGACATATCTTGTAATTCATCAAGAGCCTGTTGGGACAGAGGAAGATGGAATAATTGATCCAGTGTCTCAGCTTGTGCAACTTGTTTCACGGACCAGCTGGCATGCTTTGTGAAGGAGTGGAGCCTTGGGTATAGCATAGACATTATGTTATCACACCAAAGGTCATCCCAGAAAAGCACTGTGGAACCATCCCCAACAGAGCATTTTGCAATTCCTCGATAAAGTAAACTTAGTCTAAGAACATCTTTCCACCAGAAAGAACCCACTTCTCTAGAACCATGTGGGACTTTGTTCATGTAGTATCTGTGCCAGATAAGGTTTACCCAAGGTATATCTTTCTTTTCATAGAATTTATGAAGTTGCTTCAACAAAAGAGCATCATTTTGTAGTCTGAGGTTGATAACATTCAGACCTCCTTTCCCCTTTGGCTTTTGGAGATGCTCCCATGCCACCAAATTGCCACCTTTTTTCTCACTATTACTGCCCCTCCAGATGCATTGTTTTCTAGCTCTGTCAATATTTTGTATAACTCCGATAGGCAATTTGATGGTGCACATTGCATAGGTTGCTAAAGGTGTTATGACTGAATTTACCATCTGCAGTCTGCCTGTATAGGACAGCATACTAGAGCAAGCATTAAGGCGTCGTTCAACCCTGTCCATCAAAGGAGTCATATCTTCCAGTCTTGGTTTTGTTGTTCCCATTGGCAAGCCCAAATAGGTGAACGGCATTGCTCCAATTTTACAGCCCAGGGCTGAGGCAAGAACAGACATCTTGCTATCTGGAACATTTATAGGCACCATGAGAGACTTCTGAAAGTTAACCTGTAATCCAGTAGATTCAGCAAACAGGTGCAATAGATGCTTGAGATGAAGAAGTTGTGTGGCATCAGCTTGCATCATTAGAAGGGTGTCATCAGCATATTGAATAATAGGGAAGAGTTCAGTAGGTTGAGGAATTGGGGCACACAGCATTCCATTGACACTAGCATCATTCACCACATATTGCAGCAACTCAGCAGCAATAACAAAGAGAAGAGGGGATAAGGGATCACCCTGTCGCACTCCCCTTTTACACTGAAATTGTTTTCCAGGTACCCCATTGAGAAGTATAGAAGATTTTCCTGACGAAAGAATCATTTGCATCCAATGTATCCATTTTTCAGGGAAACCCATGGCACTCAACATTTTAATAATTGTTCCATGCTCAATGGTGTCAAAGGCCTTTGCAAAGTCTAACTTTAGAATAATAATCTCCTTCTTGCTTTGGTGACACTGATGTATATATTCAAAACTCCATGCTAGGCAATCCTGGATTGTCCTCTTCTTTATGAATCCATACTGGTTAGGATGTAAGATTTTGAGAATGAAAGGCTGTAATCGTTCTGACAGGAGTTTTGTTATAATCTTTACACTGCTGTTAAGAAGGGAGATAGGTCTGAAGTCATTCACTGTTTCTGGATTGTTGATCTTTGGTACTAATGTTATATAAGAATCATTTATACTGTCCAAGTTGACCTTCTCATCAAAGAAGTCAAAACAAAGCCTATAGAACTGATCTTTTATCGCTGGCCAACATCTTTTCAGGAAACAACCATTGAACCCATCAGGCCCTGGAGCCTTATCCGGAGGCATGATTTTGATGACTCTATCAATCTCTTCTGCAGAAAAGGGTGCAACCAGGGGGCTAAGGTCGATATTCAAGTCTACCAATGAGTCGAGGTCAAAATGCATCTGGGGGTTAAGGCTGATGCCCATTCTATTCTTGTATGCAGACCATAAAAGGGCAGCTTTTGTTTCATGATCAGAAATAAGGATACCCTCATTATTCCTTAGCTGAGAGATTGAGTTTTTCCTGAAAGAGATGGTGGCCATTGCATGAAAGAACTTTGTGCACTCATCTCCAAACTTAATCTTGTTGACAGTGTATCGCTTCCTCCAGTATATGTTTTTGTATTCAAGAAGTTTAGCCAGATGCAGTTTGACTAGATTTCTGAAATTCCATTCATATAACAAAAGCTCTCTTCCTTCCTCCACAAAATCCATATAAAGAATGATTTTGTTGCATTTATCAATCAAAAGGCTGAGATTTGACAGTGACCTACTCCAAATCCTCAATTCATATCTGATATTCTTAAGTTTGCCAGCAAGAATAGAGGCAGCATCTTTTTGGTTTCTAACTGGCTTTAGCAAACCTTTAATTACAGTCTCTGCAAACCCTGGGTGATCAGGCCAGAAATTTTCAAATCTGAAAATGGAAGACTTTGGGATCCTTGTACTGATGACTATTCTGCAAGGTATATGGTCAGAGGTGATTTTTGCCATTGGTAATACCTCTGTGTTTGGAAAATCAGTAGTCCAATTGACAGAAGAAAAGAACCAGTCAAGCTGTTCCAGAAGAGGGTCTTGTTGCATGTTACTCCAAGTGTAGGCTCTACCTTTCAGGGGTAACTCAACTAGGCCTAAATGCCCAATAACATCATTAAAAGTTAAAGTATCTTGCACGTTTCCCCCAGGTTTATTTCTATCATCAAGAGATCTATAAAAATTGAAGTCCCCAATAATAAGCCAATTCTCATTATCCTGAATATCTAAGTCCTTTAACCACTGAATGAATTCCATACGTAATGGGTCTTGGCAAGGACCATACACGACTGTGAGCTTCCATCTCTCCAAATTCTGAGCAGAAGTGAATTCCACTGTCAAGGCATATCTCTTTTCATGTAAGATAAGACCAGAAAAAACTGAACTACACCATAGAAGCAGGATCCCCCCCGAGGCCCCAACTGATGGAATGTAGTGAAAGTTGTCAAACCTTCTAGGGGCAAATTTCCTGATGAACTGAGTGTCAAAGTGTTCTCTTTTAGTTTCTTGAAGACAGAGAATAGAACAAGCACTTTCATCTATTTTATTCCTCACTGCATCCCACTTTTCAGGGGCATTGATACCCCGAATGTTCCAACATAGAATATTCCAATTACGATGATTCATTAGTAAACCAATGCGTGAAGTGATGCAAGCTCATGACAACACAAGCCCAAGTGAGAAAACGCCAAAAGATCTGGAAAGGACCAGAGAATAATCCCCTGGAGAGGACCAGGAGGCCATAGAAGAAACCCCTGGAGAGGACCAGGAAGCCAAGCACACAGAGGAGATAAACATAAATGTATCCAAGTAACCATTGTTCATCAAACTGGAATCTACCATAGTTCAACACATCAACGTTCAGCACACCATGATCTATCAAACCAAAGTTTACCAGGGTACCATAAGAACAGGACAGTGACAAGTTCATTGTGAAAAGCATAACCAAAAGCAAAGCCAAAAGAAGAGCAGCATATGCAGGCAGGCTCTCATGAAGATCCTGCTGAAGTGGAGGCATCCTGTTGCTTCGCATCTGGCACCTTCATGAAAAGCTGTTCATCAGACACCATCTCAGACGGCATCCCACACTGGATCCCCCAGCTCTTCAGTGTTTCCACTGGAATGGCAGATGGCACTTCACCAGTAGCAGCAGGGATAAAGTGAACATAGGAAGGAATCTCATGAATATTTTGCTTCTTGCTTCGTCTTGGTGACTTTGTGATCTGACAGTGCATGAAACCCTCCATGTTACATAATCTGGGGCTCCTTCTGACAGCCTTGGAGGAAATTGGTGCAGATGCCTTAGTAGCAGATACAGCGAAGGGTATATGAATACCTCTGCCTGACTGGTCTGCAGTGCTATCAAAGGCTGATAAGAGACTCTTTTTAGCAGGTGGTGACTGAGGCTGACTGGCATGATATGGATCAGAACCTTGAGGTGTAACTGAATCAGTGTCGTGCTCTGTCAGAGTGTCTATCTTTTCAGCTAGGAGCTTCATGAGCACTGAATGGAGGTCAGGCTGATAGGGGACAATTGCCTTTGCCAAGTCCTCAGACCCTGTATCAGAAAAGGCACAAGACCATGATCTCTTCTTAACTGACAGGCTGCCCAAAAAATCAGAATCAGTTGAGAAAGGCAGGTTGAAGCCAGGAATCATCTTCTTGAGGTAGTCAGGAATAAAAAGCTTCAAGGGGGACTGCTCTTCTGCAATGGATGATCCATCACTAGAGGAAGAAGAAATTGAACCAATATTGCCCTGCATTACCATCTCCACTGTCAATCTAATTTCTGGACCAGTTCCTCGGATAAAATCTGCAGTAGAGTCTGTCAAGTCCATAGAGTCCTGAGGATGCTCAGGATGCTGAGGGAAAACATTATCAGCATTCAGATTTTCATTACCCATTCCCTCAGCCTCATTTGCAGGCATGGCTACATCTTCCATGGCCTCATTCATTTGACCAACATTAAGCCCCATGTCCTGAATAACAAAGTTAGCAGCCCCAGCAAGATCATGCATCCAGTTCTGAGGGACATTAGGATTCGCATGAGCAATGTGACCATGAATAGGATGTGGGTTTCCATCAACTGGCACAGGATCTTCATCAGGGGGGAAACCATCAGGAAAATGTCCCCCAATGATGTAAACTGGAGCTGACCAAGAGCGTCCCTGACCATCAAGCACAGTTCCTTGTGACACAACAAAACTCCTAGGAATACGCTCTGGGGATAGGACCAAGCAATCCAGAAAAGTGCGTGACTTGTTTGGCCCCTCATGCCATGTAAGCAGGCGACCAAAAGGGGCAACTCCCGCTCTAAAGAAATCCATTGTTTGATAATCAAGAGGAAAAGCCAGAACCATAAGCCTACACACTCTAGCGTAAGGACACGCTCGAACATTCTGTGCTTCATCATGCTTAACAACACGGAGCAGAGAGCCATCCTCTAGCACTATCGGTGAAAGATCAATCATCGACTGCCGTTGCACTGGGGAAGCAAACTGAACTAGACCCAGGCCCAAAGGAGAGCGGTACCTGGACAGGATCCTGATGGGATGGTTATGCTCTAACTCATCGGTCACATCACGAAGAACTTCAAGAACTTGGTGATCCGGTGGGTGAGGTTCGAGCGTCAGAATAGCATACTCTTCATGACGGCGAGGGGGTTCTCCCCCTAGTGCAATGCGCCCACGCGCCGGCCGTTGCCAACCTTGCTCAATGTGCGCTCCTGGAGGCAGGAACAGGTGTGGATCGCACTGGAAGTTCGCCATTGGGGACGAAAGCTCCGGGGAGATTGGGGTTTTTTCTGTAGAAGACGGAGGCGGCGGCGTGGCAGAAGCAGAATGCGAAACGTTGGCGCAGTTCTCGAGGTCAGGCGAGGAACGCGAGACCGTGTCCTTGGGCCGTTCCACCGATTTGGGCCTCCACCGCTTTGCTGGCTGCTTCGTCTTAAGGCAATTGCGAGCCCAATGTCCATAAACAAAACAAGCTTTGCATCTGATTGGGCTAGTGCAGGTGGTATAAGAGTGGCCCAGCCCAAGACAATTCGTGCAGGATTCAAAATTGAAAATGCCGCCCCCAGCCAGATCCTGAGAAGGAGGTTGATGTCGTTGATCAGCCGAAGAACACGGAGCAGTCTTGAACGAAGAATGCAAATGATCAAAGACACGCGTCACAGGGATTGTGGGTGAACTAGATCGATCCTCAGTTCCTAGACTTCCAAAACGAATGGGATGCAGAAAGGTGGAGGAATCCGAAATCTTGACCTTAAAAGAACCAAAAGGCACAGTTTGATGGTTTGAAGCCTTTCCCTGAGGAGAGTCTTGAACAAGTTTCGCTGCAAAGTGAACCTTTTTCTGAGGAAAAGATTTAGTCTTGTTTCTCTTCTCAGATTTGGATTGGATTCTAGTCCATTCCTTTTCCTGCTCTGCTTCCCATAAGCGTTTCTCACGCTCCCAATGAGCAGCACCATTATTCCACAGATGAAAATAGACATCAAAAGAAGGGCCAATGATACGCCGACGCGAGTAAATAAGAAATCCAACCTTCTTGCAGGAGACCGAAATACGGAAATGCCGATCACTCAGGAAACGAACATGAAAACCATCTGGAGATCCACCCAAACACGAGGCCAGAGCAAGACCAACTGTTTCTTCCGTGAGACGGAACGTGAATCTCCTAAAAGTCACTAGGAGAAAGAAGGATCCATCCACCACAGAAGAGGGATGGTGAACCGAGACACCAAAACGATCCAGCACCTCTTGTTGAAAAACTCTCCCAGCCGAGAAATCCAATTTTCCAACCAAGGGAGCCGGTAAATCCATCCAAGAAGGGGGGGGAAGGAGAAGAACGATGCACACCTTGAGACTGGAGTAGATCCACGGGTCTGGATCAAGAATCTTCAGCCAGAAAACCCAATCGCCGGCCAGTCGCCAATCGCCTGATCCGGAAAATGCGGAGTCGCCATTTCATAATTCTGTCTGATTATTCAGTGCGATTAGCATGCATCGTCGTCCTCTTGTGTATTTACACCATTACTGGCACATCTTCTTTTTTGCATTTTGCTTCATTCAGGTGCATTCACACCCTATTGTATGTTGCAGTAAAAATTTAATTATGAGGAACTCATCACAAATTACAATCTCAAAGCGCCTCCGTTTGACCCGGCCACTTTGCATGAGGCTTTGGACAGGATACTGCCCTCCGATGAAGAGCTCCGAGGATGCAAATATGTAAGTTTCTAAACCATTTCGAATAGATACACTACTCAATTTTTTATGAGTCCATAAATATGTTCTGAATTTCCTTCATTCCCCATACAGATCCTTATCCCTACGCTCCATGGCTTACATTATTCATTGTACGTCGTAAATATCAAGTGGCAGTGCATAGAGATATTGGACCCTAATCCTTGGCACTTGATGGGTGGAACAACATTTGAAGAAACCCACTTCAAGAAGGCAAACATAAATGGGAGAATGTGCTAGTGGGGCAAAACTATGATGAAGAGGTTGTCACTTGCTTTGCAACAGGTAAGACCGAAGTCTGGGCTCCCTAGGTTTGGCAACTATGCTATCCAAGAGGCTGACATATCCCAAAAGATGCCTGTATGTTCCAATGACTGCCAGCTATTTGTGATGAGGTACATCGAGTTCTATGACCCTGATACTCGGACTCTGCACTGCACAATGGATCAGGTATGTCATCAGATGATGAACAAATATATGCATCTCGGCTAAGGTTTTTACGCCAAGTGTCTTGATGTGTGTTCTGATGCTGATCACAAGTCTGTCTATTTCCAAAACTTTACACAGGAGAAAACTGGAGACCTTAGGGCAGAGATGCTTGCATATCTTTCATTCCATGAATGCAACGAAGCAAAGCATCCTCCGGCCATAGAGAAATTCAGAAACATGGTGTGCCAATGAATGGAATCAGACACAGTTTGCATGGAGCTGATACATGATTGCGTAATTTACTTGTGTAGGGAAATTTTGTATTTTTTTGGTTAAAAACCTGTAGGATGGAACATGTACTTAATGTACCTTTTGCGTTGCAACATGATGTAATGACTGTGGAACTACAATATCCGTATCGTACTAATTTATCGTCAACGCCACCTACAAGTATTTGCTCGTTGAGCGGAATGGTTTTTATAACTAAGTGAAACACCTTTCTACACCATGTCAAGATGTCTTTGTTTATGATACAAAATTTATGAAAAAATGACCATTTGGCATACTGACTTGGGGGGACTGTTCAAGGCATCATTGAGCGAAGTGGTGTATCTACACAATCCTACATCACAACATTCTAAATGAAAAAAGTATCTAGCCATGCGGTTCCACATCCTTTCTACGCTTCCTTGCTGTGGCGTATACGCTTCTCTAGCATGGACATCATTGCATAAAAACCTGACCAAAGTAGTACATATATATTTAGAAACTTCCATAAAGTAAGATCTCACGCCAAAAAGTCGAGTTCATCTTAGAGTTTCATCTTATTTGTAGATATCCATTCGGGGTTTTCCCTTTTCCGTGCAACCAACTGCCATTGCATAAAAACCGGACCAAAGTAGTATATATACTTTTAGAAACTTCGATAAAGTTAGATCTCACGCCAAAAGAATCGAGTTCATCCAAGATTTTGGAAATCTTATTTGTCGATCTCCATTCGGGTTTTTCCTTTTCCGTCGAACCAACTGCCACGCCCCGCCAACGCGGCTCTCCGTGAAACCAACCGCCCCCTACCCCCACCCCCGCCAGACCACCAACAGACCACACCCAGGCACCCCCCGCGTTCCATCGGCAGTTCTGCGTCTCGCGGCCCTCGGTCCGCGGCCCCGCAATTGACAACCGTCCACGCGCCCATGCACTTGACAACCGACTACGCGCCCAACAGCATATAAATTGATGTTGTGCGTTCCATTCTGCTTTCCATCGTTTCTCACAAAATAGTTCAACGCAAAACCGCACACCGTAGTACAAAGGAACCACCCATGGCGTTTCCAAAGCATCCATGGTCCGACCAGTCGGATTCTTATTCGGAGGAGGAGTACCAGGAGGACAGCGACGAGCAGGTTTCCGAGGAGGAGGATCTTGGATCTCCGGCTGACTGGTGGGACGACGAGTCCACGAATGAGGAGGAAGAGGACGACAACACCGAGGACGAGGACGACGACGAGGAGGACGAGGACGAGGACGACGACGAGGAGGACGAGGAGGTGGACGACGATGATGGCGGTGAAGACTGCAACGACATCGGCGTCGACGTTGGGGCTGACGACACGGTCAACCAGGACGCCGGCGAAGACGAGGGCGCCCACGACCACGTCTACGAGGCCGAACAGGAAGGTGGCGATGGCGATGCGTCCGACGACTCTGAGCCTCCTCTGAAGAAGCCCCGATTCACTGATGTGGATGAAGCCGGTCCCAGTGGAACCGCTGCCCATGACGACGAAGCGCGCGACGACAGTACCGGGGACGAATTTGGTGACTACAATTCCCCTACTTCCTCCGATGAGCTTTAGTCTCTACATTGTGACAACCCGAGCAGTTATCCAGTGCAAAAAAACTCTTTCTACTCTAGTTGATTAAGTTATTTATGATTCGAGGAAGGGGCAAGTTCATCATTTCAACCATTTTACTCTAGTTTATTGAAAGTTTTATGACAGTCAAAAGGTGTAGTTTGTTCCTGTGTTCTCTACTGGTTTTGAGCGCAGATGTATGTTTGTTAGTTTTCGTTGCAAGTCGAAGCAATCACTAGTTTTCATTGCTCTCTATGCCATCATAGTTTAAGCCATTAGTCTGTTACATGCAAATGTAAAATTCTACTTAGTTCGGTTCAGCAGAATAGAAAGCTTTGTTTCCGAAGCATTGATTATGGAGGAACTAATATTCATCCTCATCTCCACCAGATAGTAGCCTGCGTCGTAGTGGGCGAAGTTCTGTAGCTCCTGGTTCATCTTCATTCGTGTTCGCTGGTTGCACTTTGTTCTTTGATCCAGGCGGCCTTCCTCTTCCACGTTTTGCCGTAGGCTCATTGGTCTGCTCCGCAGCTTGATTGCCTCCTTCTCCCCTGCAAACTCCGCCCGCGCCTTGATTGACTGCTCCATCCTTGGGCTTGTTTCTGGACCCCGGGGGTCGTCCTCTTTGCCGCCCTCCAAGGTTGGCTATTCTGATCAGGTTTTCAGGTAACAATGGGCATGTTCTTGCATCATGACCCACTGCCATTTTACAGACCGTGCATGTTTTGTTGTTTTTCTTTTTGCCCTTTGCTCCAAGTTTCAGCACCCGTGGCTCTGATGGCTTGATAGTCCTCCCCTTTGGACGTGCCTTGTCCGGTTTCAGCAAGCTTACACCTTCTCCAACCGTGTGGCTTGGCTGTACACAAGTTGCAAAGTGCAAATAAGATCCTTTTTGTCAAACTATGTGCATACATACAGTAATGGTCAATAAAAAAAATCAGATATACAACAGTATCACGCACCAGGACAAGTTCTCCACACGGCTGAACAGGCACTGAAGAAGGATCCATTGGGTGCACAGATTCCTGTTTCAAACAGCATAGATTCCAATGGGATGTTTACTAAAAACCATCACTGAATACTTGTTTAATTAAGCATAGACCCATGGCCCCAGAGAACATTAATACCTGGTAATCATTTCCACCTTCAGGTACAGCTTCATTTCTTTGGAAGGGACCATGTGTTGCTTCAGTTTCATTTGCAGTACCGGATTCCTCTTCCTGCAGCGCGAGATATTTCATTTAGCACACAGAAAAACAAGCGTAGAAACAATGTAATACATGTATAAAAACAGACTCCCAACCTCCATATCGCTTGGCAGATTGGTTGGTTCACCGCCAATGTCATGTTCTAGCGGTGCAATTAGTGCAATCAACTTGTCGAGCACCTCACAAGACTTGTCAAAATCGGCCTTTGACATGCATGCGATTCTGGCCACTTCCATTGATTTTGACAGAACCTTCATCGATCTTAATGACTTTGTCTCGCCGTCCTTTCCAAGTAGCTTACGATCTGTACGGTCAAATGGTAAATCTTGCCTCGGTGACCTAGAATATCTCTTTAGGAAGTACTTAGCAGGGATCTTTTCCAAGTCAACCCTCATGAATGCACGTAGCAAGTGTGGACAAAAGAGTCCTGCAGATCGGTAATGTGACATGAACACATGTTGATAGGTAACAATACTAGCCATGAAAGAAAATATCATTATAGAACAGATTGTGTGGTGGCATAAATACGTCAGAACGGCACCTGTATGCTCCCACGACATGCACTCGCAGGTGAAATCTCCTGTTATTGTGTTGACATATACTTCGAATTGGTGCTGCCCCCACACTATCCTGTCTGATCTACTTGTGTGCTGCACCAGCCAGCAGTGCTCACCCTTGTTAGCATCAGGCTGGATCATGTAAGCGCTTGCTTTGGTCATGGTCTCCTCCCACTTCTCGAAGACAGCCCTTGTGTAGGCTCGTTCAACCCTTAGCCCGAACTCCCAGTGGGTCTGGCTTTCAACTCGGCTCTGGTGGTTGTAACACAGACAATACACACTATAAGTATTGCAGCATGAAGTGTAGTAAAAACATATGGCACAAGGCATAGAAACAACGGACATGTATGTATTGTTACGAGGGGAAAGGCCTTACCGTGCCAGCATAAGTTTCAGCTCCCTCTGACATTTTTCTCCTATGCAGAAACTTTAACATCTGTTTAGCAAATTCATGGATGGGTGTGTTTGCGTCAACATGGCATTTCTTCACAATGTTGTTCACGCTTTCGCCCCTCTGTGTTGAGACCATTGTGCCACAGTAATCCTTCTTGAAGAAAGCCGGTACCCAATCTTTCCGAATGGCATACAGGGTGTTGAGGGTTGGATGCTCAGCGAGGTCAAATTCATTGATTAGGCTGGTCCATGCAGCTTCGAACTCAAAAACTGTGAGAGGGTGGT
This sequence comes from Alloteropsis semialata, assembly GCA_004135705.1. Lineage (NCBI taxonomy): Eukaryota > Viridiplantae > Streptophyta > Magnoliopsida > Poales > Poaceae > Alloteropsis > Alloteropsis semialata. The sequence continues at coordinate 40,471,329 of CM014276.1, read as the reverse complement.
TGATGACAGAGTAGAATTTTGATTTGAAGTCCTTGTTTGCAAACTTGGTGTACAGCTCGTTGAGCAATGGTTGGAACTTGTTCAATATATGCCACTTGCACAACCGATGCACTGTCCCAGGGAAAACTTCCCAAATCGCTGCTGGCATTGCAGGGTCTTGATCTGAATTAGATATGTACTTAAGGTGAGCAGACTCATTTCGTATAGTGCGACACAACCAGGCATAGAAATGTAATGAATATTTACGCCGACACTACAAAACACATACCTGTTAGAATGCACCTTGGTGAAACCCCACCCATGCACCTTTTGAATGTATCAAAGACCCACTCAAAAGTTTCAGTAGTTTCATCAGCCAGCAATGCAAAACCAAAAACAGTGCATTGGAGATGATGGTTTGCGCCAACAAACATGCCGAGGGGTTTCTTGTATATGTTTGTTTTGTGCGTAGTGTCGAAAGTCATTGCATCCCCAAAATCTGCATATTCACCTTGCTGACTAGCGTGCGACCAGAACAAACTCAGAATTTTACCTTCATTGTCAACTTGGAAGTCGCAAAAAAACTGAGCGTTCTGGCTCTTGCAGTAGCTGAAAAACTTGAGAAGCTTGCCCACATCGTCTGCCTGATTTTCACGCATCCTAGCAGCCTTGCTGTTCGGGCACATGCATAACAGAGAGTAGAAATACACTAAGTTAATCGTAGAAACCCCACAATGAGAGCATAGAACTGTTGAGAACAATTGATCAGAACAACGTCATTGCATAACAGAGAGTAGAAACACTTTAAGTTAATCGTAGAAAACCCAACAGTGAGAGCATAGAACTGTTCAGAACAATTGCACAGAACAGAGTCGAAACCGAGGTCATATGAATAAACATCATTGCTTAGAGACCATAGAAAATAAGTGCACATTACTAACAACATATCTACGGATAAACGTACTTACATGTTCTCGATGTCCTTCACTGTCATAGGAACATTTTCTGGACCCCCATGCATATTGGCCATCATATCCATGATGCAATGTTGTGGGCAATGACTATCTTGCATCGCTCCAATGAGCTCGACAATTGGTGTATCCCTCTGTTTGTTAGATTGGAACTGCTTGGCTGTCGAGGCTGAAGGTAGAAGAGGATGATTGTGGTATAGATTTAGATACACAACAGTGTACATTTCAACATTATCATTGCTGTCTAAGCATCTCTTCAATTTCATCCCGGCTTTGCAACCCACTCTCTTTGTAGTTTTCTTCCTCTTCTGTGTCCCCCCTGCTTTGTAGAATCTCCCAACACCTTCTCTGGTGCAGTTTATCCACTTGATTCCGCCGTCGGAGCGGTAAAGCTTGCAACCAAATCCAACGGCAGTGGAATATGTAGAGAAGAACTTCTTGGCATCTTCTGGTGTTTTGAATGTCATGCCTTGCTTTAGCACAAGATGTTGGGGTATATCTGGTTTCTGCACGCAATTGAAGAAATGTCTTAGTGAACCGCAGATGCGTTCAAGTGTAACATATTCCACAACTTTGCAGCATAGAAACATATAACAAACTCAGCAACAACTTTAATGTGAAATATGTGAGTGCACTGCACACACGTCGAAATAGAATAGATTGCACTATTTATAAGCATAGAACCTCTTATCAAAGACAGAATCATTGTAAGTTCTCTCTCAATCAACTGATCACAGCTTTCCAGATGTATGAAAATCAAAAGGAATCAAATAAGCACGATCCAGTTTTATGAGTTTCTATGGTAGTGGCACATCTTGGACTGCCACTTGTTCAATATAAACCCATCTATGGTTGCATAAAAACCACATGTTACTAGTGTACACACAAGACTACTCTTCGATCATAGGTAGTCAATTACTCGTCAACCACACAGAATAAAAACGGCTTGCAACAGGCGCAGACACACTCCAGAACTGAAACTGCATGATTTATTCCTCGTTTTATATGGGTACAACAAACACATCAGCATGTAGCACACAGTTCATCCTTTTTCACATGATATATGATCACAAGATGAAGAATTACTCACATGGGTGTGCAGGACAATAGTGGTTGGAGTATCCAAGGACTCGTCAGGGACTGTTGGTTCCGTGTGATGAACCAATCCCTCATCGGCATGGTCTTGAGATCCAACCGCCGTGTACCTGGGCGACCTGGTGTAGTCGTGGGCGATTCCTGGAGCGCGGAGCTGTGCACTCGGAGTGCAGTAGGCTTGGCCCAGAGAAGGAGACAGACTCGGCGCTGAAGGCTCCACCAGCACGACGTCAAAATCCCGATGGAGAGGTCAGTTCGGTGTTGTTGTTGACGTCGGCGTTGTTGATCTTGGCATGCCTGATCCTCCTCTCGCTGGAGCAGGCGGTGGTGTAGTCCCGTACGACGACGACCGTGGAGTCTCCATGATAGAAGGACCGCCACCACGGTCGCCGTCGTAATCACCGACGTATTTTCCTCCTCGGACCGGAGATCCCATGGAAGTGGGGTTTTCTCCCCCCTCGGGGAAGAAGAGTACGGAACGCTGGATCGCGCGGAGGGAGGAAAAATCTGGATTGTCTGTTCCGCCGTGGGTTCCATATCAGCAGCCGAGGGTCCTGCCCGAGGAAAAGAAGCTGCGCTTTTTGTCGGCCTGTCGGGTAGTTCCCCAACGAATCCATCCTTTTTCGTCAGGCTATATTGACCAGAGATGTATTTCATCAACACATAGCCATAAAACCATAGTACATATGCGCATAAAATCTTCCAAACATCGCTTTTTTTTTGTTTTGCAGTAGATGTACACTTGGTTTCTATGTTTTTGATCCATGGTAATAGCACAGTAACTCCTGCGCGGCAATACATGCGTCCATTTTTCTGCCCGTCTACGAATGATCGTCAAACATTTCTCACATATGCCAACTGTTATTAGCGTTGATTCATAGTTTACTCTTATTTGAGATATATTATACACTGGTATGACGCTGGCTGGCGCGGGGACAGCCACCATCGTATCCTTTTCCGGGATTCAATCACTTGCATTAGCACACACGACCAAACTTAGTCACACATAGTTTGGATTCGAATTTCATAAGAACGAGCATCGGCTTCTACGCTAACATCCATCGCTGTTTACGAATCATGAATCGGGCCACTCGAAAATGCGTTGAAATTTCAAATTTGAGACAAGTTTGACAGTTTGGCAACATTTATATACTCACGTTCCATTGTTTCTATGCCTGAAGAAGCTTTTTGTAGTGAATAATAGAAGATTCATCCGAGAAGTGTATATTTGTGAAGTTAAAAAATTTTTAAAAAACCTTCATAATGGATCTCAAATCGTGCACAAAAATGTCAGCAATCTAGTGGTGAAAACCGATTTTCAGTATGATGTTCCATCAAAGAATTATCGCGTAAAAACGTAACGAACTAGATAGAGTTTGTTTGCATGCATGCATGCGTTAGGTGCGTCAGGTGGCAGGTACTACATATGACTAGTGCATGTGTCAGGTGAGAGATATGATAGGTTGTTTCGTTTTATCATGGGAGGTTTTTATGCTTCGTGGCAAAACATTTTATGACTGCGCGATGAGGCATCTATGACAACAGATGTGCCACTCCATTTTTTACGCTGCCTTCGCCTGCATTCTCCGCTTCGTGGTTTTGTCGTCGTGGTTTCCCGTCCGTACCTGACACACTGCGCCTTCCGTCAGCAACTGAGCAGCGCGTCAGCAGGCCCACGTGCCAGCCGCCAGCGCGGGCACGGGGACCGCGAGCGGCGCGCGGTCCACGCGAGCATCCTCTCCGGTGGCCCACTCGCAGGTCCGTGAGAGGCTTCCAATAGTTATTTGGAGCCTTGGGCTCCCAATAGTGGGCTCCCAATAGTGGGGTGCTATATATATATATAGTGTAGCTGCCCGACGTTCCTCTGCGCCGTCAAGTTCGCGGGCGCTACAACCAGGCATGTGAAACCCGCTAGCGAGGCTGCCCTCCTACGAATCAGGCACACGTGCATGGCGGCTTTGCAGGGCTGATTAGCCGAATCTAATCTCCTAGGATTTAGGAGACGATCGTCCATCCGTACAACTGTATATATGAAACCAATAGAGTATTTTAGTGTTTATTTATCTTTTTTGGAGTATGTGCTAACCGGGAATGTTAGTATGCGTATATACTTTTTCGACGTGTGAGTATACTGCTTGCATATAACTTTTTTTAAACGCAGTTTGGGGAGTCTTCGGCGTGTATAATTGATTAGGAGTACATGTACATACTTTTGATACAGATATTAAAGTATACATGTATGTGTATATACTTTCTTTTCGATAGAGATTTACTATACGGGTATGTGTTCATTCATTTTTTTTTTAAGGAAACTGTGAGTATATGCGTCACGTACATGAGGAGAAATTAATTCAACCATAATAGAAAAAGGTACTCCGTTCAGTAACAGCTGTTTCTCTCGGCTAATCGGCTGCATGTGCATGTGCATAGCGTCTTAATTGGATAAGCACAACGTCGGCTTTCGTATATGTACAAGATCAACAGTACTTGTTTCCACGTATTTATGTACATTCTTATGGTAAAATCGAATCCATGGGTGAACGTTGAGTATATATGTGCTTAATTAGAGTTAGTATATATATATGTTCATATACATATCTGTGTAATCAGAAAAAAGATGAAATGATACTAACGTGAAAAGTAGCGCTTGATACTCTCGTATGGGAAAAAAGTATTAACTAATACTCTCTCAGGAAAAAGATATATCATCTAATACCCTCATCTGAAAAAATAAGTATCAATTGATACTCTCATCTAAACAAAAAATAGTATCAGCTGATACTCGTCTGAACAATCATGCCGGTCATCGCCAGTGACATGCAGCAGGCGAAGTAATCAGGACAACAACGTCCACGCCGTCAGCACCACCAGCTAACCCAAGTCACCGGTGCATGAATCCAGAACGTAACGACGGAGATCGGTGGCGCATATTAGAAAAAATCAGTGGGATAAAATGGTTCAGATCTGCATGCCGCAAGGAGGATAGGAGATTAATTAAGCATAAGGATAAATAAATCGGTCAACTCCAAGGATGAACCATACTACTACTAAGGACCAAATGGTATTGGAAGCTAATGTCTCGCAAGATCAATCTAATCGAGGCATGCATCTTTTCATCATACCTTGAATTATTTACCCACGATACGCAAGCTATGTCGCTGGTAGGCGCTCGCCTGTGAGCAGCGTGTGTCTGACTCGCTCATAGACGCTCGCCGGCGAGCAGTGCGCCTCCAGACTCCAGAGCCCGCCGCCGGACGACACCACGGGCGTTGTTGCCGCAGGAGAGAGAAGCTGGAGATGACATGCAGAGTTAACAAGGCTGTCGTTTTTGTTAGATCCAATAAAATAGCTAGTAAACTATTTATTAGTTTAGGTGTCTAGTGGGTTTGTGGATTGTTCCGTGGATATATTGGAGATTAGACCCGTTAGCGCTCCTTCCTCACGCCTTTCGTACGGTGCGAATCAAAAACTAACGTAGGAGTAGCTTCAAGCACGTGTAGAATGGATTTTCCATATATATATACATATATATATATATATAGGGTCACGCTATTTAACTCCCTACGCGTTAAATAGTTATTTTGCGCGCTGCACCGATAGTAGGAATCAAGTCCGCAACCAGAAATTGACTCCGTGACCGGAAAATGGCTGTTGTAACCGGAAAATGTTGAATGGAGCCCGGGAATAAAGATTGCAACCGGAAAGAAAAACACTTCGTGACCGGAAAACAATGAAAGATGTCAACTCAGCTTCCTGATGGGAAAATCAATGTTGTGACCAGAAAACGATGCCGCTAGTAGCTTCCTGACCGGAAAAAATATCATCATAGACACGTAGTACACAACTTGCCTAATCTCAGAAAATCTAATCTAGTCTAGAATGAATAGCTGATGTGACCAGAAAAGGATGATAAGCATGACATTTGCTTTTTTGTTACAAAAACATCAGGTTTACTTTGGAACATATTACAAATTTGAAAGTGTTAATGACAGAATTATTTTAGCACTTTCGTCTTGCATGCAATTTGGCTACAAGTTTGTTCCCGGCTACAATTTCTTGTTACAATGCTTCTATTTCTTAAACATCAACCATCCTATAGTCCGTGATATTTTTTTCCTGGGAGCTCTCTCCAACTCCTTCAGTTCTCCAGAATTCCCTTGGATTATCCATCAACAGATCAGCCCAGTCTGCAGTTCCAAAGTAACACTCTTCACTTGGATTACCCATCTATCAATCATTAGTTTCATGGATAGACCCTCACATCTACAAGTTCTCGAGACTTCAAGCTGCAGGAAAAAAACTCAATGCTTGAGATTGGAATAGTACACGGCCGGGTGAAAATATAGGAGGGGAAAAATTAAAGTTCAAAACCTGGGATGTGATCTGAACGCCATGGATTGGAAAAGAATCCACATCGATGGCACTCCCCAGTCCTTTGATGTGACCCGCCAAGAGGTGAAGATTACGGAGAATGTCGATGTTTGCCTTGGATTGGATCGAGCTGCAAGCCTGCAACCGGGTTAAACAAGAAATAACCCAGGATTGAACCAATATGAACTAAGTAGAATGAAGCTAATGTTCAGCTAAAACAAGAATCACTCGTACATGTGCAGGGGGGGAAATCAGGACCAACCTGAACTGTAGAGACGTGATGTCTGGGATGAGAAGAAATCAGAGTACCGGGTGTCGATGGGATCGACTTCTATCAGGAGGGAGGAGGACAGAATGGTTGCTGGGGAAAACACACGCACGAACGGGGATGTGAACGACACCGAGAAACGAGGATTCCGACTGCTGCAAAGAATGGGATGTGCAGAAGAACGGAGAACTCAAGGCTGCGGGTTGGGGAAGACTTGCTGGCAACAGAGGATAGGATCGACGCCGGCGGGGTGGCTGCAACCGGCCGTCGCGGCGTCGCCCCCGACGTGAAGAGGAAAGGCCTTGTTGCGATGAATGCGTGGAACTGCTACGGATCGTGGGCCTATTTGCTCGGCGCCGTTCCCTATTTTCAATACGGCTGCTCCGGTTATTTCTGGTCGCAATGCAAATTCTGGTTTTAATCAGAGAAATTTCCGATCGGTGAGAATTGTATATTTTCGGTCAAAGAATGGTGTTTTCCAGTTGCGGGGCAGGGACAGGTTGTGCCCGTGGCTGGCTCGGACAGACACGTAGCTGGCGCGTTAAATAGTTATTCTACACCCAAAGTGCTAAATAGAGAATATATATATATATATATATATATATATGTGTGTGTGTGTGTGTGTGTGTGTGTGTGTGTGTGTGTGTGTGTGTGTGTGTGTGAAAGGTCACACCCCTCATCTTGGGTGTGTGGTGTTTGCCCAATTCTCTACATGGTATCATGAGTCTGGGCACTACCCTAGGTGACCGCTCCTGCCCTAAACAACCGCCGCCCCCTCCTGCTACCCACACCATCAGCGCCACCCCTCCTCCTTGGCTGCGCCCTCCTATCTCTCCCTTAATAGATCCCATATGTTAATGTCCGAAGTCACCAGTGGCATCTCTTCTCTAGCCATGGGTGACTCCGTGATCAGCCCTTACGCCACCATTGCCGTCAAGTCCCATGTCCATGTGACATTGGACCTTCGCTCATGCAACTACAGCATGTGGAGCTCCGCCTTCAAGGCCATGTGCGGCAAGTTTGGCCTCCTCCATCACATCGATGGCACGGATGCTCCTCCTAACCCTCCTGTTGCCTGGCATCAGGCCGACTGCTGCATTCGCAGTTGGCTATACGGCTCCGTCTTCGAAGCTGTCCTCGACTTCACCATGGATGAAGATCAAACAACGCAGCAACTCTAGGTCGCCATGTCCAACCACTTCCGGGCCAATCAGGCTCGTCGCACCATCTTCCTGAGTCATGAATTCCAACCATGACATAGGGAGACCTCTCGGTGGAGGAGTATGGCCAGCAGATGAAGGTGACAGTAGCCAAACTCCAGGCCATCGGGCAGCCTGTCCTAGAGTCTACGCTCATTCTCAATCTTCTCCGCAACACCAACCCTCTCTACAGCACCACCGGAGACCTCATCGCCGCCACGCCCGACATGACTTTCGCCAAAGACCTTGATCAGCTCGCACTGAAAGAGCTGTGTTTGGCGAATGAAGCAAAGGTCACAACGTCCACTGCCCTCATCACCTCTTCCCCTCCCTGCTGCAGCACTAATTATCGCCCCGCCTCTGCACTCATCGGCACCCGGTAGCAGCAGCAGCACGGTAGTGGCGGCCAGCAGGGCGGCAATGGCCAGCACCAGGGCAGCGGTGGCCAGCAGCAGTGTCGCTGGAAGAAAGGCGGCGACGGCAAGCGTAATGGTGGCGGCGGAAAACAAGGCGGTGGCCAGCAGGGCCGTGGTCCTGTCCCCACTGGTCCCTGGGTTTGTTTCAACCCTTGGGCGCAGCAGGGCGATGGCCAGGCCTCCTGGGCGGCGGCCAGCCTTGGCGAGGTGGCCAGGGCCGCCTCGGCCCCTCTCCCCCTAGGCGCATACAACGTTCGCTCTACCCTGGCGCATCCGTTGACTCCGTCTTGG
>CM014276.1:40438686-40461739 GCA_004135705.1 Alloteropsis semialata | reverse complement strand
ACACACACACACACGCTCCGATCCACCACTGCTAATTGGAGCCCTAGGTAGTTACCATCACTGTGGACTTTTTGGATAAAATTTGATTTTCTCATGACTTGATAAGAAACCATATAAATGTGTTTAATAAACACAAAATATTAGAACGAGAAATTTAATCAAAATTAGGAGAAAATCATAATTTTTTAGATTTTGCCATGTTACTGGCAATGGGGGAGAATGGAAATTATGGAAACTGGCCTTGCTGTGACCAGCACAGGGTGTGAGTGATTATGTTCAGATGGAATTTCATCTGTTCTGTAGGCTGTATGAGTCCCCCCCTGCCACGAAAAAGGCAAACTATATTCATAAAATCAGTCCATGATATTCATATGTGTGAGTTGCTAAGACTTGAGTCATGCAAATAATGTCGAAGTTACATGTCTCCCTGGACATAAACATTCATGTTTCCTGGACAAATCAACAGTTTCATTTCAAATACTAAAATTTTTTGAAAAAAGAGTTATAGTGTTGTGCAAAAAAAAAAACCATTCCCAGCCTGCCAGAAAATGAGAGGATGATGGCGACTGGCCCTATAGGTCAGCCGCCACTGTACCCCCTGGGCATCAATGGGTTGCCAAGACAAGATAATGTTCAATTGGAAGTTTATCTTTTGCATGACCAGATCATATCTATAAGGTTCCATCTACAATTCACCTAATTAAGGGTAATTGGGTAACTAGTCAGATGATATATTGTTGTGGTCAATTAAGCAGAATTAAAGAGCTAAATCCTTTGTTTTTTTAGCTTTCAGCATCCACATACCCTCCCTCACACAATCGTCCTAGCCATCCCAGCCCGCACCCTCCATGGCCGCGAACCTCCTCACTCACAGATAAACCTCGATACATAATAAGATATTTGCTATCATCCTCAACCGAGCTAGTTAGTTACTTTGGTTCGTATGATTGCAACATAACAAAACCCATATGTTATCCTTTTTCTGAATTCTGTGTGCAGGGAAGGTAGTTGCTTTGGATGGTTTAACAAGTTTTACCTTGATTTCAGGTGGCACCCACTCTTGAAATGGCTGAATACCCAACACTTGAAAACTTGAGAACCTTAATCCTGGACTCGTGTGGTTTACATAATAATAACTTTGGGTTATTACAGCACTGTTTGCGGAACTCTCCTAATTTGGAAAAGCTCATTGTACAATACTGCAAGGTATTTCAATTTTTGTTCTCTTAGCATGTTGTGTATTAAGTGCTCAATTTATCTTGTTACCAGTAACTTACACAAATCCTTTATGGTGGAAACAGGTTTCTGATGGTTCCACGGGAGGGGAAGGAAAAACCAATTCAAAGAAGATGGAGTCTCAAAACATGGTGCCTTTGCACTGTCCCAAGCTAAAGACTACTGAACTCAGATACAATGGACGATATGATGCCAACATTCCAATACTATGCAGGCTTTTGCTGGGCATCTCTGCACCAAATAATTCAATAAATATCACCAGTACAAAATATCGGTTCATGACACGTTGAGTTTGCTAGCCGTAAACTATTTTGAGACGCACTATCTGTTGTAAAATGCCAGGCAACAATTTTTTTCCCAACCTTTTTCTAGATGTCTTAATGGCGTGCTCCATGGTATTTTGTATTTGTGGTACCTTGGTGGAATAATCGGAGAATCTGAACTGTTACTGATCTGTTATCTGAAGTGCTGAATTCCGATCACTACCAGATTCTGCGAAGTTCCCTAGTGTCGAAAACACTCGGGAACATGGAAAATACACTCAGGAGAAACTTTCCCGAGAGTAGACACTCGGCAAATAACACTCGGTGGCGTCAGGTCGGGAAAGTTCTGCTTCCCCTAGTGTCAGCAACAAAAACACTCGGGAACAAAGTCTTTCCCGAGGGTATAAACATGCACTTGGCAAACAAATAGCACACGGGATATAAACATAGTAACGATTCACTACCACACTAACGGAGCATTTCCCGTGTGTCGGACACTCGGGAACTGTTAAAAGTATTCCGGGAGTATTAGACATGACACATTAAACAATTTATTTATGACAAATGAATACAACCATTTTGGAAGGGAAATACATGATAATCAAATCACATATCAGCACATGGATTGAAACTGCATTTCCAACGGCCAACATGCCATGGTCCAAATTGCAATTACACATCTAGAACGACTAAAATACATGACATGGTCCAAACAGGCACAACACAACAGATCCACAGAAGGGCATAACAATCGGATGGGATTGAAAAAATCATCACAAGTTCTACAACCTAAGTTAACTGAGGTTTGTTGGACTAAACTTGATTGGCCTGATCAGCATGGACTTGTTTCTGTATGAGCTCCATTCAGGGTCACTTCACTTGGCCAGCCTCTCAGCAGCAGCACTGGTTGTAGGACCTGTGTGTCCTTCACTTTCAGAAAGCAAAAGAGACTGCTGGAGTTTGAATTGCAATCAAATGACATAGTGCAGCATATGAATTCAAATGAGTTATTAGTTGCCAAGAGGCCGAGGACAACAATGAACTCAGTAATCCAACAATTTAAACATGCATCTCTTTGGTACAAATTTACCTATCTTACTAAACAAAAAAAATGCAGACATGCACAGCAATATGAGCTATTGTAAAGGAAGAAATCTTGGCATTTCCGTGTAATACTATAATAGGAGAATTGTTAGGGCCAAAATATGGTAGGAAGCTTCACACTAGGGAGCTTCACAGATTCTCGTAGTGGATAGTTATGTCATATCCATCACTTATCACCCTGATTTGTAGTATAATTTTTTTTGGCCAGCTAGCTAGGAAACAATAAGCCAGATTTATCAAAGGATGGGGGTTGTAGCGTGCCTGACAATAATTTATGCAGACTAAATCAGGCTCGAAAATGAACCAAACATTCCAATTCGTAGAAAATAAATGCACTGAAAAATACAATCTATAAACTTGCTTGTCTCAAAGCCATGGCCATTTTATTCATTAATACAAAAAAGTTTAGGTTTTAGCCGCTCTTATGCAATGTTGTCGATTTGTACTGTAAGATGACATCAAAAGGTAATAAGAACAGGTAGCCAGACATGCGTACACCATCTTATATACTTCGATGTATATAAATCATATGTATGATCAAGTTGAGTGCTACAAGTAGCATCACGTATATTTTGTCACTGAGGATAATTAAGATTGACTGTTGAATTATGTTCCCATAATAATTATGGATTTGTTTGCAAAAGGTATAACTACCTAATAGGACTCATCTCATGGTCAATAAATTCTTATAATGATATGCAAGACTTTAAGTACAAAAATATGATAGTTTTGGGCTTTAAATTTTTATTGAATCATTTGCAGTATCATTTATGCTTGCCATTATGTAGATGCTGACTCAATCAATAGATTTTTTGTTCAACTGGATTTAGTTGCTCATATCTGTGTTAACCTATTGTTTAAGTTGACTACTGCTGCATAAAATAGAAAAACTCATGATATCAAGTCTTAGGGCGAAATAGTTCTGTGTAGCACCGTAAGATATCCACTTTGGGCAATAACATTGAAAGATCACTGTTATGCAAATTACCAACAAAAGTAGCAATTCTTTCTGGAAATACTATCCATTACCTTTTGCATATAAAAGTATGGTTTTTGCATATTAAAGTAGCACCGTAAGATCTCCACTTTTGATGGTATTTTACACAATATAATGACGATTTTTCAATGGTATTTTCCAAAAGTGGCAATCTTTTGATGGTACATAACTAATTTTCTGTAAGTCTTATTATCAACTTTCTTTTGTTTTGTATTTTGTTATGTATGCTGTCATTAGGTGATGTGTGATAGACCATACTCTTAGAAATCATACTAATAGATATTTAAAAGTTGACTAAGCACACTAATTCAATTGCAGCCATACTCTCCATAAATGTTCATAAATGTAGGATATTTTGTTTGGTCATGGATGAAGTCATGTCAACCACTCTTCACTAAATTTTATCGGTTGTAGATCAGTAAGATGAAGTCATGGGAAAGGTATCCTATCACAAAAGCACCATCCTTTCATCGTATATAAATGATGTAATAATAAGTCATATATTATATTCTAAGCAAACAAAATGAGTTAATGAACAATATTAACCGATGCTTAGAGTTGGTTGAATAAATAGAATGATTTTATTTAATATAACAAGAAAATAATGAAGTAATGATGTCAATGGGTAAATGATGGCATGTACACTATGTCATCTTAGATATGCATTCATCATATTCATCGCTCGGATGGCAAAATCAAATAAAGGCCGCCAATAAAACACCAAATGAAATAAAAAGCTATGAAACCTTTACTAAAGAAAACAAGGTGTGAATACGCACGAGCCAATATTTGGATATAGAACCACATTTTTTACACCTTGAGTCAATAAAAGAAATTAGATAATGGCTAAGAGCCACAAGTTTGGCATATCAAGTAATTGGGAACAATTACATGGCTAAAGTATTGGACAATATAGCAATAAAAAGCAGTACACATGTCTTTGCAAGTCCCAATAATAAGCAAGATGCTACCTCAGTGTCCATAAGCAAGATGCTACCAATAAAAAGCAGTAAACTTATCATAATAATAACTCAGTGTCCATATGTTCATAAATGCGTTTGGTAGACAGTATCCACATTGTGCATACATGGAAGCTACCTAACTACATACTATAGGGCTTCAGTATAAACTATCCATTACATCGCGGAAAGTCTCTGCTCTTATATGATGGACATGCTACCTTCTAGTCCATATATAGTAATAAAAAAAAACTTGCTACACTTTGGTTAAGGTGATGTTTTGTGTTTGTCTCTTTGGCTATACTGAAATGATGTGATTTTCCTAAAAGCAAAAATATCTAATCCATGATGGTATAGATGACACTTCCTTAAAGCTAAGGAAAAGCTGCAGTTTGCTACTTTATGGGGTCACGTCAGAATACATTTTTAGGAAGAAATAATGTTCACAATGATTTGACAAGAGGATGATTTCAATCCCTTTCAGTTTATTTTGTGCCTACCAATTGGTCTGTGATCTTTATTCGTCTTGCAGTGTGGGAACCAAAGGATATGATGGTCCAGCTCATGCAGCCACACTGCTATAGTGGTATCTACTATCTATACAGTATACTAAAGGTCTAGGATCACCGAATTCTCGAGGCCTCCAGTTACTGTAACTCATGTTCCTTCACTGCCAGATGGAAGCCACCTTGGCCTCCCACGATGATAGGCTTGCGAACCATCCAGTGAACTCTTTTTTAGTTCAGGTCCTCATCATCTATAAATGCCAGACGCCAGACAAAAAATCACTTTAATTTGTCTTGCTCCCACGTCTCTCTCCCGCAAATGTTGATGACCAAACAGCATACTTATCGACTGTCATATTTCTTCCTCCCATATAATTGTCTTTTCTACAAATATTTATCAATTTTAGCACAAGTGAACAATCCATCATGTCAATAATTTATCATTTAACAATGTCAATATTTTTTTTGAAGGATTAACGATGTCAATATTGCTTCTGCATAGGTGCGTGTAGCGCACCAATCTTCCTAGTTCACCCCAAAGCCGTTCACAAATCATGAAGGGCGGCTTAAGGATTAGGTGTTGTGCTGCTTGAGAGCAAATCATATGTGATAAAACTGTAGATAAAAATACATTTTTAAAAACATTGTCGGCGTCGTCACTTGCAATTTTTTAAAGAGAAAACTCTGACATGCATGCAGAAAGCTTCAGCTCATGTTGCGTAAAGACATTATTGATTTTGGTGACGCATAGGAGTCATATTCCTTTTTTATTAAAAACACATATTCCAGACTAATACCTCATCAAGATCCACCTCGGAGGGGCATTGGACAAGCAGTTGAAGCATTTCATTAAACATGTAGATAGCATATGTCAATTCACGGAGGTTTGGGCATGTCACACCACTGTGCCCAGCATCTCATAAATCACATGAGTGAAGAAATTACAAGAGGAGCTACCTGCTAGCTATAGTACAGCACAACCAAATGGCAAATGAGTGTGATGTGTCAATTACTGTCACAATCAAATAAATGTGGAAACTATATCGGCTATTTTTGTGATGTTTATTGTACACGCGAGACATTGTGTGTGATGTGATGCCAGATCAAAACATGAGCTATATATATATATGATGTTCTGTTTATTTTGATGTATTTTTGCTTTTGGGCTGGAGTAGAAATTATGAAATGGGCTCCACAAAAATGGCCGAAGTTAGTGGGATCAACTAAAATTACTTGTGGACCTGAAAATAGTTGGCCCAACTTAGTGGCCCACTTCTGATATTGGCCCATTAATAATATGGGCCATGATGGTGATATCATTGTCCACATCAGCAGCCATGTAATCATCCATATCAGT
This sequence comes from Alloteropsis semialata, assembly GCA_004135705.1. Classification (NCBI taxonomy): domain Eukaryota; kingdom Viridiplantae; phylum Streptophyta; class Magnoliopsida; order Poales; family Poaceae; genus Alloteropsis; species Alloteropsis semialata. Next base: position 40,455,317 of record CM014276.1, on the reverse strand, counting down.
AACCACGTAATCATCCATGTCAGTGTCCACATCAACAGCCACATCATATGGCTACACAATCTATGACGAATACTATTTCACATCTATGAAGGTTATTTCCATCAATAAATCTGGGTTGTGTGGGACTAAGATTGTTATATGACAGTCAAGAAATGTAATGGATTGCGCCGATCCATGACGATTTGTTAAGACCATGGTGTGAGTTAATCTATGACGCTCAATACATGTCAGAATTTGAAAAACATCACAACACAACTTTGTGACGGTTTTTAAGCCCTTAGTGATGGAATTTGTTCGTCATAAATTAAAGGGTTTCTTGTAGTGTTATTAGGACTAAAAATCATGATAAAAAATACACTTGCCTTTATTCTAGAAAATAACTACTAGTATTCAGGTTCTTCACAAGCGTGATCTTCGAACTCCTCGAATGTTGTACCTCCTAATTGCATCACAAAGTACATACAAGAGAACAGTACAACAAAATAAGAAACAGTACACCAAACAATAGCAACAGAACAGAACAATGGTACAAAGCTATTGTTCACATCCTTAGAGTCACGTGAGTGTTGCTATTTTCAAATCGGCGATCCGACTAGGGTATCCCTAGGTGAAAATTTGTGCGGAGGGGATCGCCTCGATCTGTAGAAAGATGGTAACAAAGATACATAAAGACATGCGATTTATATAGGTTGGGGCTGCCATAAGTGTAATACCCTGTGTCCTGTTGGGGTGTATTTTGTTATGCTCTGCATTGGGGTAGTGTTTGTTGTATGAGGCCTCCTGGATCAATTTGATCCGGCGAGTCTCATAGGTTGGTTATGTCGTCTGTCCTCCTAGGGACACCCTTGCACTCCTTATATATTATGGAGAAAAATATTACAAAGTCTCCTACTTGGATTATAAAGAGAAGTCCTAATAGGATTACAATGAGTAGTCTAAGTAGGATCCTATCTTCTCCTTCCAAGGGTACCTAGGGGCCCCGACCCCCACAAGCCCCCAACACTTTGTAGTCGAACAACAACATCCTTTGAAGTGAACATACGACTATGAGACAAGAGGGGATGGTTTTGGATAGTTGCCCAAGTGTGGGTGAGTGGGACCGACGAGTACGCCGGGTCCTTTGAGGGAGGGTGTATGTGACACACAACTCAATTTGGTTGAGGGAGGGTGTATGTGACACATAACCCAATTTGGATATGGCCTAGTAGTGGCCCATGAGTGTTGTGTACACATATTAAGTACCACCTTGCTAGTTGACCAATCATTGAACAAGCAGATAAGCCTTTGTCCTCTAGCCATAGCACCTTCAGGTTAACCTTTTTACATGAAATGAGAACAAAAATGTTAGTAGGATGCTATGTGTATGCGCGCCTGCCTATTGGAAGGGTCGGGCAGTGAGGTTGATCAATTACATGTGTTGTGTCCTTCATCACTCTAGATGTCTCCACTGGTGAAGAACCCGATAGCCGTAGTAGCTTCAAAAGATCATTGGTCATTGGTGCCTTGAAGTTCCTTTTTGCATCAATTTCATAGCTACATTCTTACCTGGATGACCAACACTACCACATCGAACACTAATGTAACGGTTGGATGGTGAAATGGGAAGCTCCTACGTAGAGAGCGAAAGCCAAGACAACAACATGGAGCATGGAGCATCCAGCCCACTATTCTTCTTCTTCATCGTTCTTCTTTCTCACTGTCGTCTACCCCTCACCCCCACCTCGTCCACCACCTCGGCCGGTGGCTTGACTCGCCACAACGCCATCCCCTCACGAGCCCCTGCCACCCCATCTCACCTCGCACTTCCTAATCTAGTTCCTCTTCACCCCCCTCCATAGGCCACAAGCCATTAGATGTTCAACCCCACCCACCCGAGTGCCGCCTCACCTCCGCCGTTAGCCGAACCGCCACCACCGTCATGCTTCTACACCGCCCCTAACCTCCCCCCTCCTTTATGGCCGGAGGTAGAGGTTGAGGCTGGCGGCAACCTCCCATCCCTTTAGTCTCGACTCCCCACCGCGCTAGAGGCATGACAACTTCCAGAGGAAACGACGTTGCATCTGAGAAAAAGGAATGAGAAAGAGTAGAGGAAGTGAAAGGACCTTGATGTCGCGTAGAGGGGGGTGAATAGGCATAACCTGAAATTACACTCAAATGCAGTGGATTAAATCTCACTCTGCCAAATCTGGAACCTCCGGTTTCCAAAACCAGAACCTCTGGTTTTGACTCGGGCAGAGAGAACCCCCAAACCAATGTTAAGTAAATCAACTCAAGATCAAACCAAACTTGAAGAGTGACTCCAGTAGATGTTTCTTGGTAGGTTCACAAAGCTCCTACACTTCACAAACACAACTACCCGAGTAGATCAACCAAGTTCACAACATTTAACAATAAAGGCAATAGTAAGCAAAAGTTAGCAAACCAGTCAGAGACACAAAGATTTGTTTTCCCGAAGTTTAGATTCACTTTCCACACAGGTAGGTGAATCCTAGTCTCCGTTTGAGGACTCTCTATGAGTATGAGTCTTTTGCAACTCTCTCTCAATGAGTCGGGTCTTTTCCAACCCGTTCCTTGATCCACTAAGCAGCTTCTTCCCTTTTAGAGGCGAAGAACGACCTTCACAAACTTTACAAGGCTCACCACACAATTGGTAGCTCTTGGGCAACGCCTAGCCGTCTAGGAGGACAAACCTCCAAGAGTAACAAATGTATCATGAGATTTTGACAAAGCTCAGCAGCGCTCAAGGTATTGTATGCTCTCAGGATCTCTGTCTCTCACACCCAACTCACTAGATTAAGAAAGAATCACACTACCTCACAAAGAGGGGTTGGGGAGAGCTCAACAAGGCTAACACTTGGCTTTGGATGAACAACAAGCTCACAAATGGTTCTGGTGTCAGCAAGCAACACAGAAAGGGGAGAGTGAGTATAAATACTCAGTCCCATAGAAACTAGCCATTAGAGTTAGTAGAAACCGGAACATCCACTTTCCCAAAACCAGAACCTCTGGATTTTCAAACTAAAGAGCCATTAGAGCCACGTGGCAACCAAAACCAGAACCTCTGGTTTGCAGAACTAGAACATCCGGTTTTGCCACTGACTAAACCATCTAAATGTGTTCGTGAGGATTTTTGTGACTCTCAAGGCCTCACATGGGTTAGTTGAGCACTGAGACTTTATCAATCAATCACATGATGCACCCCTCTTGATAGCACGGCATACCTATACTCAAAGTTAAGAATAAATTACATTTCAATCACTTTGAGCTTCTCACTTGTATAATGCCATGCTTTGATCAATATATCCAATGTGGACTGCATCCAACATTGTCTCTTCATATTGAGCATTTCAACCTTGAGCTAGTGACTTCAACTTTTCATATTTGAGTGAAAACCATTTCTAGTCTAACTCACTAGTTCCATCAGAGATTAGATGAAATGCATTGCTTCCCTCGGTAAGGCTTAGATATAATACTTCGAAACACCGTGGATATTAGTCACTTCACCTTAGCAATACGCACATGGTCTCAAGCCGTCGTTTAACCAAAGCTTGTTTAGTCCCTCGCTCTAGTCATCTCGATTTGTTTCTTCACCACTTATCCTTGCCACATTGAGTTTAGCTTTGCTTTGACATCAACAGTGAATTCCCTTTTTGAAAGATCCTTCAGATTCTTGTTCTTGATCCATATTAACAAAGATATTCTCTCATGTCTTGTTCATGGACACACTCAATGATTCACCTTAAAACCATCACTTATTTTTACCATGCATTAAGCTATGTCTCCAATATAAGCACAAAGGCTTTCCATTCTTAGCAATAAATATCGCTGAATCACACACTTGCTTGCTTGAATCAATGAATAATCATACATATTTGATGAGCATATTTATCACAAATAAATTATAAGAGTAATTTCCTGCTCATCATCTCAAACAAACAAGTTAGTCCTTTAATTGTTTTGTCATTAACTCACCAAAACTCACTTGAGGGCCTAGATGCACTTTCAGGAAGGAGAGAAGGATCGTGCGGCCATAAGATACTGCATGAATTGCAAAGGATGGAAGCCATCTAGCTTCTGGTTTTGGGGAGCTACATAGGTTTGACGCAATGATTCTTGGCAGATAGCCTGCATTCAGCCCAAATTGCCATCTCGCATGGTGGCGTAGCTGACAGGTTCTGGCGAGCGTTCGTACAACAGGACTGTTCCCACGGACTCCTCCGCATTTCTTTCCTATCCCATGGGCGTACAAACAAGCTAGGGTTTATCTTCTTCCCCTCTAGCTCTAACGCCGCCACTGTCCCAGTCCAGGTCGGGAGGTGCATCTCGCCTATTTTGGGTAGGGATTGGCGGATGTCACACCCGGTTTTAAGGACAAAACCGAATGATATTTATATGTGTGCCAGGATCAAGTTTTCACACATATGAGACTTCATCAGTGATAAACAATAGCAGTATCACGTAAAACAATACAAAAACTTACAACTTATCAGAGTTACAGCTGATCCTGGAAACGAAGGCTCCAACACTTCACAATCAATCGACTGGGGGTTGCGTATGCCTAGCACCATCTTCGATGACTTCACAACAGCTTCTGAGCAGCAGTAAGCAAGGATGAGTACACTTATGGTTGGTACTCAGCAAGGCCACAAGAAATAACCAGAACATCGATTCATTTCCATCTTTAAGTTTATTAATCATGTGAGGGTCCAGGCCGCTCTTGACCGTGAGCACGGCTGTTATAACAGTTTTTAACACTCTGCAGAGGTTGTACACTTTACCCACAAGACGCGTAAAAGTTCAGAAGAACTTTAAACCCAACCATGCAGTGCTGATCAGGCACATTCATCACACTACCTTTGGTGTGACTGCATAGGGACGCTACGAGGCCTTTACAAAGACACACAGATAACTAGCAGCCCGCTAGAGTTTCAGCAGCAGTGAGGTCCATAACCCTCCCTAATGAGGACGTACCTTAGCAAAGGCTACTCCTCCAAGAGGACCGAGCTATGACCCCTTCACCGGCCCCCTCCTTGCCCTTACGGTAAGACCACTAGTCACCTATACATCTAATTAATTAGCCAAGACCAGAGCCATATAGTACTCGTGGTTGTACTGTTTTCCTGGGTGGTTCTCCATGTTCCAATTAACATCATCATGATATATTAAAAGCATAGATAGAAGGATGGTTAGGGACACTTGCCTTTCTCCAACATAAAGTTACTCTTACTGCTCTTCTGCTCTTGCTCACTTGGAAAACTTGATCTTGCACGAACAGCGATCCTTCTAGCGGCTCGAAGCAAACATCGGGCACAAACATACAAAGCAAAACAAACAAGTACAACTAAGAACAAAGCACCAATCATAGAGAAGCTTTAAAAGAGCGCACTAAAGGATAGGCTTGAAGAACAGGATTCGGTGATATGATTACGTGGCTCAAGAAACGCTAAAACAGAGAAACGATGCCACTTCAGATTTACACCTGAAGATAATAGATTAGGAACACGAGGAATGTTATCATGTAACTTGCAGATTAATACATTATTACCTTAATAGTTTGAACCTATGCTAAAATCTAATGGCATAGAATTAATAATTGTTATACCATTGAAATAGCATAAGGTCAATTATTAAGTAATACAACTAATCTGTAGTGGTCAACATATTATTTCTCGTATAGGCTACTAAGAAGCAGCTGATGATCAGAGACTAAAGGAAAAGATAGAAGCATTAACATATGATCTTTACAAGTTTATACATTATTTAATAATGCAAACTTAAATTGTAGTGCAATAAAATTGAAATGAGCCAGTAATTAAGATCCTGGGTTTCATTGCAACAACATAAATTTAATTACTAAATAGATGCTAATTTGCGAAGATATATTGTGTCAAAGCTTTACTTGGTTTGGATCAGAAAGGATAGGCAGCATGTTAACTGAATGAAAGGAACGCAAATTGATTAAACTAAGGACTAAGCATAGTTAACGATGTGGTTTGATAGAAAGGATTTATAAAAAACTGAGTAGGTGTGATTATTCTGGCCGTCTGTTCCAATAGACATGTGCTCGTATCGATGATCTGCCTTGCTTGTAAGGCATACGTGATAGCTAGATGATGAATAAAAGATATGACCATGCTCATCACGTAAGCATGATGGCATCATGAGGTCATCACATGGCTGGCTGGTTTGTTTCAGTACGAGAGCTAGCAAGGTTGCTCGTCCTGCATGGCTTGCAAACGTGAAGATTGAGATACATGGCAAGCCTAACTTGCTGGTGGACTTATGGTAAAGGTAGAGGCAGGCGCTGGCTCATGTCATGTTGCATGGCCGGCAGGGCTGCAGCATGCACGGCAGGGGCAATGGCGTATGGATCATGGCCAGATTAGCATACGACAACAGAGGTGTCCAGATAGAACTACCTACACAAGATAGGAGTCTGATCAGAGAATCTAGATATGGGAGTGCATGGCTGTGCTCACCGGCGCGAAGACTGGACGGTGTCGCCGGCTTGACGACAGCGGAAACACCGAGCAGCGGAGACCAGACGATGTTCGCAGGGACATGTTCCCCCGGCAGCAGATCGAGTTCTTGACGGAGGCTTCGAGGCAGCCGAATCGGCCGGAGACGACAGCGGGCCGGAGCTTCAACCGGTGGGTCTCCTCTGACGAGGCAGAGGCAACGGGGAGCGGCGGGGATCGTCGAGGTTGCGCCCGTCCTCGCCGGCGGTCACTGGGGCAGCAAAATAAACGGAAGTGAGGGACGACGAGATGATGGCCTTTGCTCACCTCGGGCGAGCGACGGAAACAGATCGACCTTCGTGTAGACGGGCTCGTCATGTAGCACGTAGCAGATCAGCGGCGGCAAGCTGTGCCAGAGGCCGGCGGCGATCACCACGGCATGAAGGGCCGGCTCGGCGTGGCGAAGCTCCTGGTGCTGCTGGCGTGCTCCTGATCACGGCACGAGTACGACAGCGGGGCTGCGCAATGGAGAGAGGGATTGCAAGTGAGAGAGAATTGCTGCTTTGGTTTTGCTCAGTGGAGGAAAAACAAGAGAGATGAGCGGTGGCAGGGAATTGGAGGGAGTGGGGGGGCCGGAGTTTACTGTCATGGCATGAATGCCATTGAAGAGGATTAAAGCCGGGGTTAAGGCGTTGGGGGTTACGGTTGGGAAGAGGAAGGGGATGGGTGCGAGGAAAAGGAGAGGAGCGTGTGGTTGGTCTTCTGTTCCTGCGATCGAGTCACGATGCAGAGAAGGGAGAGAGAGGGGCGACGGCGTCCCTGCGTTCCTGCGTGCGTGAAAGGGGAAGCGGGAGGCGTAACATTTACGGGGAAAGGATTAGGGTTAGGCTGTGGACTTTTAGATGGGCTTAGATTTTGGGCCAGATTATTATCAGTCCACGAAATAAATCGATAACAATTTATTTCGTAAACCACGGTACAGATGAATTAGACTAATTATCCAGAATAAATTAATTAAGTAATAATCAATTCAAAATCTGGATAACATCGTCATAATTCAAAACAAATTCCATAGATATTTTGGATGAATTAATTAGACTATTTTCTGAACTAGATTAATTAAATAAATAATTAATCCAATCAATTGGAAAATAGCGTCATAATTCGGATAGGGTCTTCTGGAACTCTGGATTGATTTGGGCACCGAGAATTTCGATATGGACTTCGATTTGGGATCAGAGAGAGATGGCGGCAGGAGGTAGAAGAGAGTGCCGACAGGTGGGCCAGAAGAGAGAGAGAAAAGGTTAAAGAGATTTGGATTTTATTTGAGGAATTTGAGTAGGAATTTGAATAGGATTTTGGACAGAAACTTTGAATTTGGAGTTTGATTTGGGGAATTTGATTTGGAATTGAATTGGAATTTGGTTTGAAATTTTGAATAGGACTTTGAATAGCAATTGGATTAGGGATTTTAGAATTCTGGAATTGTGGGTGTTACAAATCTACCCCCTTAAAAGGAATCTCGTCCCGAGATTCGAAGGGAAAACAAGGAGGAGAGATAAATGCAAACAAGATTTTTTTTGAAGGAGAAGAAATAAGACGAAAGGCAAGGAAGAAATGCAAGCGAACTTAGATATGAAACAGTAGAGAGACTTCGTCTTGTTATATTCTCCATTTGATTCAGGGAGAGGATAGAGAAAACAAGGGTATATAGAGGGAAGACAAAGGAGAAGCCAACTAGAACTATAGTTAGACACAACAATAGTTATTGCAAAGCATCAAACAATAGTTAGCCATACAAAGCAAAACGAGGCTAAATGTTGTTAGAACTGCTTCAGGGGATCCTATAGCCTATAAAGGCATCTTTGGTCCTGACATCTGACTTCACGATCTTGATGGTTCCTGATCTTGAGTGTGGCATAGCCTTCAATTGCTTTAACTTTACTCCTAGTAGCTTGATTCTTCACTTGGGCTTGCGTAGGCATTAAGGCACATGGTACCAAGCATCTATTTTTTTTCCTAGTATAAGAGGAGATGAGAAAACCACTTTGAAATAAATACAAGGGGAAGTCCAAAGTGTCAACTTAAGAGAAATAAGTAGGAGATTGAAAACAATGAAGAAGAGGTCAACAAAAGCAATTTCAAGGTAAGGGATGAAAGATCAAGGAAAAAGTCATCAGCTTAAATGACTAGTATAAACAAGAATTGGGAATTAGCAATATCAAGGAAAGGTAGGGATAAATAACCAAGAGTCAAGCATGAATAGTAAGCTATCAAGGAGGAGACAGAGGGTCAAGGGTTGAGAATCATCATCGGTAAAGGTCAAGGATAAGTCAAGGAAAGTTAAGATATCAAGGAGAACCTTTGGAAACGACCATTGCTATCTAGGCTTACGTCCTACAGTCGATACAGCTCTGATACCACTTCTGTCACACCCGGTTTTAAGGACAAAACCGAATGATATTTATATGTGTGCCAGGATCAAGTTTTCACACATATGAGACTTCATCAGTGATAAACAATAGCAGTATCACGTAAAACAATACAAAAACTTACAACTTATCAGAGTTACAGCTGATCCTGGAAACGAAGGCTCCAACACTTCACAATCAATCGACTGGGGGTTGCGTATGCCTAGCACCATCTTCGATGACTTCACAACAGCTTCTGAGCAGCAGTAAGCAAGGATGAGTACACTTATGGTTGGTACTCAGCAAGGCCACAAGAAATAACCAGAACATCGATTCATTTCCATCTTTAAGTTTATTAATCATGTGAGGGTCCAGGCCGCTCTTGACCGTGAGCACGGCTGTTATAACAGTTTTAACACTCTGCAGAGGTTGTACACTTTCACCACAAGACGCGTAAAAGTTCAGAAGAACTTTAAACCCAACCATGCAGTGCTGATCAGGCACATTCATCACACTACCTTTGGTGTGACTGCATAGGGACGCTACGAGGCCTTTACAAAGACACACAGATAACTAGCAGCCCGCTAGAGTTTCAGCAGCAGTGAGGTCCATAACCCTCCCTAATGAGGACGTACCTTAGCAAAGGCTACTCCTCCAAGAGGACCGAGCTATGACCCCTTCACCGGCCCCCTCCTTGCCCTTACGGTAAGACCACTAGTCACCTATACATCTAATTAATTAGCCAAGACCAGAGCCATATAGTACTCGTGGTTGTACTGTTTTCCTGGGTGGTTCTCCATGTTCCAATTAACATCATCATGATATATTAAAAGCATAGATAGAAGGATGGTTAGGGACACTTGCCTTTCTCCAACATAAAGTTACTCTTACTGCTCTTCTGCTCTTGCTCACTTGGAAAACTTGATCTTGCACGAACAGCGATCCTTCTAGCGGCTCGAAGCAAACATCGGGCACAAACATACAAAGCAAAACAAACAAGTACAACTAAGAACAAAACACCAATCATAGAGAAGCTTTAAAAGAGCGCACTAAAGGATAGGCTTGAAGAACAGGATTCGGTGATATGATTACGTGGCTCAAGAAACGCTAAAACAGAGAAACGATGCCACTTCAGATTTACACCTGAAGATAATAGATTAGGAACACGAGGAATGTTATCATGTAACTTGCAGATTAATACATTATTACCTTAATAGTTTGAACCTATGCTAAAATCTAATGGCATAGAATTAATAATTGTTATACCATTGAAATAGCATAAGATCAATTATTAAGTAATACAACTAATCTGTAGTGGTCAACATATTATTTCTCGTATAGGCTACTAAGAAGCAGCTGATGATCAGAGACTAAAGGAAAAGATAGAAGCATTAACATATGATCTTTACAAGTTTATACATTATTTAATAATGCAAACTTAAATTGTAGTGCAATAAAATTGAAATGAGCCAGTAATTAAGATCCTGGGTTTCATTGCAACAACATAAATTTAATTACTAAATAGATGCTAATTTGCGAAGATATATTGTGTCAAAGCTTTACTTGGTTTGGATCAGAAAGGATAGGCAGCATGTTAACTGAATGAAAGGAACGCAAATTGATTAAACTAAGGACTAAGCATAGTTAACGATGTGGTTTGATAGAAAGGATTTATAAAAAACTGAGTAGGTGTGATTATTCTGGCCGTCTGTTCCAATAGACATGTGCTCGTATCGATGATCTGCCTTGCTTGTAAGGCATACGTGATAGCTAGATGATGAATAAAAGATATGACCATGCTCATCACGTAAGCATGATGGCATCATGAGGTCATCACATGGCTGGCTGGTTTGTTTCAGTACGAGAGCTAGCAAGGTTGCTCGTCCTGCATGGCTTGCAAACGTGAAGATTGAGATACATGGCAAGCCTAACTTGCTGGTGGACTTATGGTAAAGGTAGAGGCAGGCGCTGGCTCATGTCATGTTGCATGGCCGGCAGAGCTGCAGCATGCACGGCAGGGGCAATGGCGTATGGATCATGGCCAGATTAGCATACGACAACAGAGGTGTCCAGATAGAACTACCTACACAAGATAGGAGTCTGATCAGAGAATCTAGATATGGGAGTGCATGGCTGTGCTCACCGGCGCGAAGACTGGACGGTGTCGCCGGCTTGACGACAGCGGAAACACCGAGCAGCGGAGACCAGACGATGTTCGCAGGGACATGTTCCCCCGGCAGCAGATCGAGTTCTTGACGGAGGCTTCGAGGCAGCCGAATCGGCCGGAGACGACAGCGGGCCGGAGCTTCAACCGGTGGGTCTCCTCTGACGAGGCAGAGGCAACGGGGAGCGGCGGGGATCGTCGAGGTTGCGCCCGTCCTCGCCGGCGGTCACTGGGGCAGCAAAATAAACGGAAGTGAGGGACGACGAGATGATGGCCTTTGCTCACCTCGGGCGAGCGACGGAAACAGATCGACCTTCGTGTAGACGGGCTCGTCATGTAGCACGTAGCAGATCAGCGGCGGCAAGCTGTGCCAGAGGCCGGCGGCGATCACCACGGCATGAAGGGCCGGCTCGGCGTGGCGAAGCTCCTGGTGCTGCTGGCGTGCTCCTGATCACGGCACGAGTACGACAGCGGGGCTGCGCAATGGAGAGAGGGATTGCAAGTGAGAGAGAATTGCTGCTTTGGTTTTGCTCGGTGGAGGAAAAACAAGAGAGATGAGCGGTGGCAGGGAATTGGAGGGAGTGGGGGGGCCGGAGTTTACTGTCATGGCATGAATGCCATTGAAGAGGATTAAAGCCGGGGTTAAGGCGTTGGGGGTTACGGTTGGGAAGAGGAAGGGGATGGGTGCGAGGAAAAGGAGAGGAGCGTGTGGTTGGTCTTCTGTTCCTGCGATCGAGTCACGATGCAGAGAAGGGAGAGAGAGGGGCGACGGAGTCCCTGCGTTCCTGCGTGCGTGAAAGGGGAAGCGGGAGGCGTAACATTTACGGGGAAAGGATTAGGGTTAGGCTGTGGACTTTTAGATGGGCTTAGATTTTGGGCCAGATTATTATCAGTCCACGAAATAAATCGATAACAATTTATTTCGTAAACCACGGTACAGATGAATTAGACTAATTATCCAGAATAAATTAATTAAGTAATAATCAATTCAAAATCTGGATAACATCGTCATAATTCAAAACAAATTCCATAGATATTTTGGATGAATTAATTAGACTATTTTCTGAACTAGATTAATTAAATAAATAATTAATCCAATCAATTGGAAAATAGCGTCATAATTCGGATAGGGTCTTCTGGAACTCTGGATTGATTTGGGCACCGAGAATTTCGATATGGACTTCGATTTGGGATCAGAGAGAGATGGCGGCAGGAGGTAGAAGAGAGTGCCGACAGGTGGGCCAGAAGAGAGAGAGAAAAGGTTAAAGAGATTTGGATTTTATTTGAGGAATTTGAGTAGGAATTTGAATAGGATTTTGGACAGAAACTTTGAATTTGGAGTTTGATTTGGGGAATTTGATTTGGAATTGAATTGGAATTTGGTTTGAAATTTTGAATAGGACTTTGAATAGCAATTGGATTAGGGATTTTAGAATTCTGGAATTGTGGGTGTTACAGCGGATCTTCACTTCAGCTCGAAAAAGCGAGGCCTCCTGTAATGCTAGAGCCTGCTAGAGACTCTTTTGATTTGCATCACTAAAGAAACCCCGCAAGATGGCAGTCGCAGGTGAAAGTTCGATCTGCAATCGGCTGAACGCCCTGCCGGGCGACCTCCTCCATGACGTCATCTCCTTCATCCTGGTGCAACAAGGTCGTGCAGACTATCGTGTTGTGTCAAAGAGGTGGAAGGATCTATGGCATTCGGTGTCCGACATCAACCTTGACTCATGCATTTCCATAAGGTGTCCTACGAGCCCTAAGAAGAGACCTCGGTCAGGATGGTGTGTTTCATCCACAAGCAAGCTGTTGATGCTGCCTGCCTGGATGCGTTCTGGATCACTATCACTGCATCTTTTGCTAACCATGATTCGCTCCCACATATCAAACATGGATTCACCATGCTATCAGGGGCAACCCCATGGTGCTACAGGTATGTATGTAACATGTGTTTGCGGCAGCCATGATCTATATCAGTTACCCCATCTAAGCTCCAGCCCTTGCCATCGCCTGATAAGAATGAAGCTTCTTGTGCCATTCTTTTGCAGAGCAGCTCCATTCTTTGTGGCCACAGCTAGAAGATTGGTTCGATCTGGTGCAATGCCACATTGGGTTTTGTGGCATTGAATCTGGCGGACTGAAGAACTTGGCCATCCAATATTGTACAAGTACACCTGCGGATGCATTTGTTATCAGGGCTTCTGGTCTCGCTGCCTTGACCCTGTCTTTCCACAAGTACAACTATGGATGGTCACTCAGTAGATGTAGAGAATTCCCTTGTGAGGGCAGCAATTTCTTTGAAAGGTGGGTGGATTATCTCCAAGATGTGAAGGTGATTTTTGGCAACCTATTCAATGTTACACGTTTGGAGATAACAAATTCTCAACCAATAGTATGTCTTCCTTACCATCTTTGTGCTCCATGGTATATATTTGTTAATTGTCATAGTTCACCTTTAGCTAGATTTAGTTTTATATTTTTCTACTTCAGACGACAATTCTTGATAAAAATCTATTTGCCCAATATTTCTGGTTGTGTGTGATGTGCACAATTATATATGTGTGATGTGCACAATTTCAAGGCTCTTGGGATGTGTATAATTATGTGTGATGTGCACAATATTCCAGGCAACCTTAACTTTTGGCTCAAGCATTATGTGTCTTGTAATATACGCTAGGTTGTCATAAAGTCACTGCCTAGTGCCACATACAAATTTAAGTCTTACTCTTATGAATTATTGTCAGTTTGTATTGCAAGATAAGATGAAAAGTCAAGAACAGGTAACCTGTCATATGCATGCGCCACTTTATTTCACTATACATGATCTTAAAACCTTATAACAATCTGCGACATTCTCCAGAGTTGTCACCAAAAAAATAGTGAGACTTCAAGTACAATAAGATAATCATAGTGTTGGTCTTTTGATTTGTATTAAATCACTTCGTTCATATCATGTAAGCTGCTACTGCATAGATGCCGACTTGATATCTTCTTTGTTCAACTCAAAGTAGTTGCTCATGTGAGTGAACCAATTGTTTGACTACTGAATAGAATAGAAAAACTTCTTCATGGTACCAAGTCTTATTAACAATTTATTTTTGTCCACTTTCATCAAATATGTTGTCATGCACTTTGGCTAGTGTAACCATATGTTAAGCTACTGCCAATAGGTGATGAGATATATAGATCACGCGGAATGCGAGAACTTGATACTTACCACTTGTCTGAATTCATTGTTGGTTCTGATTATCACCCTGGTATACGGATGCCATCTTTTGTTGCTGACTTTTATGTCTGTTCTTGGAAACTACAGCCCGTTACTAAAGAATGAGGCATTCATCCGCAAACAAAAAAGTCATCAGTACCGGATGGAGATTGGCTCGGTACTAATGCCTAGCATTAGTATCGCGTCCTGGGCGGAAGCGCATTAGTACCGGGTGTTGGCTCCATGCCACTCACGGTAAGGCATTAGTACCGAGTACTAATGCTCACGGTGAGCCCGGCGCGAAGAGGAGCTCGAGGCGGCGTGCGGGGTTTGCTGCCGCCGCCGCCACCCCCGGCAAGTGCATTTTATTTCTTTTGAAAATCCCACATTAATACCTGCAGGGGTGTATCTAGTACTAGGGGGGCTTGTGAGCTGGTACTAAAACCTAGTTCTCCAGCAGTGGCGAATCTAGAAATTGAGAGGTGTGTGTGTGGGTGGGGGGGGCTCAACTTGTTCTTCTTCCTTCTCTCTTCCCTCTTTCCCTTCTTCTCTCTCCATATTTCCTTCTTCCTTTCTTCAACCATGGATAAAAATTGTTGGGGGGAGGGGGGAGGCTTTGGGGGGGTGTTGGGGGGGGCTCCCATGGAGTTCATGGGGGTACGGGTCTCCAGCCCCCTCTGCCTCCCCTGTGGATAGGGGTGGGCACAAAACCCGATACCCAAAGACCAAACCCAAAAAACCCGACCCTGAACCCGAAATAACCCGAAGCTAATTTGGGTAGTAGTTTATAAAACCCGAAATTATTTAGGGTATTTCGGGTTTAGAACCCCGGTACCCGAATAGCCCGAAAAACCTGAACTTTAGTGTCATCCTAGAGTAGGAGGAAATCTCTCTATGCAAATCTTTGTTTGATTTGTGTGGATTCATTGGATCAAATCTTGGTTCGAGTTATTCTTGTTGTATGTGATATTTGTATGCATATCAATTAATTGGATCTACAAAATTGTTTGATTAGTCACCATATTTTCTTGTTCTCTTAGTTGAGATACGCAATTCTGAGTAATATGGGTAACCCGAAACCCGAACCCAAATTTTCAGGTACCCGAAATGTCGGGTAGCAATTTTTTTGAATAAACTTCAGGTTTCAATTATGAAAACCTGAACTTTTTAAAACCCAAAAAACCCGACCCGAAAGTTTTGGGTAACCCGAATGCCCACCCTGACCTGTGGATCCGCCCCTATTCTCCAGTAGTGGTCATGTGCACATACGTAGGGTGTACTTGATGCTTTGTTACATGTCCACTGCTGCAGTCCTGCAACCTTATTTGACACAGCTGGAGGTCAAGGAAACTTAGAAACTAGTATCCGGATCTGGTCTGTACAGCAAGAAGCGGGGAGCGCAAACCATTTAACCCACTAACCCTCGTGTTCGTTAATGGTAGTGGTGATGGTAGATTTTCTTGTGCTGGTCATTTCGTTATATCTCACATCGGTGGTCAGAATTCAGAAACAACACATGAGACATGGTTGAAATGGAGAAGATGTTATCAAATTTGGTTGTAATCTTTTTCGTTAGATGGTCTTTTTCTATGATGAGTTTCATATTCTTTAATACAAATATGTTATAAGATGCCATATTGCAAAAAGAAATGTTAAGACGGCTATGATGTATTGCAATGAAATGTTAAGATGGCTATGACGTTTGTTGTATTTTTTTACAAAACAAAGAACAGACGAAAACACTCACACACATGGCAAATCATATTCATATAAATATATTTGAGAGACTGAGCCAATGCTCTCATCTTAAAATTGACGAAGTCATGCGACTTGTTGTCGACAGACACGTCGCCTGCATGAAAAAATAGCACCCTAAATCCAGCAAACGCGACACCCTCGGAGTGTGAATTTGGGCCGAGATTCCTGCTCTCAGCCCAAGTTGCTCATCTCGTTGAACTGTTCTGTAGTGGGCCAAATGACAGACTAGGCCTTGGGTTTCATGTTATTTGGGCCGAGATACTAGTCTAGTCGACCTGGACAGACTAGAGTTTTAGCTTCTTCCCCCCTTCTGCTGAACGACGGCTGCATTTCTCCAATCTTAAGTGAAAGAGAAAGAATGATCAAGCCTCAATACATTCATTCGAGCTCATCAGATATATACCGGTTACAATGATCCGAAGATCCGATTCTCCGGGAGCGCGAGACGCGCAGAGCCAGGAGTCGTGCACGCGGTGACCGCGTCCAGAGCGCCACGCCAGGGCGCCACGCATTCCTGATCTTCAGGGAGCGGTAGTTACACAGCTAAACCATATCTACTCAAACACCCCCCCTCAGTCTGGACGTTGGCCAGGTCCAACACAAAGACTGCTATGAAAATCACTAAACACCGACGAGCC
>CM014276.1:40397182-40437686 GCA_004135705.1 Alloteropsis semialata | reverse complement strand
CACAACCATCAATACAAGACAACTTTCGGCCTCGTGCCAAACAACCTCTTTTCATCGAGTTCTTCAGCAAGTAGGGCTGCATCATCTTGATCTCCGGTTTGCCTGTAAGTATGACATCTACCGAATTATTTTAGGCTTTAGATTGAGGCGCATCGCCCTTCTTTGTCTATTTAATTCACCAATTTATCGAGTTATTCTAAGCTTTAGATTGAAGCGTATCGCTCTTCTTCATTTAGATCGCTCAACCCTTATCGTGGCTTGTTTGTTTTATCTTATCGGCGTATATTTGTTCAAGTTCTATCTGCTATTTTTGTTATTTATTTCATCATATACTTTGCAATAGATCTGTTAGTTCTTCTTGTTCATAAAGCTGATTTAGATTCAATAATCAAGTTACAAATTAATTGAGTTTAAGCAATTTCTTTAATATACATAGATCTATCGGTTTGAATAGACTAAATCGGTGCCCTTCTATCAACGTTGTCTGGGTTAGGTCTGATCCGATTGTAAGTGACATTGGTTTTAGTTTATTTAATGCCTTTAGAGATTTGTGTAATGAAGAGCATGATTAAACCTGATTTATTACTAAATCGGCTCTTATTGTCGATGGCTTGTTTTACTACATGTTTTATCTTCACGATTTGGACTCATGGCCGATGGTTCATGCTTGGATCGGACTTCTTTCTACGCTAATCAGATTGTGGGAACGATCGGGGCTTTGGCCGATGAGTTCCATTAAAGTTACTGATTAAACTTTACCTTGCCAATTTTAGGTCAAATTGACTGGCACACCACGAATGTCATGATTTTGGACCTGCACTGAAGTTATGCAAATCTTCCAGGCCACAGTATTGTTTCCAAAAAGTCAACACCTGATTTTTTGGCGTCAACAATATAGTTTTTTTTGAAAAAATGAAAATGATAAAAAGAAGAAAAGAATTTGCTTGTTTTCATATCTCTAGTAAGCATTCTTAGTTTCTCCTTGTTGAAATGATGAATAGTTGTTCTGCTTTAATTCCTTTGTGTACCTGTTTGGATCTACAAAATTGTTTGATTAGTCACCATATTTTCTTGTTCTCTTAGTTGAGATACGCAATTCTGAGTAATATGGGTAACCCGAAACCCGAACCCAAATTTTCAGGTACCCGAAATGTCGGGTAGCAATTTTTTTGAATAAACTTCAGGTTTCAATTATGAAAACCTGAACTTTTTAAAACCCAAAAAACCCGACCCGAAAGTTTTGGGTAACCCGAATGCCCACCCTGACCTGTGGATCCGCCCCTATTCTCCAGTAGTGGTCATGTGCACATACGTAGGGTGTACTTGATGCTTTGTTACATGTCCACTGCTGCAGTCCTGCAACCTTATTTGACACAGCTGGAGGTCAAGGAAACTTAGAAACTAGTATCCGGATCTGGTCTGTACAGCAAGAAGCGGGGAGCGCAAACCATTTAACCCACTAACCCTCGTGTTCGTTAATGGTAGTGGTGATGGTAGATTTTCTTGTGCTGGTCATTTCGTTATATCTCACATCGGTGGTCAGAATTCAGAAACAACACATGAGACATGGTTGAAATGGAGAAGATGTTATCAAATTTGGTTGTAATCTTTTTCGTTAGATGGTCTTTTTCTATGATGAGTTTCATATTCTTTAATACAAATATGTTATAAGATGCCGTATTGCAAAAAGAAATGTTAAGACGGCTATGATGTATTGCAATGAAATGTTAAGATGGCTATGACGTTTGTTGTATTTTTTTACAAAACAAAGAACAGACGAAAACACTCACACACATGGCAAATCATATTCATATAAATATATTTGAGAGACTGAGCCAATGCTCTCATCTTAAAATTGACGAAGTCATGCGACTTGTTGTCGACAGACACGTCGCCTGCATGAAAAAATAGCGCCCTAAATCCAGCAAACGCGACACCCTCGGAGTGTGAATTTGGGCCGAGATTCCTGCTCTCAGCCCAAGTTGCTCATCTCGTTGAACTGTTCTGTAGTGGGCCAAATGACAGACTAGGCCTTGGGTTTCATGTTATTTGGGCCGAGATACTAGTCTAGTCGACCTGGACAGACTAGAGTTTTAGCTTCTTCCCCCCTTCTGCTGAACGACGGCTGCATTTCTCCAATCTTAAGTGAAAGAGAAAGAATGATCAAGCCTCAATACATTCATTCGAGCTCATCAGATATATACCGGTTACAATGATCCGAAGATCCGATTCTCCGGGAGCGCGAGACGCGCAGAGCCAGGAGTCGTGCACGCGGTGACCGCGTCCAGAGCGCCACGCCAGGGCGCCACGCATTCCTGATCTTCAGGGAGCGGTAGTTACACAGCTAAACCATATCTACTCAAACACCCCCCCTCAGTCTGGACGTTGGCCAGGTCCAACACAAAGACTGCTATGAAAATCACTAAACACCGACGAGCCAAGTCCCTTCGTGAAGATGTCTGCAAACTGCTGAGCCGTGGGCACGTGAAGAACGCGGAGCTCACCAAGTGCGACTTTCTCACGAACGAAGTGGATGTCGAGTTCAATGTGTTTGGTGCGTCGATGATGGACTGGATTCTGGGACATGTAGACCGAGGAAACATTGTCGCAGTAGACCACCGTTGCCTGTTGAATGCCGCAATGGAGCTCCCCGAGCAGCGAACGGAGCCAGGAACACTCGGCGACGGCGTTCGCCACACCTCTGTACTCGGCTTCCGCGCTGGACCTGGAGACGGTGTGTTGCCGTTTGGAGGACCACGAGACGAGAGCATCACCGAGGTAGACGCAGAAGCCGGATGTCGAGCGTCGAGTGTCCGGGCAGCCTGCCCAGTCGGCGTCCGAGTACGCCGTGAGGGACGACACGCTTGTGGCATGAAGATGAAGACCAAACGCCGGTGTTCCCTTGATGTAGCAAAGAATGCGCTTGAGCATGGCGAGATGATGATCGCGCGGAGCGTGCATGTGGAGGCACACTTGTTGAACCGCATATGCAATGTCCGGGCGTGTCAGTGTTAGGTACTGCAGCGCGCCCGCCATGCTTCGGTACCAGGAGGCGTCGTGGATGAGAGCCCCGTCGGAGGAAGAAGCCTTGGCGCTGATCTCGGATGGTGTCGCGGCGGCCTTGCAGTTGAGCATGCCAGCGCGTTGAAGAAGCTCATCCGCGTACTTGGCCTGTGTGAGGAAGAAGCCGGACGCAGAACGCTGGACCTCAATGCCAAGAAAATAGCGTACCAGCCCCATGTCCTTGACGGCGAAGGCGGTGCGCAGCAGGTCGACGATGTGCTTCAGGAACGCCGCCGACGAAGCCGACAGGATCATGTCGTCGACGTAGAGGAGCAGATAGGCCATGTCCGATCCACGGCGATAGACAAAGAGCGAGGAGTCTGCGCGGGACTGTACAAAGCCGATGTTGGTGACGAAGTCGACAAAGCGCGTGAACCAGGCGCGCGGGGCTTGACGTAGGCCGTAGAGGGATCGTGAAAGCAAGCAGACGTCGTCGGGGCGTGAGGGATCCTCGAACCTTGTGGGCTGCTGGCAGAACACTTGCTCGGAGATGTTGCCGTGGAGGAAGGCGTTGGAGACATCAAGTTGATGCGCCGGCCACTTCTTGGACGCGACCACAGTCAGAACTGAGCGGATGGTCGCCGGCTTCACTACTGGCAAGAACGTTTCGCCAAAGTCGATCCCGGGGCGTTGGTGAAAGCCACGGACAACCCACCTTGCCTTGTAACGCTCAAGGGTGCCGTCGGAGTTGAATTTCTGCTTGAACACCCACTTGCCGGTGATCACCCGTGCACCGGGCGGGCGAGGCACAAGAGACCAGGTGCCATTGGCCTGAAGAGCATCGAACTCCTGTTGCATGGCGAGACGCCAATTGGTATCCTTGAGGGCGGCACGGACTGACGTGGGAACCGGCGAGAGTGTGGAAGCCGTGAGGACGTAGTCGGAGCCATACTTGGTGCTGGGAACGTGGACTCCGGCGCGAGCGCGGGTGACCATTTGGTGGCGAGGTGGCGCTGGAGTGGGATGCGCTGGTGGAGCAGGATGCACCGCTGGCGTGGACGGGGTTGCAGAACCTGGTGTCGCTGGAGCCGAGGAGGGTGTGGGCGACGCTGGAGCGTTCGGCTCGGCTAGAGGCGGTGCAGAAGGGGAGCCGGACGAAGAGGCGGGCGACGCTGGAGGCGCATGGACGCGCTGGACCTTGCGCCGAGGGGGTTGATCCTCGTCGTCGTCAGACGGGGAAGCCGAAGGAGGAGGCGGCAGAGCCGAGCAACGGAACGGGAACTGTGCCTCGTCGAAGACGACGTGCCGAGAGGTGATGACGCGCCGTGTGGTGAGGTCGTAGCAGCGCCACCCACGGTGATCACTGGGATAGCCGATGAAGACACACGCCGTGGAGCGGGGACTCAGCTTGTTGGCGGCGGTGGAGGACAGGTTGGGGTAGCAGAGGGACCCAAACACGCGAAGCTCGCCGTAGTCCGGAGGAACGCCGAGGAGAAGCTGGAACGGGGTGACCACGCCGGACGCTTGGCAGGGGCGGCGATTGATCAAGTACGTGGCCGTGGAGGGCGCCTCGGCCCAGAAAGAGGTGGGAGCTGCACTGTGAAGAAGCATAGTAAAAATGCAGTCGTTAATGGTGCGTAAGATCCTTTCGGCCTTGCCATTCTGCTGGGAAGTATATGGGCAAGACAGACGAAGCGCAACGCCGTGGGTCGCAAAGTACTGACGGAGCGTGTACGTATCGAACTCCTTGCCATTGTCGGTCTGAAACGCAACAAGACGAAGGCAAAGTTGCATGGAAACATATGCATGGAATGAACGAATAATATGTAGAACTTCAGACTTGTGGCGAATGGGGAAGGTCCAGACATAGTGTGTGAAATCATCAAGTAAAACGACATAGTACTTGTAGCCTGAGTGGCTGTAAACGGGAGATGTCCACACATCTGAATGAACTAACTGAAAGGGAAAATAAGTGCACGACTGCGAGGTACCAAAGGGGAGTCTAACATTCTTGCCAACACGACAGGAATGACAAGAGTGAGAGTTGGATTTATTACAATTGAAATCAAAGGAGTCTAACACCTGAGAAAGGACATGATTGCCCGGGTGCCCAAGACGTTCATGGCACAGAGCCACTGAAGATGTCGACGATGCAGTGAGGGAGTGGTGCTGTGGAAGACGTAGAGGGTAGAGATCGCCCGAGCTTTCACATCGGAGCCTCTCCGTTCGAGTTGGAAGATCCTTGATGGAAAAACCGAAGGGGTCAAATTCAATTGAGACATTATTATCACGAGTAAGTTGGCGAACAGAAACTAAGTTCTTGATGAGAGAGGGTGAAATCAAAATGTTACTCAGATGCAAAGGAGAAGTAGTAGTAGGAAGGGACAGCTGTGCTGCATGAGTAACAGGAAGATGGGCACCATTGCCAACAGTGATAAACGATGAGGAGGGAAGTGGATAAGGGGCGGGGAAGATACCAGGGTTGGAGGACATGTGGGAGGAGGCGCCTGTGTCGAGGAACCACTCGGAAGAGCTTGGGGGTGGTTATGTCGCGACGCCGGCCGAAGCGAGTGTGGAGTAGAGCGCCTGAGTATCCCAGCTTGAAGGAGGCGCAGGAGGCGTTGGCGGGAACGGCGCCTGGCCGGGATAGGCCATCATGGCCTGCTGCTGCTGAAACGGTGGACGGGGGCCCAAGACGCCCGCGCCGGGGGCCCGGAAACTCATGGGCCAGGCCTGCACCAGGCCGGTCCATGGGTTATATCCGGCAGCCCAGGGAGTGGACGGCGGCCGAGGGGTGGGAGCGCCGCCGGAGTTGTTGGGGAAGGAGCCGGAGCCGCGCCCGCGCTTCTTGTACTTGGAGCGGCCGCGCTGACCGCCGGCGTTGGAGCCGGTGGAGGAGTCGGCGGCAGATCCAGTCCCGGAGCTGGAACCAGGTGCGGAGGTGGCGGAGGAGCCATGGCCGGCAAGGAGAGCGTGTCCGACCTTGGCGTCGTGGACGTCACTGGCCTCCTCCAGGAGCAGGTACGACATGGCACTGCGAAATGTGTGCGGGGGAGACTTGGATTTGATGACGGGCTTGACGTGGCGATACTTGGCACTGAGTCCACGAAGCAGGTTGAGGACCTGGCTGGGTTCTGACACCGGATGGCCGACGTCGCGGAGTTGATCCGCAAGGCGCTTCAGCTTGGCGCAGTATTCCTGGATGGAGAGATCGCCTTGGTGAACGCTACGGAACTCAGCCTCCAGAATGACGACGCGCTCGAGTTCGTTGTCGCGGAAGTGGCCCTCGACGTCGGACCAGAGGGAGAACGCCGTGATGCGAGGCTTGTGGACGAGGTCGAAGATGGACTTGTGGATGGTGGTGTAGATCCAGTTGACGAGGCAGTTGTCGACCTGGCGCCATTCGGCGGTGCGGTCGGCGAGCGGGGTGGTGGCGCGGACATGAGCTTCAAGGCCGAACTTGCCAAGGACGGAGTCGAAGAAGCAGCGCCACTGACTGTAGTTGGCATCGTCAATGCTGAGAAGAATGGGGACATGGGAGCGGATGTTCACCGTCTGAATCACGGCGGCCGGCGCAGGAGCGGCGTCGGAGAGCTCATCGGAGGAAGTGGAGGAATGCGCAGGGGAGTGAGCCATGGAAGCGGAAGAGGTGGCGAACGGATTAACCAAGGAGGATCCGTCGGTCACTGATACCATGAAAGAGAAAGAATGATCAAGCCTCAATACATTCATTCGAGCTCATCAGATATATACCGGTTACAATGATCCGAAGATCCGATTCTCCGGGAGCGCGAGACGCGCAGAGACGGGAGTCGTGCGCTCGGTGACCGCGTCCAGAGCGCCACGCCAGGGCGCCACGTGTTCCTGATCTTCAGGGAGCGGTAGTTACACAGCTAAACCATATCTACTCAAACATTAAGGCGGGGATCGGCGGCGGCAGGAGTGATCCAGGGCTACGCCGCGTTGAAGAAGACCGCCATGGCCGCCACCGCCACCACGCAGGCCCCCGCGGGTGGCGACTTGGTCCGCGACTGGTTGAGCGCCCTGCCGGACGATCTCCTCCGGCGCATCCTCTCCTTACTCCCGTCGAAGCAGGTCGTACAGACCACCGCGCTGTCCAAGAGGTGGACCGATCTGTGGCGCTCGGTGCCCTGCATCGACCTCGACTTCTCCCATTTCCTAAGGTGCTTGGAAGGGAACTGGGCAGAGATTTGGGAAAGGATGGAGGATTTCGCCAGCAACCTCCTAATGTTGCACCGAGCTACGTGCCTGGAGACGTTCCGGTTGAGTGCATTCATTGATAGTCAAGATCATCGCCGACACGTCGATAGATGGATCCGTCGTGGCATCAACGACAACCCTTTGGTGCTCGACGTCTCCGTTTCTCATATTCGAGAGACTAGTCCAAGCTCATCCTATCAGTTACGGCATCTGAGCTCGAGCCCTTGTCGTCGTCTCAGAAGATTGCGTCTTTATGGTATCTCCTTGGACCATTACTTTGCGGAGCGCCTCCGTTCTTGTTGGCCAGACCTGGAAGACTTGGTTCTCGAGAAATGTTGCATTGGGTTTAGTCGCCTTGAATCCGACGAACTGGAGAATTTGGTTGTTATCTACTGCACATACCAACCTGCAGATGTGTTTGTTATCAGAGCTCCTCGTCTTGCTTCCCTTCACCTGGACATTCCTGTTTTATTAGATGCAGGGAATTCTCTTGTGAGGGCATCAATCTCTTTGGATTCTTGTAAAATCTCTCCGAAACTTGAAACCATGTTTCTTGGCAGCTTATACACTGTGAAGAATTTTGAGTTGGAAGGTTTTCAAGCAACGGTATGGCTTCTTTACTCGAAACCTTGTTTCCCTCCATGAATATCTGTCCAATGTCATTTGAAGGTTTCTCCTACTGAACTAACACAATTGGTCATTAGCTCACTTTTAGTTTCTATTTCTATCTGTCAGGCAGTGCTAAACGGAGAATTTGATGAGGTTCCAATATTTGAAAACTTGAGAACCTTGTCTCTTGACTCTTGTTTTCATGACCTCAACAAATGTAATGTGCTCAAATTCATGGCTCTGGGAAGATTTTTGCAGAAGTGTCCTAATCTGGAGAAGCTTACTTTGAAGAATTTCCGGGTAGGGGGTACTTAACGCATTTTATCTACTTTGCATAAATGACTTTCACTGTTTCATGATATTTTACCAAGTACTTGGAAGTTTCCAAGACGATGGAGTACAAGACAAACACCAAGCTGGCTTACATAAATTACTTGTTTGTGCTGGAGGTAGATACCACACGTATGAGTGTATGACCCATTGTTAGGAAAACTGTGTTCTTTTCAGTTACTGCTACAGTAGAATTGTAACAGCAAAAGTTGACTAATGTTATTTGCTTGATTTTTGCATGACTTGATAACTAATGGAAGATATATGTTTCTAGAGAGTTGAGTTAAAAAAACTGAAATTCCAATCATACTACCATAAAATCCAAAATAATGGAAACTTCAACATGTTACTGATAATGGAGAAATTGGAATACTGGACAATAGCCCTACTTTGACCAACGCATACGGTGTGCGAGTGAGGACTGAGGACGTTGGAATTATGTTTCACCCATTCTGTACGCTAAGGGTTCCTTGCTGTCTCGGAAATCCTATTCATATAACTAATCCACACTCTTTATTTGTGCCAACTGTTAAGAATAAGGTCGTGCAGATAATACCAAACATATAAATTTCCTTTGTCCCCCTCCCCCAACAAAATTAACATTTAAGTTACCTGACCAAATGGGGTCAATTTCACCTATGATCAGCTGAGATGGAAAAATATAGTCGCAATGTCAACTTGTAAGCCTCACATTGTCAGGTACCATATGCACCCTGTGTACAGACTTAATTCTCTGAAGGTTTTTACTACTTTCTGCCAGATAGTTAATTTACTTTTACCTCTGAATGTGCTGCAAGTTTTTTTCCATAAGGGCTAAGCCCGAATTTCATTACCAGGGATAACGAAATTACAAGGTTCTGTTGTTCATGAGTTTAACGATTGCCAGCAAACACCAGAGACGTGACCGCAGCAAAGGACGGTCCAGCCCGAAAACACGAGCTTACACCCAAAAAACAGACAGCCGATCCAACTAACCAACTAGCGACAGACAGCCAGATTAACGACACTATCAGACCAATTCAACAGTCGATTTAACTCAGCAAAACCATCCCGGCGTCTCCTTCCACCTGTTCTTGCGGATGGAAGAGCAGTGCAGCCTCACGTAGAGCTTCTCCTCCGGCCTCCAGCGTAGCCCGATCCTCCTCCCTTTGAAGTTCTCACTACCAGAGAACTCTCTATCCATCCTCCCTAATCGGTCACGGTTGGATTGGACCCGGTACCAATGGAAGCATTGGTACCGGGTCCAATCCCCAATAATTCTGCGCGCTCATTGGTACCGGGTGGTGGCACCACCCGGTACCTATGAGGCAACATTGCTACCGGGTGGTGTCACCACCCGGTACCAATGAGCCTCGGGGCCTTTGGTACCGGTTGGTAACACCAACTGGTACCAAAGTGATCCCCTTTGGTACCGGGTGGTGCCACCACCCGGTACCAAAGGGGCCCTGCGTATAAACGGGCCTTCTTCCTCCCCCAGCCCGAGCCATGGCTCATTTCTTCATCCTCCATTGAGCTCGGGTTGGGGAGCTCATGCCCGATTTTTCCATAACTTTTGGAGATTTTGCAAACCAAGTCCGCTAGAAGGTTAGCAACTTCATCCTCTCTCTTTTGACGTTTAGTATGGTCTATTTCATGCTCTATGTTTTGAGTAATTTGTGTTTTGTGGAATGGATTGAAATAAGAGATTTTAGATTGAATCTTCATTTTTATTATGAATTTGTAATAGAGAATCAATATATAGTTAGTTGTTGCATGTGTGGAGATGATGCACAAAGTTTTAGACATTGTTTAGATTTTTGGATTATTTGTAGACCTCTCATTGATGAGCTGCTGGGTTGTGTAAGTTTCTTTCACTGATCTATTCTCGCAATACTTGCTTTCTTAATTATAATTTTCAACAATAACAATCTATTCTTGTCATGTAGGATGGAGATCCATACATGCCGTGAAAAATCGTATGATGATGTCGGCTTCATGGATCCATTGATGGTAAATGCCGTAAATATAGACAGTAACCCACTAGAGACGGTGGACAACATATACCTGTACCTGGAGAGACAAAGAAGCAAGACTTACATTCTTTTGCCATACAATTTCCAGTGAGTACTTCTCTCTATGTATGTATAACTTTAAGACTTTGTTCTCAATACTTGTGCATGTATTTATATATATATATATATATATATATATATATATATATATATATATATATATATATATATATATATACAGCTTCCACTGGATACTGCTTGTGATAATCATAAACACCGGTCAAATTGTTGTCATGGACTCACTGCGGAAACCACAAGAGGATTACCAAGCAGTTTTAGACTTGATTGACATGGCATGGACACGTTTCCGTGCGAAACAAAAAGGAAATTTCAAACAAAAACTGGATGTGAGGACGGAATTTCATGTACGTGGCTGGTGTACCCGCATATCTCGTAAAATCACACTAATATATAGTTGTTACGTCTAACTTTATTCTTCTCCACTATCAGTGTGCCAGACAGGAAGCAGGGACGAATCTATGCGGATACTACGTCTGCCAGTGGATCCATACCTTTGTTTCTCCCAAAAAGCGACTCAAGAAGAACTCATGGTATGAATTAGATTATTAGTGTATATAGAAATTAGATTATTAGTGTATATGGAAAATAGATTATTAGTGTATATGGAAATTAGATTATTAGTATGGAAATATTAGTGTATATGGAAATTAGATTATTAGTGTATATGAAAATTAGATTATTAGTGTATATTGAAATAAGATTATTAGTGTATATGGAAATTAGGTTATTAGTGTATATGGAAATTAGATTATTAGTGTATATGGAAATAAGATTATTATTGTATATGGAAATTAGATTATTAGTGTATATGGACATTAGATTATTAGTGTATATGGAAATATAATTATTAGTGTATATGGAAATATGATTATTAGTGTATATTTATTATGAATATATTTATTATACTTTGTTATTTCATGTATACTTTGTTAATTCATGTAAACTTTGTTATTTCATGTAAACTTTGTTACTTGGTTAGAAATGATTATTAGTTATTGATTATTGTTTAGAAATGATTATTAGTTATTGTTTTGAAATGATTATTAGTTATTGTTTAGAAATGAATGTGTTAGGATATTTTATAATTACATGCAAAATTTATTTATTATATGAATGAATGATTATTAGTTACTTGTTTAGAAATGATTACATGCAAAATTTATTTATTATATGAATGTGTTGACGCAAAAAAACCCGGCCAGTGGATTTCCATGCATGCAACACGAAGGCCTGGGAGATTTGCTTAACTCCGGCGCAGGTCCTGTATCTTGAAATTCGGGGCGTGCCAGTCAGTTTGACCATTCAACTGACAAGGAGCATGATCGATATCATATAGCGAACCGGCCATGCCTTTGCAGAATATAACCAGTACAGAGTAAGGCCGATACGCTGTTCATCATCTTAACTGCTTGATCATCATCTCTAATACATCTGCTAGCTTTCCGATCTCTCATAGCTGTTGAAGAATCAGATTAATTCACATGGCGTAGATCTAAATTAATCTAGCAACCTCAAACAACCGAATAAGCTGTCTTCAAATAACCAAGATAAATCTAGCTCCGACGTAGGGAATCTAGATCAAACCCGAAAGCTCGAAGAACAACCCAATAAACGATTAATCACTGAATAACCAAGAGAAACCCAGCTCCGACGTAGGGAGTCTAAACCAATCTTGGCAATCCAAAGATAAATCGGTGGCACCATTGCCTCACGTAATTGCTCGCAGATATAATAAAGACAGCTCTCCCGCAGCTAATCTTGATGCAATCATAATAACAGATCGGCTTTGCCCGTTGCAATATATTCAATAAGCTGTGAGAGCCGATATGTTGTCCTTCCTGCCTAATCTCTTGGACAAGAAGCTCGCAGTGATAATCATCCTGATAGAACAGTAACAAGATCGTTCCAATATTCACAGTTGTTGAAGAAACAGATTGACTCACATGGCGTAGATCTAAACCAATCTAGCAACTCCAAGCAACAGCATAAGCTGCCTTCTAATAATCAAGAAGGATCTAGCTCCGACGTAGGGAATCTAGATCAAACCCGATATTCAAAGAACAACCAGATTAAGTCTATAAAGATGAATCGGACCTGGAACGATATTGTCAGCTCAAATCGGACTAAACCAATGCTCATAGCTGTTTGAAGAGTCAGATCAATTCACATGGCGCAGATCTAAATCAATCTAGAAACTCCAAACAGCCGCATAGGCTGCCTTCTAATAATCAAGATAAATCTAGCTCCGACGTAGGGAATCTAGACCAGACCCGAAAACTCGAAGAACAGCCCGTCAGTAACAGATCGGCTATTATATTGAATAAGCAAAGTAAAGCCGACATGTTACGTTGAACAGCATAAACGAGAAAGGGCGATGCGCCTCAATTCAAAGCTTACGCTAATTCGGTAGTTGAACCATCCAAACGAGAAGAGGGCGATGCGCCTCAGATCAAAGCTTGGATCGATCCGGGTGACGGAACTCGCGGCAGGCTGGAGATCGAAGACTGATGCAGCCCAGCTTGCTGAAGAACTCGTCGATAAGCTACATGGTTCCTAAGGTTTTGGCGTGATGCCGGTTTGTGTATTGATCGAGAGATAAATCTTTTACAATAGCCAGGGGGTGTATATTTATACCCTGGTACCCTTCACGCACACAACGTACTAAGAAACAAATATCTAAACAAAAGGAAATAATAAGATACATGGACTCTATTTCCCTTTCCATAGAGACCTTGCTTAATAAAGCCCCCTCCGATCTGTCCGATCCGCATGCATAGTTATGGTGACTGGCCTGGACTTCTCACGTGGTGATCTCCCTTTCTTTATTTTAATTATCTTTGCATGCACGTATTGACCTTTCCCTCATTTAATCAATCCGGCCATCAATCTTTCTTTAATTATCTTGCATGCAGCCTGAAGACTCATTTCCAATCCGGCCACGGTATACATGCGCATGTAGCACTCATTTTCACGTAAATTCATACAGCTTCCGTCTTGATTTTCCTTAGATTATCGGCTTTATTTTAGGGACTCCTCTGGCCATAAAATTACCAAATTCTGGTGTCAACACATGCCCCCCCAGTTCGAAGTATGAATTCTTCATGCTTCGAATTATTTTTTCCGAGAGCCGATAAAATTTTCTTTCTGCCGATGTATACATCTGCTAGTTTTCTTCCCTTTAAATATTCATTGAGTCGAGTTCTTTTCCAACAAGTGCTTCGATTGGAGATTCATTGGCTATCCAATATAACATATGTAGGAAGTAGAAGCCGATGAATATATTCCATTGACTGATGCATTGTATGAATTTATTTATTATATTTCAATCCTTGAATCCGTAATTGCATCTTCCCATAAAAGACTTCAATCAGTTGCCTAAGTTAATGCATCGGACCTCAATCGGCTGCTCAAGCCAACATATCGGACCTCCATCGGCTGCCCAAGCACATGCATCGGACCTCAATCTCGGCTGCACAAGCCAATGTATTGGACCTCAATCGGCTGCCCAAACTAACGCATCGGACCTTCATTGGCTGCCCAAGCACATGTATCGGACTTCAATCTCGGTTGCCCATCGGACATTCCTATCGGACATCAATTGTCTGAAGCACATTTTTTCCTATTAGTCTTTTGCAGGTCCGATAGGTGCTGGCCCAACATGGGAATGCTGAAATGTAGAGAGCTCCCCTTTTTTATTCTCCTGGCCGATAGGATTGTATATTTTCATAATAATATTGGACCGGCCTCTATTGCAGCAGTAAATCAAGAAATCCATCAGCTTATCATACAGAAATATAATATAATATCCATCAGACCAATCGGACCTTCAGCTGGCGCAGATCAATCGGACCAATCGGACCTTTCTATCGGCCATCAATTATCATACTTTCTCTTCTGATGGAAATAAATCTTGCTTGCATAGGCTTTCCAACATGCATCGACTGAGGAAAAAGGAAATCCTTTGCTTCTAATCGGAATGTCGATGCCCCCCCAAGCCTGATAGCTTTGAAATAAAATAACTCCATTAAACCAAGGTTGCTTCGGTCATCATTATCGGCCATCAAAAAAGTAGCATACCAATAATACAGGCTGATGATTCACTTCAAGATAATGATTGTTAGAATTTGACATCGGCTAACATTTATAGAATAAAATATTGAATCTGAATGCTCCAGCCGATGTCTCCCGCATTAACCAAGATTGACTGATGTACTCAATGTTAAATATATCTGACTTCAAATCAAACGAATGTGGTCCCACTGGGCGTGCCAAAATATGTTGACGCAAAAAACCCGGCCAGTGGATTTCCATGCATGCAACACGAAGGCCTGGGAGATTTGCTTAACTCCGGCGCAGGTCCTGTATCTTGAAATTCGGGGCGTGCCAGTCAGTTTGACCATTCAACTGACAAGGAGCATGATCGATATCATATAGCGAACCGGCCATGCCTTTGCAGAATATAACCAGTACAGAGTAAGGCCGATACGCTGTTCATCATCTTAACTGCTTGATCATCATCTCTAATACATCTGCTAGCTTTCCGATCTCTCATAGCTGTTGAAGAATCAGATTAATTCACATGGCGTAGATCTAAATTAATCTAGCAACCTCAAACAACCGAATAAGCTGTCTTCAAATAACCAAGATAAATCTAGCTCCGACGTAGGGAATCTAGATCAAACCCGAAAGCTCGAAGAACAACCCAATAAACGATTAATCACTGAATAACCAAGAGAAACCCAGCTCCGACGTAGGGAATCTAAACCAATCTTGGCAATCCAAAGATAAATCGGTGGCACCATTGCCTCACGTAATTGCTCGCAGATATAATAAAGACAGCTCTCCCGCAGCTAATCTTGATGCAATCATAATAACAGATCGGCTTTGCCCGTTGCAATATATTCAATAAGCTGTGAGAGCCGATATGTTGTCCTTCCTGCCTAATCTCTTGGACAAGAAGCTCGCAGTGATAATCATCCTGATAGAACAGTAACAAGATCGTTCCAATATTCACAGTTGTTGAAGAAACAGATTGACTCACATGGCGTAGATCTAAACCAATCTAGCAACTCCAAGCAACAGCATAAGCTGCCTTCTAATAATCAAGAAGGATCTAGCTCCGACGTAGGGAATCTAGATCAAACCCGATATTCAAAGAACAACCAGATTAAGTCTATAAAGATGAATCGGACCTGGAACGATATTGTCAGCTCAAATCGGACTAAACCAATGCTCATAGCTGTTTGAAGAGTCAGATCAATTCACATGGCGCAGATCTAAATCAATCTAGAAACTCCAAACAGCCGCATAGGCTGCCTTCTAATAATCAAGATAAATCTAGCTCCGACGTAGGGAATCTAGACCAGACCCGAAAACTCGAAGAACAGCCCGTCAGTAACAGATCGGCTATTATATTGAATAAGCAAAGTAAAGCCGACATGTTACGTTGAACAGCATAAACGAGAAAGGGCGATGCGCCTCAATTCAAAGCTTACGCTAATTCGGTAGTTGAACCATCCAAACGAGAAGAGGGCGATGCGCCTCAGATCAAAGCTTGGATCGATCCGGGTGACGGAACTCGCGGCAGGCTGGAGATCGAAGACTGATGCAGCCCAGCTTGCTGAAGAACTCGTCGATAAGCTACATGGTTCCTAAGGTTTTGGCGTGATGCCAGTTTGTGTATTGATCGAGAGATAAATCTTTTACAATAGCCAGGGGGTGTATATTTATACCCTGGTACCCTTCACGCACACAACGTACTAAGAAACAAATATCTAAACAAAAGGAAATAATAAGATACATGGACTCTATTTCCCTTTCCATAGAGACCTTGCTTAATAAAGCCCCCTCCGATCTGTCCGATCCGCATGCATAGTTATGGTGACTGGCCTGGACTTCTCACGTGGTGATCTCCCTTTCTTTATTTTAATTATCTTTGCATGCACGTAGTGACCTTTCCCTCATTTAATCAATCCGGCCATCAATCTTTCTTTAATTATCTTGCATGCAGCCTGAAGACTCATTTCCAATCCGGCCACGGTGTACATGCGCATGTAGCACTCATTTTCACGTAAATTCATACAGCTTCCGTCTTGATTTTCCTTAGATTATCGGCTTTATTTTAGGGACTCCTCTGGCCATAAAATTACCAAATTCTGGTGTCAACAGAATGAATGTTGTCATTTGTGATTAATGCAGAGGATATTTTACCATCAAGAGCTCCCAATGAGAGAAAAAGCAAAAGCTATTGCGGACCAACTATTTGGATTCATTATGGACCAAGTTATAAGTCCACTGGGAGAGTACCACCATGACGAAACCGCTATCGCTCAATTGGACTCCCTTTCTGCTCCTTCTTCCAGTTCTGCTCGTGAATTGTAAATAACTTTTAAATGCTCTAACTTTTGTATTGGCCGATCTCAAATGTTTATATGTGAATGTTCGAAAAAAATGCAATCAAAGTCGGGTCAAAATCAATTGACAATTGCGACGACTTCAATCTTATTGCGTGAAAGATCGTGTACGACATATGACATATGACGAGCAGACACGTAGACGCGTAGATTTGTATATAACTAACCCAAATATCAAACATTAAAAAAAATAACCAAAAGAGCCTTTGGTACCGGTTGGTAACACCAACCGGTACCAAAGCCTCCCTTTGGTACCGGTTCTGGACCCGGTACCAAAGGCCGCCCCCCTTTAGTCACGGTGTCGCGGTACCGGTTCCAGAACCGGTACCTATGAGGGTTACGAACCGTGACCGATGAGCATCTCTCCAGTAGTGTCTGCCCAATACAAAATAAAAGATGAAGCTTGATAGATGATCTCAGTAGGAGATCTCACATATTTTTTATCAAAGCACACTTTATTTCTAGCACGCCATAGAGCCCAACAGATACTAGCAAGCCCCACCATGATCAACTTCCCCCCATTTGGAATAAAGGATTTAGCCCAAATCTAGAATTGCTCCATAGAACAAGGACGACAATTTGCACCAATGGTGAAGGCTACTAAACTCCACACATACTTAGCCATTGAACAGTCAAACAACAAATGATTAATAGATTCATTTTGAGGATAGAACATGCACTTATCACAACCAACCCATTTCCTTTTGATAAGATTATCTTTTGTTAGGATAGCATTTTTGTAGATCAACCACATAAAAACCTTTATTTTGAGAGGAAGTTTTGCTTCCCAGATCCTCTTGTGAGGAACATCTGTTTCATTCGCACATAAGTGTTTATACACTGATTTCACAGAGAAGCGTTTTTTGCTATCCCATTTCCACATAGGAATATCTTTACAGTTGTTAACTGCAAAAGTTGATAGCTCATCCTTCAATTTCCTCAGGCTATCTTGACCACTCTCATCCAACCATCTTCTAAATGAAATTCTCCAGTTTTTTTCAGCCATATACCGTACAGAACACTTTTGCTCTTGACAGATGCTATAAAGATAGGGGAACTTTTCCATTAGAGGAGTTGTTCCACACCAAGAATCCTTCCAGAAATCCATCATTTCCCCATTGCCTAATAACATCACTCTTCCTTTCAAGTAAATGTCTTTTACTTTAAGTAGATCATTCCATACAGGTAAATGTGCTGCAAGTTTTGCTTATTTCTTGCCTGCAATCGAACATGCAGTACAACTCCTTTATTAGCACGGCATGATTTTGTCACAGTTCATTTCTTTGAACCCTGCTGACCACCTTCTCATATAAAGAATAAAGATGCACTGTGCCAAATCCCTAGTTACAAATATTGATGCAATCCTAATTAATCTTACCGGGACTGCTATTAAATTAAAGCCTATATGTTTGTTTTTCTAATTCACCCTGCATGTAGTAGTTGCGTAGGATGATTTAACGAATTGCATTTTGATTTCAGATGGTGGTGACAGTTGTTGAATCGGATGGTTTCCCTATACTCGAAAACCTGAGAACCTTATTCCTGAATATGTGTAATTTACATGATAACCTTGGGTTATTGCGTCACAGCTTGTGGAAATCACCAAATTTAGAAAAGCTCACCATATGGCATTGCAAGGTATTTTGTTTTTCTCTCAGCACCCTGTAACTCTCCTCACTTCATCTCGCCGCAAGTAACTTTCAAATATCATTCATGATGCAACCAGCTATCAAATGGTTCCAAGGGAATGGAAGGAAATGCCAAATCTAAGAAGATATATTCTCAATTTGGAAACCTGGCCCGTTTCCATTGTCCGAAGCTAACGTCTACTGACATCATACACTGCGGTGATAATGCCAATATTGCAGCACTCGTCAGTTTTTTGCTGGAAATCGCTGCACCAAAGAATACTATGACGTTTTGCAAACATCTGAAGTACCAACCTACCAGACTCTAGGTGCTATTCTCGTTATCTGGCTTCTGTCCTTTTGCAATCCAAACTCTTTGTTCAGACTTAAATATCAGGCAACGACGTCTTACCTAGAAGGATAGAACACAGAATGCAAGAGCAGCCTATTGTCTGAAATGCTCGATCTCTGAAATTTGCAGAACGCAGTGTGAGAAACTGAGAACTTGAACCGGCACAGTGGCACTGATGTGTTGTCTGAAATGCGTTGTTGGTTCTGATCAGCTTCTTTGGTATACGTACGGATGCTATATTTTGTTGCTCACTTTTCTGCTTGCTCTTGGAAAGTGCAGCCGTGTGCGCTTATGTAGAAGTGGGCTCATTCCTTTTCATTTAGTCTTTCGTCACATGCATGTGCATTGCAGTTCTTATCTGTCGGAGGTCTCTAGACTACCTCGAGTTCTAGTTTAATTTATAGAGCAGAAGTTCGAGGCTAGAAATGTAGAAATTGAAGCATTGAATTTCCACCTGGAAATGAGTTACCAAAAAATAGAAACCTGCGCACACCCGACTATAGATAGCCAGATGGGCCAGGCCTGATGGGTGGCCCGTGGTCTGGAACTAAAAAGCCCGGCCTAAGCCCAAGTCTGGACCGCAGCCAGATCATTCTGTGTCGACCCGGTGATGCGTCGTGTCGAACTTGGGCTGCCCCTTTGGCCCATAGTGCCGGCCTAGGCCCATCATGATTTTTGGGCCGGTCCGATTGCGGCCCAGCCTACTACCGACTTCACTCCACTAACTTATATACATAAAAAATTCTAATTTTCTCCTTTCATTTCTCTCCTCCCCCAACTAGCCGCCGCCACCACCCCTCCCAATGGTCACCCTGTCGCCCCTCCCTCCCGGCCTCCCCTTGTCACCTGTTGGCTGCCGCCTCTCCTTCCCGTCCTCCCCTGGTCACCTGCTGGCCACCACCCCTCCCTCCTAGCCTTCGGTCACCAACTGGTAGCCATCCCTCCCTCTGCTTGAAGTCCTCTGGCGGCCGGAGGTGTGCCGTCCGCCGCTGTCGCGGGGGCACGACAGGAAGCCGCCGTCAGGAGTCGCAGAGGCCACCGCTAGGAGCCACGCTGCGCCAGTCGTCGCCCCTCCCTCCCGGACTCTCGGCCTCCCTTGGTCACCCGTTGGCCACCGCCCTTCCCCTGCTTGAAGCCGTGCCGACAGAGGTGCGCCGGGGAGCCGCTTCGGTTGCCACCGCCAGGAGCCGCACAGGACACCACCGCGAGCCACCGATATTCATGGATTTTGTGGTTGTTGTGATGAAATTTTTGTGATGGTTTCATGGAATCAATGATATGAGTGTATATTTGTGTGATGGATTCTTGGAATTTGTGGTTGTTCTGATGATCTGTTTTTTAATTTTGTTTTGGTTTTCTTTATGCTCTTAGTGCCTGGGGCGCCCACAACCCGATGGGCCAGCCGGGCCACCGTGCCGGCCCGGCACGAAAAATAGACTGTAGTGCTGGGCCTGGGCCAGCATTTCGGCACGACATCCGGCCCAGCCCAACACAAAAATTCATCAAGTCTACATAGAGTCGGGCCACGTCCGGTCGGGCCAAATCAGGCTAGGACCAAGCTAGTGCCGGACGGCCCACTTGGCCATCTATACACCCAACTGCCTAGCCATTTTTGGCAACCGAACATAAGAGAACGAGGAGAAAGGAGATACAATTACGAGTACTCGTTACAGCTTTTCCTTAATTCACTGCGTTTTCCAAGAGATAAACGAAGACTAATACCTCCTCCTGATCAGATCAGGTCTCGCGCACAACAATCCGAACGTTCGCACGATGGAAGACGAAACCCCAGGCAAGAGGAGTCGCGACCACGACGCAGGCGCCGACGGCGGCCTGGCCGGCGACCAGGACCGGCTGAGCACCCTGCCGGACTGCCTCCTCCACGAGATCATGTCCCACATGAAGGCCCGGCAGGCGGTGCAGACGTGCGCGCTGTCCAGGAGGTGGAGGAACCTCTGGCGATCCATGCCCTGCCTCGACGTCGACCAGGAGGAGTTCGAGGCGGCGGACGCGGCCCAGGACAGCAAAGCCGGCGAGGTGGAGTGGGCCAGGTTCGAGGTGTTCACCGACCACCTGCTTATCCGCCGCAACGTCGGCGTCGCCCACCTGGATTCGTTCCGGCTGCACGTCGGCGACATCAGATGGGGCGAACCGGCGGCGAGGTGGATCCGCCACATCATAAAGTTCAGCGGCGGCACCCAGGGACCTGGCATGCCGCGTCGGTCCCCGGACAACACTTCCTGGAACATCAAGAGGCTGCATCTTTCCAATGTGCATCTGGATGACCGTTTGCCTAGGCATATTAGGTCACGGTGCTGCTTTTTGGAGGATCTGGAGCTCAAGGGTTGCAGGTGTGGCATTGATGAGATCACCTCGCAGTCACTCAAGAACTTGGTTCTGGAAGGCTGCGACTGCAGGAGGTTTGCTGCAATTACATCCCCCAAGCTCATGAGCTTGGTTATTGATGGTGGCAGCTTCACGTGTGGCAAACCCCTTGTTATCATGGCCCCTGCTATCGCTTATCTGGCCATATCGGTTTCCGATTGTGTAGGTGGCTTTGATCTGAACGAGATGCCATCACTCTCAAATGCATCGATTGATCTATGTGGTAATACAGTGACATTGAAGCAGAAGAACCTCGGAATCGGGGAAACCTCTTCTCTAAAGAAGAACCTCGGAATTGATTACTGCAAGCTTCTGAACAGCATCTCTAATGTGACAATCTTGGAGTTGAAACGTTTTGTGGCAGTGGTATGCCTTCACTATCTTTGCTGATTTATCTTGTTCGCCCTTTTTTTCTTGTTGCGGTGCCTTCTAATATGCTTCTGGTGATTGGTTAGGAATCCATGACGTTGCCAGAATTCAAGAACCTGAAGGCCTTGTCACTGAATGATTGCAAACTTACGGACAACTTTCGGGCATTATTTGGACACTTTCTTCAGAGTTCACCTAATTTGGAGAAACTCACACTGCGGTGTTGTACGGTATGTTGTACCTAGCTTTTAACTTCATTTACTAAATTTATTTCAGCTTTCTTACATTTTACGCTGCTGGCAGTTCTTCAAGGAGAAGAATTCTTCCGCCCAATCAAAGAAGGCCTGTCCAGACATGATGGATTTCCACAGTGAGAAGCTCAAGCTAACTGAAATCATATATAAAGAAGAGGAACATGTTTGCCAACTTGTCGATCTTCTGTCAAATGTTTCAGAAAATTTACCAAACAATTATGTACAACTTACCAAAGTTGATTAGTATCATCGTTAGTTCTGGCCTTCAGTGTGGTCTTATTACCTTCTAGTTTCTCATGAATATTCTAGAGCATGAATTTTTTTAATATGTTAATTCTTGATGATTCAGAGCTTTGATGCATTGACTACTGTGTTTATTTTGAATCTCGTTACTGAACTTTCAGTGATGACTTCAGAAAATAAATTATCACAGCCCTATGCATCACATATGATGGTGTGTAGAGTTGCGTGGAGCTGCGCACGATAGTGGGGCGCCTCTGCCCGTGCTAGCAATCGGGCGGAGGAGGCACATTTCGGGTGGCGGCGCCCTGGCGCGCCCGACTGTGTCGTCCTCATTTCTGGGTCTCTGGCGGCTAGCCCTTCTGCCAGCGGGGGTGCTGGTCAATGAGAAGAACGAGGGCAGGCAAAAGCCATATGCCCGCTTACAGGCTGATGACGGCGACGCCCTCGGGCGCCTTATACATTTTTGAAGGCATCATACGCTCCCCCACCCCCCCTCTTTCATCCTTTTGAATGAGCTCTCTGGGTGAAAACCTTGACCTTGTGTCAGACAACGGCGGCGCCGTTGGTGTCGCTTCCTCCCTTGAGGCGTTGTCTTGGAAGCTCTGCACCTGCTGTGGGGATCCTTGGTGTCGTCGGGTCTCGGCTTGGTGGTGGTCTTTGTTCCGAGGGAAGTTGCTCCTTCTAAACCTGCCAACCCTTGTTTTGCCCTCTATCACCTTGGTTGCTTTGGTCGCTACATTCTGGCAGATGCTTTGCCGCCTTGCTGGTCGGGGCTCGTTTCGATGGATGATTTGCCGCCTAGGTCGTACTTTTGGGGGTGGATGCTTTGCCTCCGCTTCTTGGTTCGGGCGGATGCTACGCCGCTGTGGTGTTGCTGGTGCTTGCTCTAGGAGGATGCTTCGCCGCCTAGGTTGTGGTCGTTGGGTGGATGCTTGGCCACCATTCTTAGTTGACGTGGATGCTTTGCCACCTTTTGCCTGGGCAGACGCTTTGCCGCCACATCTAGGCTGGGCGGTTGCTTTGTGGTCGTTCTTCTTCTCTAGCGGATGCTTGCCGTCGTGGTCATGTTGTCCGGTGGGTGCTTTGCCACCATTTTGTAGGCATCCTTGGTTACGGTGTATCCCTTTTGCAGGTTTAGTTCTTGGGTCGTCAGTTTGGGTGGCAGGGCTGGGTGTGTCCTCCCCTCCTTCATGCTTCTTCTGTTATCCGTGTGTTGTGTTGTGCGTTTAGTTGTAGTTTGTTTAGTGTTTCTCTACTTTTTTAATCCTTTGTGCTCTTGGGTTGGCCAAGTCCTGTTTGGCGGCATCAAGAACTGTTTATAGACTGATTTCTTCTTAAAGAAATACTCCCTCCGTATCGTTTTGTTTGTCGTTCCCGATCACTTTGAAAAAATTAAGGAATATGTGAAATGACCTTTTTACCCTCCATCCAATTGTACAATGCTAGCTATGTTCCCCATGCGTCTCGCTCCTACCGGCCGCAGCAATGGCGCCGCCGTGCGACTGGCCGGTCGGATCCACCACCCCTGAAGCACCCAATGCTGCCTCATCAGAGCTCCTCCCCACCATCGCCCCATCTGAGGCCCTCCACTCCTCACCCGACGTCGCCATGGCTCGGTATCCGGATGCCACTGCCCCACCCTGTCGAAGACCCCACCCTGCCGATCCGGCGCGCAGGCGGCGAGCGCTATTCTCTACCTGTGGTGTACCACCTCGCACGTCTCTCCGCCTTGGCTACACGGGCTGGTACCGCGTCATCATCGCGGCCATCTACGTCACCGAGATGGCTCCGGCATCAGCGCCAGGCCTCGCGTTCTCCATCCCCAAGGTGCAAATACTATCCGTGAATCTCATCTTGGTTGGCCACTTTTGTGATTGTTGTTTGGCTTCAGTCTGGATCTCGGTCTACTGAAAGAATGCAAGCTGACAATATTGCTGAAATACAGTGTTGCATTTCACAGTTTCAGAGATGTCATCTAAGACATGATAAATTGTTGTTGGAGTACATATGCTTTATGAACCAAATTATCTGTAATGCTATGCTATAGATTTGATTATCTGTTATGTTCATTTTAGAAAATGAGGCAATATCCAAACAAAGATCAGAAAATCATGTGTGCTGTTACTGCTAGCAAACAAATTATCCAAACAAAGTTCAGAAAAGGAGTAGTTTCTTGCTACTGAATAAACTAACTTAAGGCATAAGTGATAGCCACGATTAGTGGATCTTGAGATATCCCTTTCTTGCTAGTTGCTACTGAATAAACTACTCCTGAGCAGTGCATGAGCAGTGGTAGCCATGAGCAGTGCTAGCCATTGGAGTAATTTAAGGCCTTAGTGGTAGCCATAAGCAGTGCATCACTACGGTTTATTTTCAGTGCCTTAATAAAATGTTTAGGATTGTGTCAGAATGTCAATTAAATCATGCTCATGCAGGCTTGTGCGAGAAGGTGGGCTAAATTCCGTTCAAGGAGGAGAACAAAGAAGCAGGAAGAGGAAATCCCCTTGTGCCACCATGCCACCTTTTCCATTGAGCAGAATAATGATGTCGCCAACAATTCAACTACCTGGAGCATGGTTGAGATCCCCTTCGGTGAGACATGGGGCATCACCATCAGTTTCACCATCTCATATGTTACTTGGTCGAGGACAAAGAACGATGGGTGAAATTGATTTAAATGTGGCAGCTGAAAACAGTGGGGATGATTCACTTGGTCATGAGAACAAGGATGACGCACTTGGTCAGGAGAATGGTACTGGGGATGATCCAGTTGGTCAAGAGAATAGTAATGGGGATGATGCAGTTGGTGAAGACAATGCACGCAAGAACGTACTACTGTCTGATGAGAAACGGAGAGCAATATTTGAAACTTTGCTAGGAAAGGCTAGGCATGGAAACTTGAAGGGTAATGAGACTAAGGAAGTTTCAGTGCAGTTCTCGGTGCCTATTCGGACAGTGCAACGTATCTGGAAAAAAGGAAAAAGCTTTCTAGACCAAGGTCTTGTAGTTGATGTCAGCAGTGGAAGGACCAGATGTGGTCGAAAGAAGAAAGTAGTGGATGTTTCAAAGCTTCGAGATATTCCCTTACCAAGCCGTACAACAATAGATGATGTGGCTAAACACTTAGGTGTCAGTAAAGCCAAGGTTCAGAGAATGAAAAAAGAAGGTGTGATAAAATGTGTTTATCGACGCTTGACCCAAGGAGTTTACCTAGCAATCCTGTATTCAAAGGGCTGTTTGATTATGTCTTCATTGATGAAAAATGGTTTTACATCACTAAGAAGACATTGCGATACTATACAATACCAGGTGAAGAACAACCCACAAGGACATGCAAGAATAAGAACTACATTCCAAAGATTCAAATTTTGACTGTTCTTGCCCGGCCAAGATTTGACTCTTCTGGGAATTGCATCTTTGATGGAAAAATCGGTTGCTTCGCCTTTGTGACATATGAGCCTGCCAAAAGATCAAGTGTCAACAGACCAGCCGGGACCATAGAAATGAAACCAATCAACTCAATAAAAAGGGACACTATACGAG
This sequence comes from Alloteropsis semialata, assembly GCA_004135705.1. Taxonomy (NCBI): domain Eukaryota; kingdom Viridiplantae; phylum Streptophyta; class Magnoliopsida; order Poales; family Poaceae; genus Alloteropsis; species Alloteropsis semialata. The sequence goes on along the minus strand of CM014276.1, from coordinate 40,412,264 downwards.
AATTCATGCTTGAAAAAGTTTTGCCAGCTATTCAAGAAAAGTGGCCGCCTGAAGATGCCGGCAAGCCTATTTACATGCAACAAGATAACGCTAAGCCTCATCTTTCGCCTAATGACAGACAGTTTTGTGAGGCTGCTCAACTAGATGGATTTGACATGCAACTCGTATGTCAGCCAGCAAATTCACCTGATTTCAACATATTGGATTTGGGTTTCTTCAATTCTATCCAGTCAATCCAACACAAAACAGCTGCAAAAACAACTGAAGAACTTGTGGCTGCTGTAGATAAGGCTTTTGAAGATTACTCGGTGGGCCAATCAAATCGAATTTTCTTAACTCTCCATGGCTGCATGAAAGAAGTCATGAAAATTGGTGGCGGCAATGGATATGATATTCCGCACGTAAGGAAAGGGATGCTCGAAAGGCAAGGGTGCCTTCCTCTGCAACTAAACTGTGAGGCGTCTTTGGTGGCTGCTGCTATGGCAGAATTAAATGAATAAATATTATATAAAGTTTTGTGTAATTTATGAATAATCTGTGAAATTTATGAATAATTGGTGTAATTTATGATGTTGCTATTACATAGACAAACAAATAAAGATTGAATAATTTATTGTTCGAATATCAGTTTCATTCTTGCATTTATGGTTCGGTTTCAGTTGTAGTACTCCAAAAGTTCAACTAGTACCAAAAGTGCTTGAATTTGGTCATGTTACAATTGCATTTAGCGAGCTCATTTCTCTGAGTCTCATATAAGATGATTTCTGGAGTGCAGACTCATTTTTTCAGGAAAGAAATGTTTTCAGTGTTTCATCCCTCATGCAAAACCATGTCTTGCACTTGGGCTGCAACCTTTAGCTCTCCTGTATGATTCAGATATTTAGTGGAGTGCCCAGAAATGTTGATGAGTGAACCTACAGAGAAAAAAAAAGAGACCACTGTTGTCAACAATCAACCCAAAGTGTCCCATTTTCAAGAAGGCATTTGCATTCATGGAGCACAAAATTGGTCAACCTTGTGCAGAAAGATTGTTGCACTAAGCAACATTGTTTAGAAGCCTAAGCTGAGCATTGAAGAGCAAAAACAGTACTTGCACTTCCCTCCACATTTTCTCATCCGGGCTTGGGACCAGCAAAGGCAGTGTTAAACTACATATCACTCCACATAAGCAATATTCAGTTAGAGTACATGAGGAGATCAACCCTTGAAGAGATTTCTGCTCCGATTTCATAAGAAAAGCGGCAATGATGTGTTAGCACATGAGTGAAGATATAACAGGAGCTAGCAGTACTAGAAATTCAACATGTTTGTGCAAATATGTAAAGCAGAGTATTACATGGGCAGGTTGATTCCAATTGCAATTGCCGAACATCAACCATTCAGTTTGCTTGTGCCAACAATAGTTCAAGAATCATATTTTAACTCTATTTAATGTTATGCTGCTAGTCAACAACTAAAATAACCCTGTAAAAAATTGAGATTCTCTAGCCTGCAGATTGAATGATAGCCCTAGAATCGAGCAATTTGGTGGCCACTGCAGCTTCCTGGAATCAAATAGGAACAAAGCAAAAAATTAGAGAGAACTCTTTCAGGAAGCTTGGGTAAGCGAAGCATTCTTACAAACACATACCAAACAGCTTCTTCCTTGTCATGTGCTTCAAATCAAATACTCGTCCACCACCATTGCCAAATAACCTTCGCTCCTCATCAAGCCCAGCGACATGTGCCTTTGGAAGGCCTTGTCACACCGTGGTGGCCTCGTCAACACCGAGGGAATGCACAGGCACCGCAGTGCCTTGCACCGAACAGGATGAGGAGCTCCAAGTAGCGGCGCTCATGGCGAGAAGGCTAGGGCGGGTGGGTTTGGAGGAGGACGGCCGCGGCTGTGGCCTCCAGGAAGCATGCGCGGGAGGCAGTGAAGCGCAACACGCAGGTGGTCGGAGCTCGGAGGCACGGAAGGCGAGGGCAGAAGACGATGGCGGCGGAGGCCGAAGGGAGCAGACGCTAAAGCAGGGGCAAAAAGGAGAAATAACTCTCACCTTAAACTACCAGTGACAAATATTTTGAGTCCTTTTGATTTGATCTACCGACGACAAACAAAACGATACAGAGGGAGTATGTGCTAAGGCCCGGTTGCTAAAAAGTATCTGCGGGAAATACTCTTTTTGAAAATTAAACAGCTCTGCCACTCTCTATATTAATGGGGGTCTTATTCTTGAAGATGAAATCATTTCTAGTGATCCATATGCTCCAACACATAAAGATGATGATCTTCATGAAGAAGGGCACACATAGCTCTGTGAACAAATTATAACCTTAATTAAGGCTTCCAACATACTAGGAGTCTTTGTTCATACACTGTACACATATAGCTCTGTGAACAAATTATACCGTAATTAAGGCAACCTTTATTCATACACGCTGAAGTAATAGTCTCTATTTTGTGCCTCTCCTAGTAGTCTTTTGGGTTTTAGGTGTCATTGTTGCCATGCAACTTTATAATATTGTTCTATGCACAAATTAAAAATCAGAGTTACTAGAATTAAAAGACATCCTATTGTATCTATTTTCTCTTAATTCATTCAAAGATTACATATCAATGAATGTGACCGTCTATTAAACAACACGGATACACTTGCCCTAAGTGCACAACGACATTTCGGTACATGGAAGTCTATCTACAGCCAATCGATCATCAGGATTGGCACGATCAGATCACAAGAGATATATAGCCAGCCAATGATAACGGAGAGACGATCGGATCCGATAACACAAGAGTTCAAGGGATCGTGGGGAGAGATATGTTTACAGGTTTGTTGGAACATTCCAAACTCGCTAAGATTCCCAACATAACGTGTGTGGATGCCGCGTTATTGTAATTGTAAACGCAACCCTTATTGTCCCGATTACACAAAAATCTTAATCTTCTATCCAAACGGCGGAGCCGCCGCCGGTGCAGGATGGAATCCCCCGGCAAGCGAAAGCGCGGCAGCGATGATGCAGGCGACGCCGGCTGCCGCTCGTCCGGCGACGGGGACAGGCTGAGCTCCCTGCCGGACGGCGTCCTCCACCAGATCATGTCCCACATGAAGGCCCGGCAGGTGGTGCAGACGTGCGTGCTGGCCAGGCGGTGGAGGAACCTCTGGCGCTCCATGACCTGCCTCGCCGTCGACGTGGACGAATTCACCACCGCGGGCACCAATCGGTACTCGGACCACAAGTGCTGGGAGAAGTTTGAAGACTTCATGGACATGCTGCTCTCCCCTGGCAATGTTTCAATGGCCCTCTTGGACACGCTCCGGCTGCGCAGCAGCTATGCCTATAATATGGGCGATGACAGGAAGCCATACAGATGGATCCGCCGTGGCATCAAGTACCACCACGCCAAGCAACCTGGCATTCAGGGTGGGACATTGCGCGACGGTTCCTGGCGCATCAGAAGGCTGCACCTTTCCAATTCATATCTCTGTGATCTTTTCGCTGAGCATGTCACGTCAAGGTGCCAATCTCTGGAGGATTTGGAGCTGTATAGTTGCAAGTGTAGGTTTCATGCGATCGCCTCCAAATCACTGAGGAACTTGGTCCTGAGTTGCTGCAGTTTATTGGAACTTTCTGAGATTGCAACGCCCATACTGAAGAACTTGCTTATCGGAGGTGGAAGCAACTCAAAGAACATGGCGCTTGTTATCACGGCACCTGCTCTTGCTTCTATGTTCCTGGACGTGACGCCTTACAACTTCAATGGTGGTCTCTCATTGAGCGAGATGCCATCCCTTGCCAAGGCATCTGTTCGCCTATGGGATAACAAAGTAGTCGATCGTTTCAAGACCCTTGGCACTAGTGTGCCTAACATGATAACAAATCTAGAGGTCAAAGTTTCCCAGGCAGTGTGTGTGGCTTCTCTATATCCCTTTTGGTGATGTTTCCTCGTTTTCACTCTAATGACTCACACATCTTTGGTGTCGTCTAACATAATCCAGGTGCTCGGTGAGGGATCCACGGCATTCCTGCAATTTAGCAGCCTGAGAACCTTAGTACTAAACAGCTGTGATCTTAGCGACGACTTCCAGATTTTGGGGCATTTTCTTCGTAGTTCACCCAGGCTGGAGAGACTCACTTTGCGGCGTTGCAAGGTATATTGTGCTTAAGATTTTTGAACTCTTTGTTATAAATTCGTTTGAATTCCATTAACCTATATACATCTTCTACCGCCAACAGTACTCAAATGACTCGAAGAAAAAGAAAGGATCAGCCAAATCAAAGAATGCAGAGTCTACCTTGTGCCCTAACCTCGTGGATGTCCCGCGCAAGAACCTCAAGCTCACGGAAATAATATATCGTGATGAAGACATCCGTCAACTCATTGAGCTTTTTCTGTGCATCTCAGAGAATTTACCGAATAATTGCATAAAACTTGTCAAAGTTGGTTAGTGTGCTAGCTATTGTTATCCCAAGGATTTGTGTTTAATAGTATTGCCACATCATGGTTGTTCTGAATTCTGCACGCACTTGCCCTTCTTCAACCGAAGTCGAGGTATGTAGGTTTGACTAATTTTGCATGACTAAGGGGTTTTCATGCTCCTTTAGGGGTCATTCCAGCTATAATTTTGTTACTTGACTTGCCATGGGGAGCGAAGAACAGCTCCCCAGAAGTAGCAATAGCGGGATCAACGGTGCAATTCATGGTGGAATGGGAAAAGAGAAGAGAGTTTAAGGGGACGTGTAAAGCTGCGAAACCATGAGATACAGAGAGAGTTCACAATTTCAGATATCACTTCGGCTGTGTCGATTGCATGCAACAAGGTATATACAAAGGCATACCCAGTGTTCGCCAAGACGCGGAGGGGTACCGCCTCGCCTAGGGCCAGCAAGCCGTCCCAGATGGCCGCCACAAGCAGATCTGCCCAGGCAGGGACGCGCAGAGGAAGCAAGGACACCGGACGGCAATGGGGAGGAGGGGACGTCGAGTGTTTGCGGCGGGGAGGTGTCGACGTTGGGTGGCGGCGGCAGAGGAGGGGATGTCGGGCAGCGGCAGAGGAGGGGATGTCGGGCAGCGGCAGAGAGATGGCGACGTCGAGCCGTGGTGGGGAAGGAGGAGACATTGGGTGTCCGCGACGAGGGAGGTAGCAAAGGGAGGGCGGCGCTCAGGGAGGCGGAGGCGGAGGCAGGGGCATCGGGGAGGGAGCGGCAGGGGGGAGGGGGGGGGGCAGTCGGGGGGAGCTGGGTTCTCGTGACTCCGGATAAGGTTGCTGCAAGAATATGGTTTGGTGGGAGTTGCACAGACTTGCTTGGGCTGTTTTGATGGGTCTTTTCCCAATTCAGATCCACAAATGCTCTATTTTTTCTATTTATAAGTACGTGTATGTGTATGTAAGCTCCTAGAAAACATCTAAGCTCACTTAATCCCGCATAGGCTCTAGGCGGAGGGTCACCACCTAGAGATCGCCTAGCGCCTTTTGTAACCTTGGCCGTACCAGTGCGCATGTGCTCTCATCGCTGAAGTTACTGCAGAGACGATACAAATTTCTCACTAGTCCACATCACATTGAATTATATCGACCTTATTACATGGGACGCAGAGAGTTTTTTTAGAAAATTTGCAGAAACAATCCCTTTATTAGTAGTAAATGTGAGGGATCTCAAGTTCCAGATGGGCTCAAAAACTTTTCTGCCGTCGTTTTGGACATGGTTTGAGGCTCTAAGTTGTAGTCCTGGTAGAATAATCCAATGTTCGAAATTACTAGTCGGAAAAATAATCCCATTTGCCAGGCTACGATTTCTAGGCTCTCACCCGATCCAGATTTCAAGAGCTACTCTCCTGTCTCCCAAAACAAAAATCCGAGCTAGATTATAACACCATGTATGTGTCCAAGTAACAATGTGGGACCTAATTTGATCACTCTGTGAGATGAACTTGACCACGCAGTGCTTGGAAACGTGTCGGGCCCGGCCTATAACAACTTGGAAAGAAGCAAAATCTTTCTTTTTTCCGAGCCAATTTGTTTTTTGCAAATTTCCAACACAGGTGTTATGGAAACCATGCGTGCGTTGCAGATCGAGCTTCTTCATCTGCCCACTCAACCGACGCTAATTAAGAAGCTCTGCAGGTGTTCGATCAGAAGAAGAGATGCCGCGACCGACAACAATGGAGAGGATCAGCAAGATCCGATCACAAGTTCGTTAAAAACCTTCCAAACCCGCTACGATTTCCTAGAAAACGCCAGAGCTCTAAGGCGTTACTACTTATGCACGGAACTGCCCGCCTCGCCACCGCTGCTATCGAACCGATCCAAACAGAGTCGTATCGCTCGATGGAAGCCCTCGGCAAGCGGAAGCGCGGCAGCGACGATGCCGCCGCCGCCGCCGCCGCCGCCGGAGGCGGCGGCGACCGGCTGAGCGCCCTGCCGGACCACCTCCTCCACGAGATCATGTCCCACATGAAGGCCCGGCAGATGGTGCGGACGTGCGTGCTGTCGAGGCGGTGGCGGCGCCTCTGGCCCTCCGTCCCGCGCCTCGACATCGACCAGGACGAGTTCGGCGCCGCCGACGGCGCCGGCCACGACAAGTTCGACGACTTCGTGAACTTCCTGCTGGAGAGGGTCTCCATCGCCCTCCTGGACGCGTTCCGTCTGCACGTAAACAACAACAGCTATGCCTCGGACTACGTCCGCAAATGCGCATCGGCCTGGATCCGTCGCGCCATAAAGGCCAGCGCCCAGCAACCAACTCAGGGACCGAGCTCCGGCTCATGGCGGCTCAAACGGCTGCACCTCTCCAGCGTGCCTCTGGATGACCATTTCCCCGAGCACGTCAGATCGCGCTGCCCGTCCTTGGAGGAGCTGGAGCTCAGCAGCTGCACGTGTCGGTTCCGTGCAATCGCCTCCGGCTCGCTCCAGAGCCTGGCCCTGATACGCTGCGAGGGCATAGGGTTCTCTGAGATCGCGTCGCCTACGCTGAAGAGCTTGGCTATTGACCGTGGCAGCAATGACATAGCTTCTCCGTTCGTCGTCGCGGCCCCGGCTCTCGCTGATCTGTTCCTGGTCGTCTCTCCCTACAACTTCTTCCGTGATGGCATCTCCTTGGATGAGATGCCCGCCCTTGCCAAGGCATCGATTCATGGAAGGGAACGCGAGACACTGGTAAAGAGCAAGCATCTCAGAGACCATCTGTTCAAGATTCTCTGCAGGGTGTCTAGCGTGACAAGTTTAGAGCTGATAAGCTTCGACATGACGGTATATGTCTTTCATGTGATTTTATTTAGCTATCTTTTTATATATATATATATATATATATATATATATATATATATCATGTTGCTTTCATTCTTGGCGTCGATCGATTCATGCTGAGTGGTGTCATCGAATATATATACCCCAGGTGCAAGGTGAAGAATCCATGGTATTCCCAGAGTTCAGCAACCTAAGGAATCTAGAGTTGCACCAATGTGGCCTTGGAGATGATCTCCAGGTTTCAGGACACATTATTCGGAATTCACCCAACTTGGAGAAGCTCATTTTGTCGCCAACTTGTTGGAAGGTATAGTACATTTGAGCTTTAAAATGCATTTCATTATCTTAAATTGTTTACACGTGTTGCCACTACGTCCTGATAATGATTTTGTTAAGGAAAAGAAACCAAGTCGCAGAAGCAGATATTATGCCTTCTCTGTCCTTGCCAGTGCTTATTGTTTTTACTTAATTTGTGTTAATATGATTAACTCCAGGTGCTTGATGGGAGATCCATTTCAAAATATCCAGAATTCAAGAACATGAGGGTCTTAATACTGGACAACTACGATCCCAGTGATGTTCTCCATACATTGGGACGCTTTCTCACGAGTTCACCGCTATTGGAGAAGCTTACTTTGCGGTGTTCCAAGGTACAGTCATTTTTTCCCTTAACTCTATGTAATCATATTTATGTGTGTGACTAATTTAGTTCTCTGTCTTACATCTTTTATGGTGTAAAAACAGGTTTCAAACGACACGAACAAAAAGAAAGGAAGGGCGGCCAAGGTGATGAACACCCAAAACCTCGGGAACTTCCGGTGCGAGAAACTCAAGCTTACAGAGATCATATATAAAGATGACGATGTCCGCCAACTGGTTGAGCTTTTGCTGCGCTTCTCAGGGAATCTACCAAACAATAACATAAGACTCACCAAGGTCTAGTAGCGTTATAGCATAGCCAGGACCCATTTTAGAGCAATCGTTAGGCATGGTATTGCCACCTGATGATTCCTCTGAATTCTGCTTGCATATGCCCTTGTCTAACTGAAGTGCAATGCAAGCATATACTTCTGACTCATTTTTTGCATATGAATCCGTTGACATGGAGAAATATTCCATTTATTCAGTTGGCATTCCTAGATGTGGACGGTGTGCTGGGCTTGGGTTGAGACCCCGGCTCATGTGAGAGAATTGTTGGGATAAAGGCCTATAGCTATGCACCAATTAATCCCTCATCTTGTGGTAAACAATGAGTAGAACATCTACCAACAGAGATGCAACAGAATAATAGTAACATGCACAAAGACACAACGATTTATGTGAGAAAACCTCCTCAGGTGAGGAGTAAAAATCCATGGCACTAGTCGGTCCACTCCAAGCTTCCACTATAATCAACAAAGTGTTACAAGGAGTCTTCTCTAGGACCTCTAGAGGATTACACCAGCATCAACACATTCACCATAATACAACTTGGCGTTTGCAACAACAACAACCACCACCACTAACAAAAAGTATGACTACTGTCAAACAGAGAATACGCAGATTCTGCCCCTTTGGTAATCAGTTCATATCTCACAAACTACAGATCCACTGTGCACAAATTTTGGTAGGAATGTAGTTCCATGAGTCCCCAAACCACTGACAAAGTTTCAGCTTAATCGGACACCGTTTCACCACCCAAACTGATCATCTACTGAAACTGCTCAGTGCTTAAACTGTACTCACCCGAACTGAAAAAAAACCAATTCTAAATCTGATGCTCTGCTGATCCAAACCTCAAACTAACTACCCAGATCGAAATACTCTAAGTGTAGAATGAGCTCACCAAGTTTGGCGCAAATCCTAGCATGTTTGAGCCTCCAATCACGAGCTTGAGGTTGATCTGCCCGGAGCCACCAAATCTGGACAGATTTGCTTCTCCTTCTTCTTCCTCTCCTCTCTTGATCATGTTGTGTGTGTTCTGCTCTCCCTCCTCTCTCAAGTGACGTGCAGCACAAGGGAAAGAGACAGCTAAGGTTTTCTTGTGCTTTCCACTCCATCTTGAAGTGATCTCAACCATTGATTCAAGCACCAAATCAATGGTGCACGAGCACTGGCCACTGGGCTTGTGGGCTGTTTTGCTAAACATTGCTGGGCTCTAAGTCATCCTCCATATGGAGGGATAGCCCAACAAGAATATCTGTTGCTCACATGCTTCCCCCATACCAAATATTCTGCTAAATATACATGAAAAATTTCAACAAAAATGTTGCAACGATCATATATGTTCATACAAAATTAAGCTTAAAAATTTTGCGTGGAGAAAAAAAGGAGAAATCATGTGAATTAACAAGATGAAGAAATGTTGTGAATTAACAAAATGCAGTGTAAGTGTACTGCCCTTCGGTGGCCAAGCAGTCCAGCACTCTGCCTGGATCCAAAAGACGTTCGCAGGTGGAACGGCATCTGCGATATGAAGGCAATTGCCTTCTCGACATGGAACGAAGCTATCATTCCCATCCAAACAGAGTTTTTTCTCCGTTCGTCATCACAGCCCCTGCTCTGGCTTATCTATACCTGTACGTCTCCCCTTACGACTTTGCTGGTGCCATTTCCTTTGGTGAGATGGCGTCCCTTGCCAAGGCATCGATTCAGCTACAGGAAAGCTGGAAAATACCCAGGATCAGGAACCACTTATTCAAGATTCTTCACGGTGTATCTAATGCCTCGAGTTTAGAGCTAAGAGTATATTTGGAGAAGATGGCATTCACGTGTCTTTTCTGAATAATTTTTTTTTGAGGGAAACAGGAGGGGTAAGCCCCTACTGGTTATATATTAAGAAAGTAAATAAAAGCAAAACAAAGGTTCAAAAAACATCAAAAACAAAGATTACAAAAATTACAAATGGGCCGCTTGCCATTGTTCAATAAAAGGGAAGTAAACTTTCTTGGCTCTATACAATAATAGAGCGAAGACCTGACTGAAGAGGACTTTTGTTCTTGCCAATTGGGGTGCCACATTATTAAAAACCACATCATTGCGCGCAAGCCAAATTGCCCAGCACATGAGAATGATGATCTCCATGAAGAAGGGGACTCGAAGCTGTTCTCTGAGGGTTGCCAAGATCTGAAAAACACTAAGAGAAGCATCAACCTCCAAATACAGAAGGCCCCAACAAGCTTGCGCAAATCCACATCCAAAGAACAAGTGATGTAGTGTTTCTTCCATGTCAGTATGACAAAACACACAATTATAAGATGGAAGTTCCATATTTCGACGACGAAGCAGCCCTCGCGTGCTTAATCTGTCCTGCAACAGAAGCCAGAAGAAAACCTTATGTTTAGGCTGACAAGATGTCTTCCACAGCCATTTGAATGAGTGATCAATGTCCCGGCGCCCCCTCAATGCTCTGTAAGCTTTAGATGAGGAAAACATGGGTGAATTCCAAATGTAGGTCCACTGATCAAAAGCAGTGGTGAGGGCCAACTCATGTACAGACTGTTGGAGCTGTAAGAACTGTTGAAAAGCAATCTCAGAGAGAGGAACATGGAACAGCTGATGGAGATGCTGGGATGATTTCGCCTGATGTACTGAAATTCCTTTATGTTGAGCAAACGAATATAATTCTGGAAATGCTTGCTTGGGTACTCTACCAGCCCATAAGTCATCCCAAAACAGACATGTTTTGTCATCCTGTAGCTGAACCATGGCTATCCCCTTGTAAGTATCCAAAAGTTTCAGCATATCACGCCACCAAAATGATCCCTTTTTGGTGTGATTAGGCAACTTGCCATTAGGATAGTATTTCTCCCAAATAAGTTTCACCCAAGGGATGTCAGCATGGTTGAAGAATTTATGCAAATTCTTAAGAAGTAGAGCTTCATTTTGTGTTTTCAAGTCCAAAACTCCAAGACCACCCTCAGTTTTAGGCAAGGTAACTAAAGGCCAAGCTGCCTTGGAAGGATGTGAAGCATGGGGATCAGCCCCTCTCCAAAGGCAGTGTTTCCTGAATTTATCCACCTGATGAATAACTGTTTTATGCAGGGAAAAAGTACACATGAAGAAGGTGGGGAAAGCTGTGAATACTGAATTTGTGAGTTCAAGTCTGCCTGCTTGAGACAAGAAGGAAGAAGTGCAGCCCAACCTTCTTTCACATCTGGAAACCAATGGCCAAAAATCTTCTACCCTCGGTTTGGACAGACTAAGAGGCAAACCCAGATATGTAAAAGGAAGGGAACCTTCCAGGCAACCAAAAACTTGAGCCAACTAATGTAGCCGATCATCAGGTATATTGATTGGAACCATCATAGATTTATCATAATTCACCTTAAGGCCAGTGGACACAGCAAAATTCTGCAGCAAACCTTTGAGAACAAGCAGCTAATCTGCACAGCCTTCCATGATTATTAAAGTATCATCAGCATATTGCAGGATTGGGAAATCAGCAGTGGAGTTTAGAGGGATGGGCAGGTGGAGCAAACCCTGGTTCTTGGCATCATTAACCATTGACTGTAGAAGGTCAGCAGCTAAAACAAAAAGCAGGGGGGACAGAGGGTCTCCTTGCCTAACTCCTCTCCTGCAGTGAAAAGTCTTCCCAGGTACACCATTAAGGAGAATGGCTGAGGTCCCAGATTGAAATATAGAATCCATCCATTGCAACCACTGTGTACCAAAACCCTTGTGTTTCATGATCTGCAACATGGCTTGGTGTTCTATTTTATCAAAAGCCTTCTCGAAGTCCAACTTCAAGATAACAATTTGCTTTTTTGAATGATGACAGAGATGCAAGTATTCAAAGCACCATGCCAAACAATCCTGAATGGATCGGTTTTGAGGAATCCATATTGATTCTCATGCACTAATGTCTTGATGACAGTCTGCAATCTATTTGCCAACAGTTTGGTGATGATCTTTATAGAAGTATTAAGCAGCGAGATGGGTCTAAAATCTGAGATCAAAGAGGCTCCATCCCTTTTCGGCAGAAGGGTAATATATGACCCATTAATACTTTGTAAAAAGACATTTCCCAACTGAAAATTGGAGCAGAGATCATAGAACTCTTTAGCCACTATGGGCCAGCATTTCTTCAAAAAGTCTGTGTTAAATCCATCAGGTCCGGGGGACTTGTCTGCAGGGAGGTGTCTGATGACTGAATCAATTTCTTCTTTAGAGAAAGGTGTTTCCAAAGACAGTAGTTGGTCTGATGATGAAAGAATAGATTCCAAATCCACTACCATATTCTGATATTCAGATATTCCCAATCTTTCTTTGTATGCTTCCCAAAGCATTGTAGCCTTTTCTTGATGGGAGAAAACACTTTCTCCAGATGGGGTGGACAAAGAGGTAATCAGATTTCTCCTGAACTTAATAGTAGCATTAGCATGAAAAAACTTGGAACCCAGGTCACCTGACTTGACCCACTTAATTGTACCCCTTTGTTTCCAATAGATTCTCTGCTGCTTTAACAGGGAGATTAATTTACTTTCCAGAGCAGTTTTGAAATTCCATTCCTCTACTGATAAATCTCTGAATTCCTCCAAGACTTCCAGGAAAGCCAAAATCTGCTTAACATTGGCGATATTTGTCTTTAGGTTTGAGATTTGTGCTTGCCACATCTTAAGCACTCTTCTTAAGTTTTTAAACTTGGCAGTAAGAGTCTTGGCTGCATCAGTGTGATTTACAGGCAAAGACCAACCATGCTGAACTATTGATAAAAAAATGCTCATGCTCCATCCAAAAGTTCTCAAATCGAAAAACATGACCTTTAGGGATGTTGGTGCTGATGGTCACCACACAAGGAGAGTGGTCAGAGGTCTCCATGACCAAAGTGCTCACTGAAGTATTTGGATAAGTCAGGGTCCAAGAGCTGGAAGTAAAAAACCAATCCAGCCTTTCAAGGAGGGGAGAAAGCTGCTTGTTTGTCCAGGTAAATTTTTTACCATAGAGAGGTAGTTCGACTAAATCCAAAGCACTAATGGCTTCATTAAACATGAATAACTCATTCAGATCAGAACCTGGTTTATTCCTATTTTCAGGCTGCCTCATAAGATTGAAATCTCCTAGCACAAGCCAGTCTATCCCCTCCGGCATTTGAATATTTCTAAACCAGTGAATGAACTCTCGTTTGCCTTGGGGTGTGCAGGGAGCATAAACATTGGTGAGAACCCATTGAGCACCATTAAAGTTGGAACAAAACTCTATGGAAATAGCATATTCATTATGAAAAATGAGGTCCCCACGAAAGCAATTTCCTTTCCAGGCCACTAGCAGACCACCCGAGGCTCCAATAGAAGGCAAAAACTCAAAGGAGTCAAAAGCTGGTGGGCAAAAGTTTTTAATGAACTGAACATCAAAGGATTCCCTCTTGGTTTCTTGAAAACAAATGATGTCACAACAGCTTTCAACAATTTTATCTCTAACAGAATTCCATTTTTTGCTAGCATTGATACCCCGAACATTCCAACACATAACCTTCCAATTTCGAGAGTTATTTGTTTGATCCATAAAACATAAGAGAAGAAAAGAGGTTCCGATTTGCCAGCATAGCTAGAAACAAATCACAGACAGGTTGCTGATAAGATCACAAACAGAGAAAACCAGGGTGACTGCCAATGCCCATTATTACATAAAAGAGTTCAGAAAGGACTAGCCACCTACTATGCTGCAAAAGAAATAAGCTCCTATACTGTAGGAGTATCCACTGAAGAGATCTTCTACTGCTTCTTCCTCTTGGAAGTCTTCTTGGCAACCTTGCTTGCATCATTATCATCATTCAGAGATTTCTTCTTGGCTGGCTTCCTACCAACAGGTGCCACCCCCTTCTTCTTGGCCTGTAAAGCTTCATCAGACAATTTGGCAGGGTCAATCTTGCAAAAGGAAGTTCCCAAGTTCCTAATAACCGAAAGAGAGATATTAGGGGGTATAGTGGAGCATGCCAGACAATGCTTATCAGCACAGGAATTAGTTTTGAACCCCTTATTCATCTTCTGCACTCTCAAGCTCCTTCTAACACCAGATTCCACCAAGACAATTTTATCACAAGGAGTGCTAGGCTCTTTGCTCGGGATGGGAGACCCCTCAGAGCTAGGCACATCAGCTGGCACATCATCTGTCACTAAATCAAACTCATCAATCTTCTCCTTTCCCTTAGAATTTGGCACAGGGACAGACTGTCCTTCATGCTTAAAACATAGAGGCCCTGACAATGTGGGGCAAGAAGCAGGTAAGGAGAATGGCACTGATGGTGATTGGTCCATAAAAAAATCCCAAGCTTTGGAAGTAAGGATGGATTTAGCCAGACTGAAGTGTGTTGGAGACACCATCAAGAGAGTAAAGAAATCAGCCCATTGAGAAGGAATTGACACCAAATTCTGGCTGTTTTTTATTGGAGAGAAAAAGTTGCCTCACAATCTGATTGCTTCCACATTACCATTGAAAATTTTGCCTGGATGTGACTTATGAAGGAAGTCAAGCAGGCCAGGATCTGCATCATAAGAGGGAACTGTCTCCACAAAACCAAGCTGCATGGGAGGTTGGAAATCATGGCCATTTTGATCAGCCTCATTCATACTGTTATCAGAGGAAGAATGATGATCCATAAGCAAATCCTCAGGAATTTCCTCCACTAGGAAGTTAACAGGGGAGTGAGGCACTTCTGGCTGTATGGCAGGTAAACCAAGAACTATTACCTATTCCTCTACTGCATTAACCTCTGGCAACAAGTCCCCAATAGCATGTCCCATTTCCTCCTCAAGTTGCTGTTCTTCAGCCTCATTAATTTGCATTGGCTGAATAGCTTCATTGACATCAATAGCCATCCCTTCAGGCAAATCCACAGCTTGGACATCTTCACCAGGAAAAGCAGGATTAACCAC
>CM014276.1:40384359-40396182 GCA_004135705.1 Alloteropsis semialata | reverse complement strand
GCTGTGGATATTCTGCCTTTAGATCTTCTTCTCTTTCCCAAGTTGCCTCATCCACGGAGTGTCGGCTCCACTGCACCTTACACATCCGTATCACCTTACTCCTTGTGACTCTTTCTGCCACTTCCAGTATCTTGACGGGGTACTCTTTATAGGTAAGATCTTCTTGTACATCAAGTTCATCCAGAGGTAACTGTTCTTCTGGCACTCGTAAACATTTCTTCAGTTGTGATACATGAAACACATCGTGTACACCTGATAATCGGCTTGGTAGTTCCAATTGATAAGCCACCTCACCTTTTCTATCCAACACCTTGAATGGTCCAATGTACCTCGGTGCTAGTTTTCCTTTGACGTTGAATCTTCGAACTCCTCTCATAGGTGACACCTTGAGATATACGTAGTCGCCAATGTCAAAACTAAGGTCTCGGCGTCTGACATCCGCATAACTCTTCTGTCTGGATTGTGCTACCTTCAAATTCTGCCTGATCGTCTGCACCTGTCTTTCAGCCTCTTTAAGAATTTCAGGTCCAAACACTTGGCTTTCTCCCGTTTGATTCCAGAACAAAGGTGTCCTACACTTCCTGCCATATAGTGCCTCAAATGGTGCCATTTGTAGACTTTTCTGGAAACTGTTGTTATAAGAGAATTCTGCGTATGGCAAACTCTTATCCCAACTTGTCCCATACTGTAAAGCACAAGCCCTCAACATATCTTCCAATATTTGATTCGTCCTTTCAGTTTGCCCATCTATCTGTGGATGATAAGCTGAACTGAAGTTTAGTTTTGTATCCATTGACTCATGAAGTTTGTGCCAGAACTGTGATGTGAACTGTGAACCCCGATCTGACACGATCTTCTTTGGGACCCCATGCAAGCATACTATTCTCTCCATGTATAGCTCAGCTAGCTTTGCACCTGAGTAGGTGGTCTTTACTGGAACGAAATGAGCCACCTTGGTTAGTCGATCCACAATTACCCAGATAGAGTCAAAACCTCTCTGAGTACGGGGTAAACCAACTATAAAGTCCATTCCGACTTCTTCCCATTTCCACTCTGGTATCTTCAAGGGTTGGAGTAAACCGGCAGGTCTCTGATGTTCCGCTTTAACCCTTTGACACGTGTCACATAGAGCGACATATGTTGCTACATCTCGCTTAAGTCCATACCACCAATATCTCTCTTTGATATCCAAATACATCTTTGTACTTCCCGGGTGTATGAAGTAAGCTGAATCATGTGCTTCCCTTAGTATAGCATCTCTTATATGCTTCAGATTAGGCACACATATTCTTTTACCAAACCACACAGTTCCTTGCTCGTCCATGGTAAATCCTGGTGCTTTTCCCTGAATGATCAAAGATATGATTTCCTGAATCCTCTTATCTTCTTGTTGCCCTTCTTTAATCTCTTTTTCTAGTGTTGGTTCAACTTCCATTTCCACTGTGCTAGCAGCAATTCCCAGATTCAACCGTTCAAATTCCTTTCCGAGTTCTTCTGGCAACTGGGTAACTCTATTTGCATGACTTCTTCTGCTTAAAGCATCTGCCACCAAATTTGCCTTCCCTGGATGATAGTGAATCTCCAGGTCGTAGTCCTTGATTAACTCTAACCATCGGCGTTGCCTCAAATTTAGGTCTGACTGTGTGAACACATACTTCAGACTCTTGTGGTCAGTGTAGATATCACACTTATGGCCAATCAAGTAGTGTCTCCAAATCTTTAGTGCGTGCACCACTGCTGCAAGTTCAAGGTCATGAGTCGGATAATTTAACTCATGCTTCCTTAACTGTCTGGAGGCATATGCTACCACTTTTCCTTCTTGCATAAGTACACATCCCAAACCTTGGCGAGATGCATCACAATATATAGAGAAACTCTTGGTTATATCTGGCAGTACCAATATCGGAGCAGTGGTTAGTCTTTTCTTCAGCTCCTCAAAACTGGCTTGACACTTTTCTGACCACACAAACTTCACGTTCTTCTCTAGCAAGGACGTCATAGGTTTAGCTAGTTTGGAGAACCCTTCAATGAACCGTCGATAGTATCCGGCCATTCCAAGGAAACTCCGAATCTCACTCACATCTTTTGGTGGATTCCAACTCAACACATCTTTAACCTTCTTTGGATCAACTGCCACTCCTCCATTGGATACAACATGACCCAAAAATGCTACTTCCTTCAGCCAGAACTCACATTTACTGAACTTGGCATACAGTTGTTGTTCCCTGAGCCTCTGTAATACCAACTGTAGATGCTCCTCATGCTCTTCTTCATTCTTGGAGAAAATCAGAATGTCATCAATGAATACTACCACAAACTTGTCCAAATAATCCATGAAGACTTTATTCATCAAATACATGAAGTATGCAGGAGCATTGGTCAATCCAAATGGCATCACTGTAAACTCATACAATCCATACCGGGTGGTGAATGCTGTCTTGGGAATATCAGAAGCACGAATTCTCATCTGATGATATCCTGAACGGAGATCAATCTTAGAGAATACACATGCTCCCTTCAGTTGATCAAAGAGATCATCGATCCTCGGTAGCGGATACTTATTCTTTATGGTTACGTCATTGAGTGCTCGGTAATCGATGCACATTCTCTTGGTTCCATCTTTCTTCTCAACAAACAATACTGGTGCTCCCTAAGGTGAAGAGCTAGGTCTAATATAACCCTTCTCAAGTAGCTCATCTAATTGCTTCTTAAGTTCTTCTAATTCTTTCACACCCATTCTATATGGTCGCTTAGCTATAGGTGCAGTGCCAGGTTTAAGATCAATAAGAAATTCAACTTCGCGTTCTGGTGGCATACCTGGCAACTCTGCGGGAAATACGTCAGGAAATTCCTTCACCACATTGATGTCTTCCATGGCCATCTCCTTCACTTGATTAGCATGACACACATCTGAAGCAGTCATTGTTGCTTGATATTCTACTTTTTCTCCAGAACTTGCTGTCAGTTGCACTGCTCTTTTAGCACACTGAATTACTCCATCATGCTTTGCTAGCCAGGACATTCCCAGGATTATATCAATGCCAGAAGAATTCAGGATTATAGGGTTGGCTACAAAATCTACCCCCCTTATTTTTATGCTAACCTTTGGATAAACTAAGGTTGCCTTTAGTTCTCCACCAGGTGAACTAACTATCATTGCTTTTTGCATAGGTTGCATAATCATCATGTGCTTTTTCACAAACTGAGCAGATATAAAAGCATGCGATGCTCCAGAATCAAATAATACTGATGCAGGATTTGAGTTCACTGAAAACGTACCGATCACCACATCTGTTGCTTCTTGCGCGGCCTCCGCATTCACATGATTAACTTTGCCTCGGGCATAGTTCTGCTGTCCTCCATTACGTGGGCCTTGTTGCTGCCTGCCGGCGTTCTGTCCCATCTTCTTAGGGCAATTGTTAGCAAAATGCCCCGGTTCACCACAACTGTAACACACCCTTGGAGTCACGGGTGTTGTGTTGGCCTGTGTGAGTGGTGGAGCTTGAGCTTTCAGCTGTGGGTTCTGAGGCCTGTACTGCTGCTGGTGGTTCTGGGGGCGCTGCTGGTACTGAGGACGGCCTGTCTGAGGAGAAGATCCTTGAAAGCGAGGCTGATTACCCATTGATGGATTGTAGCGAGGACGCGAGCTGCTTCCAGAATGTTGGCCCATATACTTCCTCTTCTTTTCTTCCATCTCCTTGCGCTTATGCTCAAGCATCAAGGCCTTGTCAACCAACTTTTGAAAATTCTCAAAAGTATGGGTCATGAGTTGGTACTGTAACCCATCATTCAATCCCAACAGAAAGAGCCTCTGTTTCTTATCATCTGTGGAGACCTCCTCTGGAGCATACCTTGACAATTCAATAAATTTATCACGGTAAGCCGTGACAGTCATAGATCCCTGCTTCAATGCCAAGAACTCCTGACGCTTCAGTATCATCAAGCCATCCGGCACATGGTGAGAACGGAAGCTCTCGCAGAATTCCAGCCAAGTGATCTGATCAGGGTGAGGGTGAGCATACTGATATGCATCCCACCAGTCCAGGGCTGCTCCTTCATCTCCTTGCGCTTATGCTCAAGCATCAAGGCCTTGTCAACCAACTTTTGAAAGTTCTCAAAAGTATGGGTCATGAGTTGGTACTGTAACCCATCATTCAATCCCAACAGAAAGAGCCTCTGTTTCTTATCATCTGTGGAGACCTCCTCTGAAGCATACCTTGATAGTTCAATAAATTTATCATGGTAAGCCGTGACAGTCATAGATCCCTGCTTCAATGCCAAGAACTCCTGACGTTTTAGTTTCATCAAGCCATCCGGCACATGGTGAGAACGGAAGCTCTCGCAGAATTCCAGCCAAGTGATCTGATTAGGATGGGGGTGAGCATACTGATATGCATCCCACCAGTCCAGGGCTGCTCCTTGTAGTTGGCCTGACCCGTAAAGAACCTTCTCACGATCATCACATTGTGCAATGTCAAGCTGCCGGTCCACTGCCTTGAGCCAGTCCACCGCTTGCAAAGGATTACTTGCACTGGAGAAGGTTGGTGGACGACCCTTCATGAATTCTCCACGCTTGTCCCTGGGTGGAGCGGGATGTGGTGGATGAGGAGGTTGGTTCTGCTGGTTTTGTTGCATCATTGCCATGGTTTGAGCCAACTGCTGCATGATTTGATTCTGCTGAGCCAGAAGTTGCTCCACAGTGGGTTGGTTTCCTCCCTGGTTACCTCTTCTGCCACTGGCCATCTGTTAAAGACATTAATATTACTGTTATTCAACCATCCAAGATAACCATAATCTGATTCGTGACAAGGGTATGGAAATGATAGATGTGCAGAACAAAAACCCTCCCAACTATTTAAACACAAAGCCTTAACCTATATCTAGATGCTTGTGAGTATAAAACCCACAATCATCACAATCATTACAAAAAGCCAACTCATGCATTTAACATAGTCACAATAATTCAAATCACCCAAGAGCACAGGTTCACACATGAGAAACTTAAAACAAACTCAAAACGCATCTAAGTCGTTTATTACAACTCATGGGACAAACCTAAAGATCCTCATCTATGGTGATTCGGGCCTATCTCATGAAAGAAAACAACGGGGAAAGTCAAATTTTGCAATAGATAAGGATAGAAGTATAAGCAAAGATTTTTAATAAATTACTGACAAGGCAAAACAAGGATAGATTAAATAAATAAAATGAGGTATGTATAATCAATAAATAAAATAACCAAGGTTAAATCAAAATGAAATAAAGCAAGGAGTATAAACTCTAAACGACCATTCTACTCTAGGCTGCGCATCCTACAGTCAGCACTGCTTTGATACCACTCTGTCACATTCGGATTTCCTTCGTAAATCCGGGTGTGACAACAACAAACCTAAGAAACTAAGCCACACTTAATTCATGGTATAAAGATTTTTTAGGGCAAATAGTATCCCACCAAATTTGTTGACAAAAAAGTTCCGCTAGCCACGGTTTGTAGCAAACGTAGATAATCTTAGATTTATGAATTGAAAAGGAAAAAATATGCACTGTTACAATGATCTATCGATCTATGTTATCTTAATAAAAGGTCCTTATTGAAAACAATTAATAACAGCTAATTTCAAAGTAAAAAATTAGTACAATTAGCACTATAGTATCCACATCAAATATGATTTCTAAATAGTTAAATTTGAAATAAAATAAAAATTAGCAATTAACTAAGAGTCTGTATTAAATACAATAAATACATAGCTTATTTCATCATAAAATAATGAAATTAATAGTTATTTTGTGTATGAATTTAGAAGGAATATATAGCTAATTAAAAAGTATGTGTCAAATACAATTAACAAAGAGCTAAATGGATACAAACTAATTAAACACTTATTATATTATTATATCACTTTTAATTAGGATGGTAATTAAAACAATATTATATATATTTGTTAGCATGAATTAAATACAATTACTAAAGAATTAAATGGATACAAATAAAGCTTAATTTTGACATAGGACCTGAAATTACCATATTAATAAAAAATAATAAACAATATTAATTTTATAAGATAATATCAATCAATCAAATTAGTCCAATAAGTTTGTTAAATTTGATTAACAATAGATAATTAGTAGTATTATATATGAATTTAGAAGAAGATAGAAAAATAAAAATTACATGCAAAACACAAATAAAGATAATACAGAAAAAATGAAAAATGGTATTTTATTTCTTTATTTTTGAAGAATTTTACTTATACAAATATTAGAAGCACAACAATTAAGGCTATATAGTCATGTCATAGCCCCTACATGATCGCATTAGAATTAGGCAATCAAGGCCGAGTATCATCCTACCGTGGCAACCAAGGCATGGTGATAAACCACTAGCAAAAATGAGAATTTAAAATATGATGATGTCTTATATGTAGTATTATGATTAGTGGACCAATGAGATCTGATGTAATTACCAAGATACATAACAAAGCAACATGGAAACCGAGACTTCACATGCACATCCATCCATAGCAAGCTGAAGGTTGTGTTCAAAAAGAGGAAAGAACATGCATGGTAAAATATAATACATCTTCGCGGCATAGAGGGTAAAACACCCTGAAAACAAAAGCAGGAGAGAGATGATGAGCTCAAAGAAAAAGGCTATACTATGCCAACTGCAATAATAAATGTATAAAAAATATTATGAAACATGCATAGAATAAAAATGTTAAAAAAACATAGAAGGTACCTTAGTTTGATACATCTAGAAAAAACAAATAAACGACACCATTAGAAATAAAACTATATGTATTTTTTTAAATTTGAACAAATATTTAACATCTGATGAAAGACAAACGTGAGAGACAAGGACTTACATCCTTCAACTATAAGTGCTTTGAGTAACTAATAGAGTAGAAGGAGTATGAGAAAAAAGACGTGATAAAGACAGAGACACAACTAAATGAAGAGACCACACATAGTGAGGGCCGATGACTCAACAAGCATGCATGGGGCTATAGCAATTGGATATTGGGGGAGAAAAATATGGTAATGGTACATATTGAGCCCTTAACCTAGATCTCAAACTCAAACTCAAAATTAAATTAAACTAAAAATTAAATGATAATGGTATGCATGGAATTAATGCCAAAAATGATGCATATATTTCTCATTAAGGTTTCAAATTCAAACTCAAAACATAATGTTTATATTATTATATTTAAACTAAAATTTCATATAAGTTATTTCCTTCTCACATGAACTCATGTTCCAAAAAAACTATGATATATTACTCTAGGTTTATAGGACAAAATAATTAAAATGAAAAGACTAAATAAAACTATTTTTATCTATTAATTTGAACTCAAAATCTGTTTGTTAAGAAAACAAACACCAGCTTTACGTGCTATTTGCGCGGGCTACCTTGCTAGTTTGTGATGTTTTTCAGACGTTCAGACACTTCCTCCAGAGTTCACCTATATTGAAGAAGCTTACTTTGCGGTGTTGCAAGGTACAAAGTCCTTTTTTCTTACTCTGTAATCATATATATGCGACTAAATTTAGTTCTTTCTTGCATCATTATGGCGTGCAACAGTTCTCGAACGATACAAAGAAAAAGGAAGGGAAAGCTCCAAAGATGATGAACGTCGATAACGTCGTGAACATCTGGTGTGAGAATCTCAAGCTTACAAAAATCGTATATAAAGATGACGACGATGCCTGCCAACTGGTCGAGTTTTTGCTGAGCTTCTCAAGGAATCTACCGAATAATAGCATAAGACTCACCAAGGTCGACTAGTGTTATCATTAGCCTAGCCCTTGTGCCTGGTGTTGCCACCTAATAATGGTTCCTCTGAATTCTAATTGCATGCTCTTGCTGGTTGGTAGCGTAAGCATATACTTTCATAGGTACTAAATTTTTTGAGTAAATTGTGCCCACCATACAACAACTTATAACATGGTATCACTTTAGTCCATCAATTTGCAAAGCTTGCAATCTCACGCCACAAGTTGTTTATTGTGTGCATATACAATTCAAGGTACGCTAGATCAATGTATTTCACCATGGAGCCAGTAAGAAGTGGATTTACCGAGGGTATAGTACTAGAAGACTGTGTATTTCATTAATTAGACGCACATACATCGCTTCATTTGTGAATAATCTCATGCAACCTAGCTATGGTCAAATGAACCAAACAAGAATACTTTTCATGAATGCGCAATCTGTGAACAAAATACCAAACAAGATTAGGTAATCCAGACTTAAGGAGTAGATCCTCAAAAATATAGATTAGGTACTAGCCGCTGCATCCTATGTCACGTCAACCTGGCCGGATAAATTATCAACACAAGGCAGAGAGTGAAGAAAATAAAATCGGCAGGAGAATGTGAACCGAATTGGATGTACTGTTTGGAGTTCTCTTTGTTATTTTCTTTAAGAGTGGTGGTAGAAAAATATAGAAGGTAGGAGAGAGAAGGGACTGTGAATACCTTCGTGGATCCATGCATGCCATATGCCTTCTTGCAAAGTACGGTGATCTAGCATATCTAGGATCGTATATGCACACAATAAACAACTTATTGTGTATAATTGCACAATTTATAACATGATGGACTGAAGTGATACGACATTACAAGTTGTTGTATTGTGGATGCAATTTACTCCTAAATTTTGGATCCTGCATAATCTCAAAGTTGTTTTGGTATCTCTCCAAGGATAAAAAAGGGACTCTTTGTAGTACAGGAGTGCATGCACTTTGCTGAGATAAGGAGCATTAGCTAGAGAGATTTGAAGCTAAATTTATTCCAGTAAAACTCCTTGAATCTTACATGTGAATTATTCTTGTATGGGGACAAATGATGAAACTAGGGTGAGGGCCTGTTTAGATTCGACAACTTTTTCATTGCTACAGTAAATTCGAATGTTTGGATACTAATTTAGGAGTAATAAATGTGGATAACTGACAAAACTCATTTCATAACCCCAGGTGAAATTGTGAGACGAATCTATTAAGCCTAATTAGGCCATGATTAGACAATTTGTGCTACAGTAAACAATCTTTAATGATGAATTAATTAGGCTTAATAGATTCATCTTGTGATTTTCCGTCCATCTATGTAATTAGTTTTATAATTAGATCATGTTTAGTCCTTCTAATCTTTGGTTTAAAATTGCTACATTAAATTTCGCAAAGTTTTTCACCCAATCTAAACAGGCCCCGAATGCTTCTGGAACTCGTACATAGGCTCATGATTCAAAATGTCAAATCACATTTCTTGATTGTTCTTTGACTATGTGGCCTCAATTGGAATACAGAATTTTTCTAGAAATTTTAAAACAAGCACTTTTGCTTTGAAACAGGAAATAACAGTTGTTAGTCCAAGACCAAAACATTGCTGCCGTCATTCTGGCAGATTTAAGCTGTAGTTTAAGCTGACGTGACGACCGTACATTTTCTCTGAGTTTTTCTGAGATTATGTGTCCCACATTGAAGAGCTTGGTATAAATGGCTTGAAATATATACAAAAATCTTTGCAATTTCTTATCTCCTTGCGTGGTGGTGTCTCGCTGCGGACCATTTTGCCAAGGCATCTATATATTCATATCTGAAGTGTAATGTCTCAAAGGTCAAAGCTAAACTTAGCGACCATGAATGCGAGCGTCTAGGGTAATCTGTCTAATAGTTGGTTTCAAGAAGATTGTATGCTTCTCTCATTCCCGGTCTTTGCAAATGTTTCATCCGCGTTACATTTATGTGTTGGGATGCCACCAAACATACTAACATTCTAAGTGCCTGGTGAGTCATTGTAGTTACTATTAGGCCAGTTCAGTGGGAGTTTCATGAGCTTTAATTACTATGCCACCTAAGCAAAAATGCTGACTTGGCAGGGTCATTTATGAAGGGAGTTTCATCAGATGTGTGAGGAGTTTCATCCCCATGAAACTCCTGTGGCACAGTTACCTAGTTCTGAGTCTAGGTAATTATGCAATGAAACTCCCCACTGAGACTGGTCTTAGGCCAGTCTCAGTGCATAGTTTCATCGCACAGTTACCAAGACTGCAAACTAGGTAACTGTGCCAAGGGAATGTCATGGGGATGAAACTCCTCTCTCATCCCATGAAACTCCCACATTCTCTCTCATTGCCAAGTCATCAAAAATAGTGATGTGGCATTGAATTTATTGTCCATAAAACTCTCCATGAAACTCCCACTGAGAATGGCCTTAGATTCCAGCAGCAGTACCTGGTGAGCCATTGTACAGAGAGGGTTAATAGAGTGGGTGGATTTTTTTTTCTTTCCTCCTAGCGACTAGCCATTGGTCTGTCCTGTCAAAAAAAAGGGGCTTAGAGAGTAGACTTTTGGGATTGTGCAACTCTTACTAGGCCGATGCTTCCTCTTTTATCAAAACTCCTGTGCTAAGGCTACTCCCACTGGGAGTTTTATTTTCATTAAATAGGGTGCCATGTCACCATTTTTGGTGATGTGACAATGAGTGAATGAGGAGAGAGATGAAAAGGGTTTCATTTAGATGAAATCATGTGTGCACTCTTTCCAACACACTTTATGTTGCATGTATTGCCTATGAAACACCAAAAATAAAACAATGCATTGTATGAGGTGTTTCATTCATCAATTAAATGCTCTTATGCTTACATGGCATTCTTGGAAACTTGAAATTGAAACCTTGCAATGGGAATAGCCTAATATGGCTAAACTAGTAAACAATGCCATTAGGCCAATCCCAATGGAGGGTTTTATTTTGTTGTTTCCAAGGTGGCACATCAACAGAATAGAAATGAAACTATGAATGAAACTAGTTTCATCTAGATGAAACTGGTTTCTTCTCTCTCTTCTTTACTTCTATGCCATGTCATCAAAATATCCTATGTGGCATGCCATTTAATGTGCATGAAACTCCCATTGGGAGTGGCCTTAATGTACTCTCTACGCCCCCAAGCCCCCAACTAACAATCCTTGCATCCTAATTAAAAAAACATTTTTAAGCTTCGTATTGTTATGGTTCTATGGCTACATGCTTTTTTTTTTCTTGGTCCATTCCTTTGATCAAATTGATTTAAGTCCATACCATTGGCATGCTCCTAAAACTAATGCTATAATTGCAACCACTTTCTTCCTAACTATATGGTGCAAACACCAACAGCAACCAAACCTAATGACAATAAATACTACGTATACAGAGAAGCACACATGTGAAAAGTGCAAAACAGGTACAAATTATTCTGTACGTGGAAACATAGTGATCATTCCATTTTTAGATTTTAATAATTCACTTAACATACTGCACTGGTTTACTGGACTAAATTTAACAGGCTGAACGGGCAAGCATGAAGCATCCCGTACGTGCGCGAAGCACACGAAATTCACCGGAACTTGGTGTTCTTGGATCCAACGTGCACGGCCCATCCATGTTGATGAATGTCGCTGATCGCCGCTTACCTTTGACCATTTTCAGTGTGTGGTTTTATTGCACTGTTATCTAAACTATAAATTAGGTAACTGTACCTGTTGGGTTTCATGGTGATAAAACTCTTCTATGATCCGATGAAACTTTCATTTTCTTTTTTTAACGCCATGAAACAAAACTTGCATTAAGGCTGGCTGGTGGCTGATGGCTGGTGCTGATTTGTTGTGAGACTGAAGTACTGCTGGCTGGCTGGTGGCTGGTGGCTGGTGCTGATTTGTTGTGAGACTGAAGTACTGCTGGCTGGTGGCTGATAAGCCAAGCGAACAGGCTCGCATGGATCATATGCATATGTTTGTTGGGAACATGGAAAACTGCAAGCACCAGCACACAGCAAACGTCGCCAGC
>CM014276.1:40358438-40376500 GCA_004135705.1 Alloteropsis semialata | reverse complement strand
GACCCCCGCGCGCCCCGGACGCTCGACGACCCCCGACGACCCCCCGCGCGCCCCGGACTTGTCCTGCTTCACCTCTTCTCGCTGCAGTAGTCCTCTCAAGGTGATTCGAAGCTCATTCTGTCTCACTCTCTTCTGTCAATTCGAAATCATGGTGATGAATGATGCTTGGATGATGGATGTAATAATTCGGATATGCCATGAATGATACGTGGATTGGATTAGATTTTTTTTGTGGTGGTCTCATAATGCTCAATTTTTAGGGGAAATGCTGCCCAAATTATGTATTTTATGTAATTATTAGATTTTTCATGTAATTATTGGAAATTATAGGATTTTTATGTAATTATAAGTTTTTTATGTAATTATAGGATTTTCATGTAATTTATTGAAATATGAATCTAGAATTTACATTATTTCATGTGTGTGTGTAATTATAAGATTTTTAGTTATTGTCACTTTAGATATAATTTGATCGAATAAGATATAATTTGATATAATTTGATAGAATTTCATACAATTTTAGAAATTACTTTGTAATTGGTTGAATTTGATATAATTTGATATAATTTGATGGAAATTCATCGAATTTGATTGAATTTCATCGAATAAGATATAATTTCATAGAATTTCATACAATTTTAGAAATTACTTTGTAATTGGTTGAATTTGATATAATTTGATGGAAATTCATCGAATTTGATTGAAATTCATCGAATTTGATTCAAATTCATAGAATTTCATACAATTTGATCGAATTTGATAGAATTTGATCGAATTTGATCAAATTTGGTGGAATTTGATAGAATTTGATCGAATTTGGTAGAATTTGATAGGATTTGGTTGAATTTGATAGAATTTGATAGGATTTGATAGAATTTGATAGGATTTGATAGAATTTGATCAAATTTGATAGGATTTGATCGAATTTGGTAGAATTTGATAGAATTTGATCGAATTTGATATAATTGTTATTTCATGTATATTTGATAGACGGAAGACGAAATGAATATGACAGAAGAGGAAATGAACGTGTATATGATGGAACAAATCGCAAAAGGCAGTGCACGTGCCACAAACCTTCTCGACGTCGACGAGGAGGCAGGTGGTGACGATGGCAGCCAATACCTGAATATGTCAGGTGATGGCATGGAAGAACCTGCCGCTGGAAGTGTTCGGGCCGAGGAGGTATATATGTATACATATTGTCAATATCGAATATATATATGTTCAAGCATGAAATCTTAATATATACATTTCTTTCTCGTACATGTAGCCCTCAAGCTCACAGCCTTCTGGGTCCTCATCATCGAAGAAGACGAAACGTGGCCCGACCAAGAAGTTAGAGGGCAGACTTGTAATCACTGATGTGGCAGAAGATGGTCGGCCAGTTGCGCCAGAGAAAGCTGCTATAAAGATGGCCAATCAATGTGGTGTTCTAGTGAGAGACCACGTGCCCATCAGCCTGCAGAGGTGGAAACCCTGCGATGATGCTACATACGTGCCGCAATCAGAGAAAGAAATGCTATGGGCCAGTCTGCAAGAACATTTCGCGGTGCCTCAAGGTTCAGAGGCAAGAGTCAAAAATTGGGCTCTAAAGACGATGTGTACTGCATTTCAAACATGGAAGAAAAACATGTACAAGAAATATGCCGAGAAGAACCTGACACCCAACTTCGATGATTACCCAAAGCTGAGGGGTCATTGGGATTCCTTCGTGCAGTACAGGCGGTCGGAGTTAGGTGAAAAGAACTCGCGACAGAATAGGATCAATGCCGCGAAGAAAAGATACTTCCACTCTCTTGGACCAACTGGCTATAAGAAGAAAATTCCTATCTGGGACAAGATGAAAGAAGATTTGGTTGCCAGGGGAATCACGCCGGCGACAATGCATTGGCCCGAGCGATCAATGCATTGGTACTACGCTCATGGTGGCACTCTGGATCTTTCCGATGGGTCGCTTATATACAGCGATGAGGTAAAAGAGGCGGCCGCTGCTCTCCTGAAGGTCATTCAAGAGACAGCCGATGGGACATTTGTTCCCGACAGAGAAAACGACGAGCTAACAAGGGCTCTGGGGAACCCCGAACATCCCGGACGAGCTAGAGGTGTCGGCGTAGTCCCGTGGAAGGCTGCATTCCCTGCGGACAGTGACACATACAGGAGTCGAAGCCGCTCCAAGGCCGCACAAGAGAGAATAGTGGAGAACTTGGAAAGAGAGCTTCGGGAGACAAAGGCCGGCATCCCAGACATGGTGTCTAGACAGCTACAGACATTGCTGAGCCAAGGGCAGACGGTGCCGGGAATAGTACATGTACCAGCTGGTGGATCAGCTGATTGTGTTAGCCCGCCCTCCCAACGTCGCAGCAGTGTTGCTTCCACAGAGCTCCCACCTGCCGATGCCGGGGACGAGAGTGCTCGCTATCCGGTGGACGAAATCACTCTGCGTACGCCATGTGAGCTTCATATACCAAGCCGGAACTTATCCACTAAGGTGGCTTACGGTATGGCTTATCCGGTGGAGCAAGGGCAGACCATTCATGGGGCACAGATTCCAAGTGGCTACTGCAAGGTGGAGGTCGAGCAGATTTGTGAAGGATATGATAAATTGGAGCTCGACATCCCAGGTGGCGACGAAGAAAAGACGTTAGCGGATGCTGCCCACGGCAGTATCATTCTATGGAAGAAGCGTTACGTCAAATTTCGCAGTCAAGGGCCGTCAGCTACTCCACCCAGGGATCCCCCGCAGCCACCGTCACCTTCAAGAAGGGCCGAGGATGACCCAGAGCTGCCACCTCCAGGTCAGGATGATGCCGGCTCACACAGGTCTCCTCCTCCACCAGCACGGCATCCCCCAAAGCGCCAAGCTCCGCCCCCACGGCGGACTACTCGCCAGAAGCGCCAAACGGTGGACAAAGAGCCTACGACCGAAGAAGAAAGGTTGGCCGCCATAAGGAAGAAAAGAGCCTACGACCAAACTGACGAGAAAACTGCTTTGGTGGTCGCAGCCCAGGTCAAAGAGCATTTCAAACCAGATGAGCCAGAGAAGCCGGTGCCCATAGATCCGACAGCGAAGACATTTTTCACAAAAATGAGCACGGCGAATCAGAAGAGATTCTTGCCCTCCGACTACGACCGCCAGCTTGCAAAGTCTTATGATAAGCAGAAACAACAAGCCAGCAGTGGATCCTCGGTGAAGAAGGCGGCCACTCCTAAGAAGAAACAAGTCGGTCAGAGCTCGGCTAGGAGGACACAAGGGCAACAGGAATATGACGACGAACAGCTTGCGTTGTTGTGCGAGCAAACAGGCCTCTCAGCGGCAGAACTTTTATCGGGCACGGGCGAAATTCCTGTGGCAGCATCTGTGGAAATTTAGAAATTTGAATATGGCAAACCAATGTTGTCCCCAGATTCTTTGAAGTCCCTAACCACTCAAGCATTCCGATTTCATGAGTGGTACATGAAGGCGTCCAAAAAGGGTAGACAGATGCTCAATGTTTTGATAAAAGACCGTGATTACTTCCGTGGGCATAGTCTCTTGATTTTGGATTTCAAGGATGTGTATGATTTGTACCGTCAAGATGCCATAGACCTCTCATTGATGAGCTGCTGGGTTGTGTAAGTTTCTTTCACTGATCTATTCTCGCAATACTTGCTTTCTTTATTATAATTTTCAACAATAACAATCTATTCTTGTCATGTAGGATGGAGATCCATACATGCCGTGAAAAATCGTATGATGATGTCGGCTTCATGGATCCATTGATGGTAAATGCCGTAACTGTAGACAGTAACCCACTAGAGACGGTGGACAACATATACATGTACCTGGAGAGACAAAGAAGCAAGACTTACATTCTTTTGCCATACAATTTCCAGTGAGTACTTCTCTCTATGTATGTATAACTTTAAGACTTTGTTCTTAATACTTGTGCATGTATTTATATATATATATACAGCTTCCACTGGATACTGCTTGTGATAATCATAAACACCGGTCAAATTGTTGTCATGGACTCACTGCGGAAACCAACAAGAGGATTACCAAGCAGTTTTAGACTTGATTGACATGGCATGGACACGTTTCCGTGCGAAACAAAAAGGAAATTTCAAACAAAAACTGGATGTGAGGACGGACTTTCAGGTACGTGGCTGGTGTACCCGCATATCTCGTAAAATCACACTAATATATAGTTGTTACGTCTAACTTTATTCTTCTCCACTATCAGTGTGCCAGACAGGAAGCAGGGACGAATCTATGCGGATACTACGTCTGCCAGTGGATCTATACCTTTGTTTCTCCCAAAAAAGCGACTCAAGAAGAACTCATGGTATGAATTAGATTATTAGTGTATATAGAAATTAGATTATTAGTGTATATGGAAAATAGATTATTAGTGTATATGGAAATTAGATAGTATGGAAATATTAGTGTATATGGAAATTAGATTATTAGTGTATATGAAAATTAGATTATTAGTGTATATTGAAATAAGATTATTAGTGTATATGGAAATTAGGTTATTAGTGTATATGGAAATTAGATTATTAGTGTATATGGAAATAAGATTATTAGTGTATATGGAAATTAGATTATTAGTGTATATGGACATTAGATTATTAGTGTATATGGAAATATGATTATTAGTGTATATGGAAATATGATTATTAGTGTATATTTATTATGAATATATTTATTATACTTTGTTATTTCATGTATACTTTGTTAATTCATGTAAACTTTGTTATTTCATGTAAACTTTGTTACTTGGTTAGAAATGATTATTAGTTATTGATTATTGTTTAGAAATGATTATTAGTTATTGTTTTGAAATGATTATTAGTTATTGTTTAGAAATAAATGTGTTAGGATATTTTATAATTACATGCAAAATTTATTTATTATATGAATGAATGATTATTAGTTACTTGTTTAGAAATGATTACATGCAAAATTTATTTATTATATGAATGAATGTTGTCATTTGTGATTAATGCAGAGGATGTTTTACCATGAAGTGCTCCCAATGAAACAAAAAGCAATAGCTATTGCGGACCAACTATTTGGATTCATTATGTACCAAGTTATAAGTCCACTGGGAGAGTACCACCATGACGGAACCGCTATCGCTCAATTGGACTCCCTTTCCGCTCCTTCTTCCAGTTCTGCTCGTGAATTGTAAATAACTTTTAAATGCTCTAACTTTTGTATTGGCCGATCTCAAATGTTTATATGTGAATGTTCGAAAAAAATGCAATCAAAGTCGGCTCAAAATCAATTGACAATTGCGACGACTTCAATCTTATTGCGTGAAAGATCGTGTACGACATATGACATATGACGAGCAGACACGTAGACGCGTAGATTTGTATATAACTAACCCAAATATCAAACATTTAAAAAAAATAACCAAAAGAGCCTTTGGTACCAACCGGTACCAAAGGCCCTCCCCCGCATGCCTACGCGGGGAGGTCCTTTGGTACCGGTTGGTGTTACCAACCGGTACCAAAGGCTCCCTTTGGTACCGGTTCTGGACCCGGTACCAAAGGCCGCCCCCCTTTAATCACGGTGTCGCGGTACCGGTTCCAGAACCGGTACCTATGAGGGATACGAACCGTGACCGATGAGAGATTTTCTGGTAGTGTGCTATTTATTAGCGCGTCACACGGCCGCCGCTCGAAGCCGGTACGAGTCGCACCTGGTAGCCGCGAGGGGACCCACCGCTCAGTGACCTGACCGACCCCAAAACCCCGCAGCGCCGGGCTCTCCTCAGACCGCCCGCCATGGCGTCGCCGGAGCCGGAGGTGTTCGACGTCGTCATCTTCGGGGCCTCGGGCTTCGCCGGCAAGTACGTCATCCGCGAGGCCCTCAAGTTCCTCTCCCCAAACTCCTCCCCGCTCCGCACCCTCGCGGTCGCCGGCCGCAGCCGTGACCGCGTGGCCGCCGCGCTCCGCTGGGCGACGGCCCCGGCCCCGCCGCCCCAGGACGTGCACGTGGCCATCCTCATCGCGGACTCCTCCGATCCGGCCTCCCTCGCGGCGCTCGCCTCCCGCGCCCGCGTCGTGCTCTCCTGCGCGGGGCCCTTCCGCCTCCACGGCCACGCCGTGGCGGCGGCCTGCGCGGCCGCCGGAGCCGACTGCCTCGACATCTCCGTGGAGCCCGAGTTCATGGAGCGCGTCGAGGCCGAGCTCCACGAGCCCGCGGCCCGGAGCGGCTCGCTCATCGTCTCCGCCTGCGGGTTCGACTCCGTCCCGGCGGAGCTCGGGTTCCTCTTCCACTCCAGGCAGTGGGAGCCCCCGTCCGCGCCGGCGAGCGTGGGAGCGTACCTCAGCCTGCAGTCCACCAAGAGGATGGTCGGGAACATCGGCACCTACGAGTCGGCCGTGCTCGGGGTGGCCAACGCCAGTCTGCTGCAGGCGCTGCGCCGGTCGAGACCCAGGCGGCCAAGGCCCAATGTGAGTTGATTTTCACTTGTTGTTGCTTCGGAATTTGTCGAAGGATTTAATTAAGTCCTTGTTCGATGGCAACACAAAGATGAAAGCCAGTAGATATTAGAATGTTTACATTATGCTAGAACTTAGAAGGATAATTTATCTGCACTTTTCTTTTGAACGTAAAGCTGGCAGTGGCAGACTGCCAAGCTTTATATTAATATATTAATATAGAAGAAATTTACGTGAATGGCCTGGGATAAAAAAAACACTGTACAAAGGAGGAGAGAAAAAACTATTACAAGAACTACTCAGTAGTCAGTAGCAAGGATAGCCTCTAAGTGCTTGACCCCCGCCCAAGACCAGCATTTTGCCTTGCCTTTGATATTTGCTAGCAGACTGTCCGGTTGCTGAAACTTCTTCTGGAAAATTCTCATGTTAGGTTCTTTCCATATTTCCCAGCATACTAAAATGAGCAAAGACCGTATGCCTTTGGTCGGCGTTCCAGCGATGATCCCGATGGGCAACCACCATTCACCGATTTCGGTGAAATACCTCTAATCACTTCGTGGCGGGACATGTTGCGCCACCCACGCGAATACTTGGTTCCAGACCCATAGGCTAAACCGACACCGCGTCAGAAGACGTAGTAGCGTTTCTTTATCTGCACTTCGAACATACTTGCTGGGTCAGATGAGATCCCGAATTCATGTCTGTTTTGCACATTAGAGGCCACTGTGCTAGAATTTTTTATTGTCGTCCAATTTGTGGTGCATTTGCCTATGATTTCCTCAAGGGTATGCTGGATCAGTAGTTCTGCATTGCCGCATTTGCTTCCTGAAATAAAAATTAGCTTAGCTTCAAGATAGGTATGCCTAAATCTCCTAGTGTGCCCTGTGTTACTGATGCAATTGATTAGTGAAAGTTCTTCTGTTAGCAACTTTTAACTCTTATCTTAAATCTGGACAATTAGCTCCTCAGATACCCTGGATTTCCGTGGTCACTGTGAATTTTAGACTGAATAGAAATATTCATGTGTGATGAACTGCTGGTCTGATGAACTTATACTTGGAGAGCTCTGCTTGTTGATCAAATCATAGTCATATTTTCTTTCTGTATTTTTCTGCAAAACCTTTTTCTATGAATTCCCTTCACCTTACTATCTCCTTCATGCTGGAATGCCTCTTTTTTTTTGGGTGCGGTCACTATTCAATTAGGCATTCCCTTCTTGTGTGCCAACTACCAACCAATAGATGTTCCTTCTGCTCCTTCAGAAGCCTCTAAACTGTCACATGTAAATGATGGTTGCCATGCCTCTTGTCTGTCCAAAATTGATTGCATAAGTGCTACTCCACAAGGGATGAGTTATCTATTTTTCTCAAGGCGTTCATCTAGTTCTTTTATTACTTATTTTTGTAGTAAATGAAAATCAAAGTTCTGCTTTCTTTCTGTATTTTCTGCGGACCCTTTTTATGACTTCCCTTCTCCTTACTATAATCTTCATGCCATACTGGATTTTTCGGTATGGACACTGTTTATTAAGCATTACCTTCTCGTGTTCCAACTGCCAACCACTAGATATTGCTTCTGCTCCTTCAGAAGCCTCTGAACTCTCACATGTAAATGATGGTTGCCATGCCTGTTGTCTGTGCAATAATTGATTGATGTAGTGCTACTCCACAAAGGAACAGGTTATCTTTTTTTCTCGAGTTATATTCATCTAATTCTTTTGTAACTTCTTTTTGCGGTAAATGAAAATCTTGCAGATTACATGTGGCTGTGCCCTTGTGGCCTGTTAAGTCAAAGCTGACGTATGCTTTTTATCTTAAAGTTGCTATTGGCTGTGCCCTTGTGGCCTGTTATTTGTTTTAAGGAGAATTTTTCTTGAACCTTGAAGGAAATATTTATATGTGTGGGCTTGTACGTTAACTTGCACTTTCATTCTTCTTTTGTTGTCCGTGATTAAGACTCTTATGAAGAAGCATACCATTGGATTCATTTCTTTGTAGAGAGCATAGTAGAATTTTAGGGTGGTACTTGATTTCAAAAGTACTTTTTTTGTTTTAAATCTTGTTAAGCATATGTGGAACAGTGGAAGATTAGCTGCTCCATGTAAAATTTGGAAAGAATTATAGGAGCAGAGAAGGATACTATCTCAGTTTTGTTCCACATAATCTGTCATCAATTTCAGAAGCGTACCAACAGTGACCTTGGCCTTTGGCTTCATAACCTCAGTTTGCTGAACCACCATGCACATATATCATAAAACGCAAGAGGAAATGTTCTGCCATGCATGCAGAGAGAGGCAATTTATATGAATGTTGGTTGTAGATCAGGCATTATTGTTACCGTCTAAATTTCTTGATTGAAATTGGAGTTAAATAAATTTTGCGGTGTGTGCAGTGTGCTACCTTGAGCGTTTTATTTTCTTATTCTTTTTTTTTCAGTTCAACGATCCACAAATCCGTTGAAAACTGCAGTACCTATGTTCACCGTATGAAACAGTATATTCGTGAAATAATGAAGGATCGATCAAATAATGCTTTCTGGATAAATTCTTTATTAATGCTAAGGTTTCTTCCTTTATGAAGATTCCAGGCCCTCCACCTCCCAAAGGGTCGCTGATCAAGGATCACAATCCTCTGGGAATGTGGGCTATGAAGTTGCACTCTGCTGATACAGTGGTCGTGAAGAGAACTCTATCAACTGTTACTCAGCATCCTGAGGGCCTTCCTGGGGCAGAAGAAACCCCAGAGTACGCTGAGCACAGGAAGAACTTCTGGTCCTCCGTTAAACCTGCCCATTTCGGCGTGAAGATTGCCTCCAGATCCCTGGTGTTCCTCGTGCGCTTCCTGATCACCGGACTGTTCATCGGCCTGCTAGCCAACTTCTCCTTTGGCAGGTCTCTCCTGCTGAAGTACCCTGAGTTCTTCTCTGCCGGGCTGTTCAGCAGGGCTGGCCCGACTGAGGAAGAGGTGAGGAGCTCATCGTTCAAGATGTGGTTCGTGGGGCATGGCTACAGCGATGCTGCTCGGGCGTCGGAGCGCGGGAGCAAGCCGGACAAGGAGGTGATCACCAAGGTTTCGGGGCCTGATGTTGGGTACACCACGACTTCAATCATCCTGGTACAGTGTGCCCTTGTCCTTCTGAGCCTGCGCGGGAACATGCCCAAGGGAGGGGTGTACACGCCGGGCGTTGTATTTGGCCCTACCGACCTCCAGAGGCGCCTCCAGGAGAACGGGCTGTTATTCGATGTTCATGTGACAAGGGAAATGCGCTGAGGTTGGCCATGCTCCGTTCATCTGGTGGGAAAGAGTTTGGCGAAGGATAGATGCAACCAGAGGAATGTAGCACCTAAAAATTCATCATGAGTTTTTGGTTGTGTTTGCAAATTCCAAAATCCCAAACCAAATTCCAAATCAAAGTCTATATCGAAATTCTCGGTGCCCAAATCAATCCGGACTTCCAGAAGACCTTATCTGAATTATGACGCTATTTTTCAAATTGATCGGATTAATTATTTATTTAATTAATCTAGTTCAAAAAAATAGTCTAATTAATTCATCCAAAATATCTATGGAATTTGTTTTGAATTATGACGATGTTATCCGGATTTTGAATTGATTATTACTTAATTAATTTGTTCTGAATAATTAGTCTAATTCATTTGTACTGCGGTTTACGAAATAAATTGTTATCGATTTATTTCGTGGACTGATAATATTCTGGCTCAAATCTAGACCCATCTAAAAGTCCACTTATCTAAATAACCCTAGCTACTCCCTGTAAATTTCCCACCCTTTTCCTCCTCTCCCCTGTTCTTCCTCCACCAGTGCCGCACCCCCTCCCCTCCTCTTCTCCACCGAGTTATGGCGATTAATTGCCATTACGGTATTAAACAACAGCAATAACCCGTGTCTCTTCAGTTGCCGGCGACCCTTAATTCCTTCGCCATCAGCAGCCCGCAGATCAGAGCCAAGCCGCTGACCTCGTCGCCCATCTAATCCTGGAGGTTGCCAATCCCGCGAAGGCCGAGCCGTCTCCCATCTGCAACATCTCTGATCGATGCTGGCCGCCTTGGTGGGTGCCGAGCACCACGCCACCACCACGGGGCATCTCCTCGTCGTACTGCATCTCCGCCGCCGGACCTCATCGTCTTCTTGCCACGGGAGGAGGTCCACATGGTGAAGGTCCAGCCATCCCCAACTCCGAGGCTTCGCCATGCCGACCCCTGTTCCTCCTGCTCCGCCTATCAGCGCTGAGTCGCCATGATCAGCGCAGGTCCTTACCAGTTACCACCACATGTCGCCATCGATCGCTCGATCACCTGTCGAAGGTGCATGTCCATGCAAAGGTCAAACAGTGTTGCCCTCATCGTCTGGTCTTTGCTGCTTGTCGTTTCCTTCATCGTTTGCTATATTTTTATCCGGCTAAGCTCCTTCCTATTTTATCAGCTTCTGGGTTTCGTGCTGCTCTCATCTTGTGTGCTGCTTGTGATGATCGCCACCGGCGAGGGCTGCCAGCACCAAGAGAACCCTGGCGCGTCGCCGCCGTTCGCTACTCCGACATCTGGCCATTGCCGAGCTTCTCCGCCGAAGGTGAGCACAACAGCCAGCACGTTTTCCATCTCCTCTGCTCGTTTCGTTTCGCAACTCCCTCTCGATCATCCCGTAGGGTCTAAAGCGTTGCTGCCGGCCATGCAACATGTGCCAGCGCCTGCCTCTACCTTTACCACAAGTCCACCAGCAAGTTAAGCTTGCCATGTATCTCTATCTTCACGTTTTGCAAGCCATGCAAAACTAGCATTCGGTGCCGGCTCTTGTGCATAAACAAATCATGCAGGCTTGTGATCACATGATGATGCCATCATGCTTGCGTCATTAGCAGTGGTCAGGCTTTCCAGTTAGATTTCTTTCATCTTTCATTGTCAAATCCACCAAATCACCTATACACAGCACATGCCCTTTTGGAACAACCGACCAGAATATTCACACCTATTTTATAAATCCCTTCTATCAAATCACATCGTTATCTATGCTTAGTGCTTAGTTTAATCATTTGCTTTCCTTTCGTTACCAGGCCAACTCATCCTTTCTGATCCAACCTATTAAAGCTTTGACACAATAAATCTTTGCAAATTAGCATCTATTTAGTAATTAAATTTATGTTGATGCAATGAAACCAGGATCTTAATTACTGGTTCATTTCAATTTCATTGTAATACAACTTAAGTTTGTATTATTAAATAATGTATAAGCTTGTAAAGCTCATGTGTTACTGCTTTCATCTTTTTCTTTAGCCTTTGATCATCTGTTACTTCTTAGTAGCCTATACTAGGAATAATATGTTGACCACTACAGATTAGTTGTATTACTTAATAATTGACCTTATGCTATTTTCAATGGTATAAAAATTATTAATTCTATGCCATTAGATTTCAGCATAGGTTCGAGCTATTAAAGTAATAATATATTAATCTGCAAGTTGCATGATAGCATTTCTCGTGTTCCTATTCTATTATCTTCAGGTGTAAATCTGAAGTGACATCGTTTCTCTGTTTTCAGCGCTTCTTGAGCCCATGTAACCATATCACCAAATCCTGTTCTTCGAGCCCGTCCTTTAGTGCGTTCTTTTAAAGCTTTCTTTGGTTGGTGTATTGTTCTTAGTTGTACTTGTTTGTTTTCTTTGTATGCTTGTACCCGTTGATTGCTTCGAGTAGAAGGATCGCTGTTCGTTGCTTTCAAGATCAAGAATTTCAAGTGAGCAAAAGCTAACAAGCAGTAAGAGTACCTTTACGTTGGAGAAAGGCAAGTGTCCCTAACCATCCTCCTATCTATGCTTTTAATATATTATTATGATGTTAATTGGAACATGGAGAACCACCCAGGAAAACAGTACAACCACGAGTATTATATGACTCTGGTCTTGGCTAATTAATTAGATATACGGGTGACTGGCAGGCCTTACCGAAAGGGCAAGGAGGGGGCCGGTGAAGGGGTCATAGCTCAGTCCTCTTGGAGGAGTAGCCTTTGCTAAGGTGCGGCCTCATTAGGGAGGGTTATGGACCTCACCGCTGCTGAAACTCTAGCGGGCTGCTAGTTATCTGTGTGTCTTTGTAAAGGCCTCGTAGCGTCCCTATGCAGTCACACCAAAGGTAGTGTGATGAATGTGCCTGATCAGCACTGCATGGTTGGGTTTAAAGTTCTTCTGAACTTTTACGCGTCTTGTGGTGAAAGTGTACAACCTCTGCAGAGTGTAAAACTGTTATAACAGCCGTGCTCACGGTCAAGAGCGGCCTGGACCCACACATGATTAATAAACTTGAAGATGGAAATGAATCGATATTCTGGTTATTTCTTGTGGCCTTGCTGAGTACCAACCATAAGTGTACTCATCCTTGCTTACTGCTGCTCAGAAGATGATGTGAAGTTGTTGAAGATGGTGCTAGGCGTACGCTACCCCCAGTCGATTGCATGTGAAGTGTTGGAGCCTTCGTTTCCAGGATAAGCTGTAACTCTGATAAGTTGTAAGTTTTTGTATTGTTTTACGTGATACTGCTATTGTTTATCACTGATGAAGTCTCATATGTGTGAAAACTTGATCCTGGCACATATATGAATGTCATTCGGTTTTGTCCTTAAAACCGGGTGTGACAAGAAATAAGAAGCGATCAGTGGCGATCAATCGGTGTGTGAGGGGTTAAGAGTCCAGTGGTAATGCCTACAACTTTCTGAAGTACTCAAGCACCTAAATCTCTTCTACTTCTAGTCTTGTTTGTGTGTTCTGTGTTCATGTGAGTTGACTGGAGGAAAACGGTGTGATCGTGTACTCTGAGAGGATCATATGGGTTGGTTGCAGTGTGTAATGCCAGACTTGGCGTGCTGACGGAAGCTGTTAATGAGGCAAATTTGGAATTGCTTAAGCATGCACTACGGGAAACCCCACATTTGCCGAGTGTCTGAAACACTCGGCAAAGGGCAAAATACACTCGGCGAAGCTTTTGCCGAGTGTTACACTCGGCAAAGAGCACTCGGCACAGCTCCAGTCGGCAAAGGGGCTCTTTGCCGAGTGTATTATCTCGGGCACTCGGCAAAGGCTTTGCCGAGTGCCTGGGCCCACACTCGGCAAAAAATGCACGTAACGGCCCGGCGGACGGCGCGCAGCCGTTTGCTGACGTCACGCCGACGTGGCGGGGACGGCGCCGGACGGCTGACGGCGGGCCTTCGCCGAGTGCCACCTGGCAACACTCGGCAAAGAGCCAGGGTTTGCCGAGTGTTGCCACGTGGCACTCGGCAAAGCCCCAACCTTTGCCGAGTGTCCAGGTTGACACACTCGGCAAAGGTTGACGTAGGGTGGCATTTTGATGCACCTTTGCCGAGTGCCCGCAATAAAACACTCGGCAAAGGCTCGGCACTCGGCAAAGGTGCATCAGAATGTAACAGAAATGGCACCTTTGCCGAGTGTATGGTCAGAAACACTCGGCAAAGGCCCTCTTTGCCGAGTGTACACTCGGCAAAGGTGCCAAACTGCCCCTGTTTCATTTGTTTGCTCAGGTATAACGTGCCCCCACTGAAAATACATCACAGGCAGTTCATATAGATATATATACACATTTCAGGCAGTTCATATAGATAAAATCCACAACCATAAATCCACAATAACCATAGCAAATAGTATCTCATCCACAACCATAAATCCACAATAAGTTCACAACTAACAAGTCGTTCACAAACACACTAAGTTCATAATCACAAAGTTCATAAGCACAGCATCACTGAGTAGGCCCAGGCGGTGGGCCGAACAGACTGCGGCTGAGGCGTGTCGGCATGTCTTCTTCCGCCGCAGGAGCCTCGTTCGACGCCGCCGCCGATCCAGCAAAGTTCTGCACAAGTTTTAGGACAGAAACAAAGTAGAGCTAAGTTTTCTAAGCTACGGTTGTGAATCTAAGTTTTCTAAGGTTGTCATTGATCGAAATGAAATTATAAAGTTTCAGCGGTGACTCACAGGAGAATATGTCGGAGGTGGCATCACTGGCGGGGCGAAAGTCATCGGAGGCGGAGGCGGAGATCGGCCCATGTCCCTTGCCATGCCGTTGAACCAGTTGTACCACTCGGTCATCTGCTGCATGCGGAGCCGCTCGGCCTCGTCCCGCTGCCTTTGCTCCTCGTCCCGCCGCCTTTGCTCTTGCTCCCGCCACTGCCGCTCTTCATCCAGCCGGGCCTCTAGCATGGTCGTTCTCCTCCTCTCCTCCTCTAGCTGGGCCTGCAATATTCCATCAAAGCGTTAGAATTCAACGGTAAGGAAAAATGAACTAAAGTGTAATAAAGCAGAAATAACCTGGATTAGTTGCATGTTGAAGTGG
This sequence comes from Alloteropsis semialata, assembly GCA_004135705.1. Classification (NCBI taxonomy): domain Eukaryota; kingdom Viridiplantae; phylum Streptophyta; class Magnoliopsida; order Poales; family Poaceae; genus Alloteropsis; species Alloteropsis semialata. The sequence goes on along the minus strand of CM014276.1, from coordinate 40,361,709 downwards.
CTAGCGGTCTGCGGCTGGCGTATGTCGGGGTTAGCGCTACCGGCTTTGATCTGGGAGAGAGTGGGGGTACTGGCCGTGTCGATCGTGCTGTCGCCGACGGCGTACCTCCCATGCCTCTTGCCTCCTGCCATCCTCATGATGACTTCTCCATCAAGAGGCGCGGCGGCCGGATCCCACTCAGGCCCATGCTTTTGGCGTCCCATCTCCGAGTAGGTGGTGAGGCGGGCGTGGACCATGGGATTGCTGTACGCCTCCGGCCCGGCTTCGGGGTTGTAGCGGACTTCGGACGTGGCCCTGCCCATGTGGGACACGGCAATAGCCTGGAAGTCAGTCAGCTCCTTGCCTCCATGTGCCGCCGACTACAAAACACAAAAAAAAACAATATGATTACAAATATTGCAGAATTGAGCGTTTCAATTATAAAATGAGATGTCATACCCATCTTTGTTTGTACTCGGGGAGGGTAAGGCTGCCCTGGTGGTGTGCTGGACCTGGCATCAGCAAACGGCGCTCCCGGGCAGCCAGGTGTGTCTCCATCCACTCAGGGGAGCACCAGTAGGTCACCCACTTCTCCCAAGCCTGGGGATGCGAGGCACACCACCAGGGAATCACCTACGCAGGATGATGTAGAAGAATATTAGATTATACGTGCTTAATCATATAAGGAATCGTAATTAAAGTTTTATATTTACCGAGATGTATTGATCGTGGGTCAGGTAAATGGTTCTGGCCTCAATTTTGGAGTACTTTGTGCCTCTGTCCTTCCAGTAGTCAATGACGGCCTGGATCCGCGCCTCGTAGTACATGTCCTTGACCAGTTTGTGAGCCGCCCTCTTTGCCTGCTCACCCGCCTCCACCTCGTGGCCGGGGCGCATCTGTAAAAATCCTACATATATATGCGATATAGTGGTGACAAATGTAGAAAGCATGCATATATATATATGTGTTGAAATATGTATTGCGGGAAACACTTACCCACAGCTCGGCAAGCACCCTCTCGGCCTTGTTGGGGAAGCTCCTGCCCTCCCGGTCCTCTTGGTCCCATGAACACAGTGCCCGCAGAATAACCCATACGCCGGCGCATCATGCAGGGAGTACATGTACCAAACATGCATTGTGAAGTTTCTCTTCGTAGCTCGGTCGTATGTCAAAACACCTTCCTTCCAAGCACGTTCCAATTCATCAACCAGAGGCTCCATGTACACACCCATTTTTTTCCCCAGGTATCCAGGAATGATTAACGACAAGAAGATGTTCTGTCGTTGAAAGAGGACGCCGGGGGGGAGATTGAGAGGGATAACAAACATGGGCCAACAAGTGTATGCGGCAGCAGACATCCCATACGGATTGAACCTATCGGTTGCCAGGGCAATACGTACATTGCGAGCCTCCAGAGCTTTCTGACTATGAATCTCATCAAATCTTCTCCATGATTCACCATCGGCTGGATGTACCAGCTTCTCAGGATTGTATCGACGACCATTTTTATGCCATGTCATCTGTTTCGCGGACTCCTCGGTCATGTAAAGCCGTTGGATCCTCGGTATGAAAGGAAGGTACCGTAGGATCTTCTCGGGAATCGTGGTCTGCCTCTTAGTGCCATCAGTTGATTCTACCTCCACGAACCTGGACGACTTGCACTGTGGACAGTACTTCGCGTTCTCATATTCTTTTCTAAATAAGACGCATCCATTCGGACAAGCATGTATCTGCTCATACGGCATCTTAAGTGCGCGAAGAAGTTTCTGTGCCTCATACATGCTCTTGGGCAGAATGTGACCATCCGGAAGCAAACTGCCAAATACTGTCAACATGACATCGAAGGCTTCTCGACTGTGGCTAAACTGAGACTTTACGGCCATCAGACGGGCAATGGCATCCAGTTGCGAGACCATGGTATGCTGGTGAAGGGGTTTCTGTGCCGCAGCCAACATCTCATAATAAGCCTTCGCACTGGCCTCCGGCTCTTCCTCCGTAGAACCTTCATCTATCTGTGCTTCATCGAAGTCATTCAACATGTCTCCGACCCCGGCATTATCATCAAATTCCTCGATGCGTTGTCTCACGACTTCGTCTCTCACACGCTGGGCCTCACCATGGCAAGTCCATCGAGTATAGTCCGGCGTAAATCCATGCTTGATGAGATGTTTGCTCATGTCCGTTTTTGTTTGTCGTTTACGGTTTGCACATTTGACACATGGACAAAAAGCCCGTGTACTCTTGGCAAATGCAAATGCTTTGTTCACGAAATCTTCAGTCTTGGTCAACCATTCAGCAGTCTTCTGAGCAAAGCCCGTGTACATCCACTCACGGTCCTCCATCCTCTAATAGATCATCGAGCGATATCAAACTAACTTTTACATCTACCGGAATGTCTATCATTCTCTACTAGGTATAGATAGGTCCTAATCCCACCCGAGGATGTGTAGATTGGGTTTGTTTTCATGCTCTACTCCTATCTGAGCCAGAATTTCGGCAGCACCTACCCGCTGTTCTCCAGATACACGTCCTAGAAAGGAGATTGTGTATCCGGAGAACAACGGGGAGGTGATGCCGAAATTCTGACTCAGATAAGAGTAGACCATGAAAACTAAACCCATCTACACATCCTCGGGCTGTCCAAAAAACGTGGACAATTCGAAACAGATACGGTCACACATATGCAAAAATCTGCATATGTCCAACCGTATCTCTTTCGAACGGGAGACGCCTATGGTTACGTGAACAATGAACAAGAAAGGAAAAGAGAGCACGTTTGTCTCACCGTGTAAAGTCGGCGGGGTGTAGACCGGTCTCGATGGAGGGGACACTCGTCTGCCCAAAAAAAAGTGTTAAAAATTGAAAATTTCGACAGCACCTCCCCTGCAAACGGAGGTTTCTAAATCCTGCAATTCGAAAAGCGGCACGATGGCCGAGCACATTCAACAACTAACTGTCATTCCACATCCAATATTCTATATCCAAATTCAAAATTTAACATCATTAACTAAGGAAGACACTAAGAAATTCTAGCTCCTGTAATTCTAGCTCTAAGAATTCTAACTAAAATATTTTCTAACTCTGACATTTCAAACTATAACATTTCTAACTTTAACAATTCAAAATCTATGAATCTTAACCATAATAATTGAAACTACAAAAGTAAGCGATAAAGGACTTACAACCGGCGTGGCGTGGGGGCTGCCGGCGTGACGGTGGGCGCCGGCGGGGAGGGCTCTGCAGGGGTGGCGGTGGCGGGGGGGCGCTGCGGCCCGTGGTCCTGCGGTCCCTG
>CM014276.1:40294029-40357066 GCA_004135705.1 Alloteropsis semialata | reverse complement strand
TTATAGATCAAACTAAGGAATTGAGAAAATTCGTTGGTATCATGGTGTTTGCTAAGTTCACAGGCATGTGTTTGGTTTACACAGGCTAGTGGTTCCAACTTTCGAGTTCTGGCGTGTTTGGTGGAGCTCCTATCAGCTCTAGATTCATCATTATTCAGTTTCATGAGAGCGGGCGGAGCTGGAACTTTTTAGCTCCGCTGGCTCCACATCCTCCCCGTTGGCTGTAGCTAGAGCTACGGCACAGCTAGAGCTACGGCAACTTCTACGATGAATAGTATTGCTACATAACAGTGGAGAGGGAGCCGGAGCAGGAGCACTCCTTTCGTCTTGCCCTTGCACTACAATCATAGAATGAAAAGCCGAACCGGAGACTGAACTGGTCAGGCTACTGGTTCAACAGTCTGGTTCAACAAGTGCTTCATTACTTATCAATATAATATGATTTCTTATGACTTGTATGAAAAATATGCAAGTTGTGTAATAAACTAGCTAGCGCCCTCGCTTCGCAGCGGGAGGCCAAACCCTACCAATTTCCTTGTGCTGCTGATCTTTATCATAGTTTTTATTTCACGTAAAAATAGAAGACTCTAAAGAAAAAAAGGTAATACACCATTCCAATCAGATCAAATGTTCTTAAGAGATCCACTGTCTATCTTTAGATTGCAAAACATTTAACGAAACTTTGGAATTTAGATAGCCATAATATTTGCCTCTTACGTACAGAACTTGGCATCACTATCCAGGAAATGATAAAACTTGTATGAATAGCGACCAACCCTGCCCATTTAGCTAATGCTACAACTGTAACTGTAACAGAGTAACAATAATATTTGAAGCTTAGAAAACATGAATATATAGGAACACAAATTGCTTGACAACAATGATTTCCATATTTTTCCATTCGTTACCCTGAGTATCCATCATGGAAGGTGGGCCTGAAATCTTGACTAATTAATGCAACCACTAATATGGCAAAACTGTGTATTACTGAACTATTTATATGGCTTTTCCATCAGCCTGTGACCGGAATTGAATGCACTGCTGAACGTTAGCATTTCATGGTGGATGATGGGAATGGAGCAAAAGGAGACGAATAAGCATCTCTTAGGGGAGAAAAATTGGGTGGGGACGGTCCCCAAATTTCAATCCGTGCGGACCGGCTTCCAATTGCTTCCGCGTGGCCAACGCAAGAATCTGACGGCAGAGAAAGGCTCGGCTCACGGCTCAGGGGATACTAGATGGACAGGAGACAGGAGGACGTCGGCTTAAGGCTCGAGGGTTCCTTGTAACAAAAGGAAGATATGGCGGTCGCGAACGCGAAGGCTAGTCGAGGCCCAAGTCCTTTTCCTTGCTGACGAAGGCTTGAATTAGGACTCCCCATGCGGCTGCTTCTTTGCTTGCCGAGGAAGGTTTCAGCCATGGCAGGAGAAAACTCACTGGACGAAGAAGTCGCAGTAGCCCCAATGGCAGGAGGCGATCAGGTGAAGGGCCGTGTTCGGTTCTGGTTGACAAAAAATTGTCCCCAAGGAATCTTGCATGCATGGAGTATTAAATAAAGTCTATTTACAAAACCTTTTCACAGATGAGTGCAACTTTGCGTAACGAATCTAACGAGCCTAATTAATCTATGATTTACTACAGTAAACATCCTCTAATAGTGCGGTCAAAGGCCTCATTAGATTCGTCTCGCGAATTTGCCAGGGGGTTGTGGAGGTAGTTTTGTAAACTGACTTTATTTAATACCTCTAATTAGTGGTCAAAGTAGGGTGCAAAAAATTTCTCTCTCCATCTGAACACGGGCAAGGACAAGGATCTTGCCTCGACGCCTATGGTGCCATCTGTGCATGCCCTAGCACACGACAGGGAGGAGACAATACAGGTAGGGTTGGGCGCCTCATTCTTTGATCGAACAAATGGTTTTCATCAAGAGGGCAGTAGTCTGTAGGTTCTTCAGTTCTTGAGAGTGTACGATTGTAGTAGTGCTGGTGTTACTGCAGCCTGCATTAGCCTAAAGAGAGTTTAGTTTTACTCCTACAGTACCTCATGTCATGTAAATTTGTGCTTAATTCGTCACAAGCATGTACTCTAGTTTCAGTATTCATAGTCTGCATCTCACGATATTGCCTCTGGTTGCATTGATTGCCATGACATCCGAAGTGCCTGTCAAAGATTCAGAAAGTTCATACATTGAGTACAGTTTCGTCTATATCTGTAGAATCCCTTTGGTGAGTGTCAAAAAAAAAAAGACTGGTTGATGTCAAAATTTACTGAAAATTGTTGATTCCTGATGCTCATGTTTTAATGAAAATTACTCCACATTCAGACTGACAGTGTGATTGCATCCAAACTGAGAGACTGATCGTGTGCTCAAGCCCTGCAAACATTCTGAATGGATCACAGCCAAGTGCTTATATATGGTTCTGATACTAAGGTTCTGATTAGAGGTCAAACATCAATGCTATGAAAAAAAGTAAATAGTAAAGATCAGTCTCGCACCATTCAGTAAATCGGTCGTGTGATTTTGAAGTCTGAACATTCAGATGAACTCTGAATTTTAGTTTTTGACAATGCAGATAGTCTATTTTGTTCTCGTTACCTCGTGTTTTAAACAGCAAATGCTAGTATTGTTCATAAAAACGACTTGCAAGTAAGGACAGCTAGATTAGACCAACCAGATTAGAGCAAATGTTTTACATCAAATGCTAGTGTTGTTCTTGAGATGATTTTTTTCACTTGGGTTACATGGCCTTTTACTGATTGATGACCATGTGTAGGTTGAACAGAACTCCATTGGCAACAGTCATGGCGATGATTACACAATCTGTTGCATTGTACCCGAAGCAGATAAAGCACAATATAAGTTAAGTGAATTAAACTAGAAAATTACTGATAACATAGTGTTTCATTTTATGGTGAGTCATCTATAATTATCGACTTATTGTACAACAGGTGATTGGTAAAGCTGTGCAACCTTTGATCGTTTCTCAAGTTGGAATGGCTTTCGAATCAGAGGAGTAAGCTTTTGAGATGTACAATACATATGCTGGTCAGGTTGGGTTCAGTATTAGAAAGAGCCACACGAAACGACGAAGAGATAAGAGTCTATCTCAGAAATATACAGTCTGCAGTAACGAAGGTCATCGGAAAACTGATTCATCAAAGGACACTACAAGAACAGATTGCGATGCTCGTGTTCAGTTCAGTATCAGCAAAGAGGGGATTTGGACAGTACAAAAAGTTGTACTTGATCACAATCATTACCTTACTATCTGCATTGTCAAAAACTAAAATTCAGAGTTTATCTGAATGTTCAGACTTCAAAATCACACGACCGATTTACTGAATGGTGCGAGACTAATCTTTACAATTTGCATTTTTCATAGCAATTGATGTTTGACCTCTAATCAGAACCTCGGTATCAGAACCATATATAAGCACTTGGCTGTGACCCATTCAGAATGTTTGCAAGGCTTGAGCACACGATCAGTCTCCCTCAGTTTGGATGCAATCACACTGTCAGTCTGAATGTGGAGTAATTTTCATTAAAACATGAGCATCAGGAATCAGCAATTTTTAGTAAATTTTGACATCAACCAGTCTTTTTTTTTGCATTCCTCACTTCCGGATCACACTCAAATTGCATACGTTATTTTTTTAACAGCTTGCAGACATCACAATGTAGATTTGATTTTTTTGCAGATCAGACTATGCTCAATGCTTTGTTTTTTTTAGCAAACTAGGGAAACATTCATGATTTTTTAGCATGGCTGTCACATTATAGATTTCAAAAGCATCCATCTGTATTTCCGATAAAAAAGATACATTGTACGTTGATCTTGTCAAATCTTACAAATAGCTCGCAACACACATCATACATTGACCCTTGATCCTATGAAAAACAAATCTCTGTACATATGTAATTTCATAACTACAAACTACAATTCTGAACAATCCAACATCTACGGTGTGGACTGCTCCAACAAAATGACTTCCAACTTGGTGGTGACCTTTGAAACTTCTGCCTTAGCTGAACCTGAATATACACAGAAAATGAAACTTGTGTTATTGTACCAATTCACAAAGACCCCAAGAGTACAAAAAGGGAACTACCAATGTGAGTTGCCTAGTTGTGAATCACACAAAAATAAAAGTAAAAAACTGAATTCATAAAATTAACATATCAATTGCTAATCTTTTTAAAGAAATCAATTGCTAAGTTTTGACACTGCGTTCTGGTTATTTGGAACAGGGCTATAGGTCACCATCTGCTTCTGCAATTGTAAAAGGGCAATCTGCAGCTCAGAGGTTATTCAAATTATCGATAGGAGACCAAATGTTGACAACACTGACACTTCTGGGATAGTATTAGAAGATATCAAGAGAGATGTTGAAATCAAGGATGTGGTCTTTAGGTATCCTGCAAGGCCTGAGCAGTTGATACTTGATGGATTGTGCCTACAAGTACCTAGTGGTACTGGAATGGCTATAATTGGAGAGAGTGGAAGTCATAATCAAGTGTAATTGGTCTGGTCGGGAGATTTTATGATCCACAGTCTAGTGAAGTGTTGGCAGATGGAGTCAATATCGAGAGTCTGCAACTCCACTGCTTAAGAGGAAAGATCAGTCTGGTGAAGTATCAAATATGCTGTGTGACAAAGCACTTTTGAGGTAATCGATCTTGCAGTGCTAAAGAATTGGAGTAGCATGGTAACTAGTTAATACAACATTCAATTCCCCATGAGCCTTTTCCAGATTGTGAATTAACCGACAAACTAAATGCAGCTAGATAACTAAATGGCAATAAGATAACTGAATGGCGGCTGAACATTCAAAGAAGCTAACAATTTCTCAGCCTGATGTACCTCTTGATGTGGCCGATGCGCGGGGGATGGCGCTAGACAATGGAGGCGATCCAGATGGACAAGGGAGGTCCTCTTGACGCGGTGACGAAACGGCCGTCAGTGGGGACGGCGGCGATGGCGGACCACGGAGGCGGCGGCGATGGCGGAAGAAAATGGAGGCAACGGCGCTAGACGAGCAAGGATGGGGATGTGGATGTGGACGTCGACTGTGGAGTAGCTGGACAGAGGGAGGGGAGGGGGGAGGGTAAGGCGGCTGCGGCGGAGCAAGGCGACGGCGGCACGCGTAGAACGATAGTGTTGGTTGGATTAGATGCGAATATGGGAGCGGGCTCTGGACTCTGGCCGAGCGAGCCGGGTGATGCCTGGAAGCCGAGCGCGAGCCGAGCGACGCACCTTGCCGCGCGCTGCGAGCCTCGCCCGCGTGGGAGCCGAGCGAGCAGAGGTTTCAAGCGTTCGTCTGATCGGTGGACTCCCCACGCGGCGGTCATCAGACGAGGGTCCTCACGGAGCGCGCTTTAGGGACCGTCCCCACATAGGTACATGTTCCTTTCCATTATGAATCGCGATTGTATGGCCAACCAAAAAAAGATGGGAAGCAGAACCAAGTCAAGATGATATGGGTCGCCCCTTCCCTCTTAGGGTATTCTCGCTGAAAAAGTTTAATTTTGATGTTTCCAAAAATGCCACACATAAACAAAAAAGTGCTTAATTGATGAACGAAACATCTAATACAATGCATTATTTTTTCGTTGACAATACATGCAAAACACAAGATATGTTGTACACAGTGCATACAGTAACACAAGATGCCGCTCATTCTCATCATCTATCACCGGTGGTTGATAGCTACCAGTTCACGGGCCTGCCCCGAAGAGCTCATTCAGTCGAAGGAGCTGCACCGCTCCTCCGAGCTTGTTGGTGTCAGAGTTGGTGAAGCAGATTCCCCAAGTCCACGTATCATCCTACTCTAGAGCACAGCTAACTGTTGCGCCTGGTGTATCCTTGTGCTCCAGCACCACAGCAGCTCTCCCTGCGTCCTTCCGTATCTGCGCTGCCGTCTTTCTCTTTTGCTCCGTTGTCGATGCAAAACCCTTCCACTCTTGATCTGCCGCCACTGCCGTTGGCGAATTGAGGCTGGATGGGGGGTTTCAATGAACGAGAACATGGGGTTTTGGCTTGGGGCAGGGGATTTGGCACGGGGAACGGGACTTGCACGGGAGGAAGATGGCACAGGGGCGGGTGAAATCCCCGCCTATGCGGAGGGGATCTAGCCCACTGTGGATGAGCCACACCCGATGGTACAACGTTAGCTAGGAGTCGGCTGTTCGTTTTGGAGCACCTGCAACTGTTGTAGACGAACGAGACGACCGCAACCCTCTCAAGTGCTATCACCATGTAGGACGATTTATCTGACTCAGGGCCGGGCCGGCGTAAATGGAGGCCCTATGTGAAACTTTAAAATGGGACCTACTAGTATAGTGAAATCGAATAAAATGACAAATACGGTATAATGCACCACATAATAACGGAATGCATCAAGAGTTGTACTTATTTAATTTGATAGTTGCATATAATCCTTATTTGAAAAGCTTCATTCTAGTGGTGTTCCTCGAAATAAAATCTTCAATGATAGATTGATAATCAATCTTCTCCAGCAGGTCACTCTCAAGTGCTATCATAGCCAAATGATTTAGTCTTTCCTGTGTCATGGTAGAGCGCAGATAGGATTTCAGTAGCTTCAATTAGAAAAGCTTTGTTCAGCCGAGGCAACAGTCACAGAAATAGACAGTAGAACTCTATATGCGATAGTTGCATTAGGAAAACAATCATGCCGCTTCAGAAAACCGTAGAATTTCAACAGGGCCCATACTTTCTTTTGGAATAAATTCTTGAAGAAATTTCAACTCCACATACAATTCATTATATACATACAAAAAATAAAGAGAACATAATCAACAAATAACAACTATAAAATTTAAGGATACATATAACAGAACTGATGAATAAAAAATTAGTAAATTACCTATCTCCCTTAATGGAGACGTACGGAGGCCTCCAGGCCAATGATCACGTGTGTAATCTGTGCTGGCTTGTTTGCTTTGCTTCCTTCAATCTACTTTGTTGCTGCGATGCCCAGCTTCCCCTGCGATCTGCTGATGGCAGGCTCGCCTGATCGTCGACGAAGACGATCTCGGGGAGACGGCCAGGCGGGGACTCGGCGAGACTGCGAGAAACGCGTCCGGCGGGTGCGGCGAAACAGTCGAGGACTCAAGGCATCGATCAATTCAGCCTCTGGGCCTTAGGACTCGAAAGTCAGAACTTCGGAAGACGAGGCGTCGTGGCGATTCAGGAGTTGATCAATCGATGTGTTAATGCTGTCGGCCTATGTTGAGTTGGGCTTAATGCCGCCGGCCTGTGCACTACTGGGCTAGGCTGGGGAAAAATTGGAAAATTTTGGGGCCCCTGCAAATTCGGTCGAACAGGTTGCACGTGCTTGTGCCCGGGCTTGATCAGCTGATGTCTCACAGTTGTACTTACTCTTACGCATTCTCAATGGTGGTTTCAGGCCACGATTATCTACTACACATCATCTAAAAATGTTTGAAATTATGATGAAACACCTTCTTTCAATGCATAGTTTTATTTGTTGTTGTTTTCTAGATTACATGCAAAATGCAGGTTGTCTAGGATGTACACATGGTTTCATCCCCATAAAACCATTTCACCTCTCTCTTCATTAATACACTACCACATCATAAAAACGCTGACATGACAGTCTATTTAACGCCGATTAAACTATCACTGAGAATGACCATACTCTTCCATCCTGGAATAAAGTGCATTCTAAGGCGATTCTCAACGCAAAGTTTCATTGCACAGTTATCTAAACTGAGAACTAGGTAACTGTGCCAGATTAGTTTTATGGGGAAGAAACTCCTCTCTTATCTGATGAAACTCTCACTATTAATTGCCTTGCCAAGTCAGCAATTTTGCTGATGCGGCATTGGATTTTAATGCCGTGAAACTCTCGTGAAACTCCAAATTGAAACTGGCCTAAGTTTGTTCCAAGTCGAAGTTTTCAAAATTTGACCAAGTTTATAGAGAAAAATAATAAGTATAGGTTTTTATTGGATATTATAAATATTATTTTTATTTTCTAGATAGTTGATGAAATTTATCTAATTATTTATGATAATTTAAAATGTTTTGTATCTCAAAACGGAGGGGTACGTCCTTACCAGGTGGGACCCGCTTTGAACCAGCGGTGGCATATATCCGCGTGGTGCGGCGGTGTTCATTCCCCCCCACCCCCCACCCCACCCCACCATCACCGGTTCGTCTTCTCCCGTCCCGCTTGCTCCTCCCGGCCGGCTTCGTCTTCTCCCGGCGGACTACTGTCCGGCCGGCGAGCCTCTTCTCCAGGAAGAGGCTGTGGCACTCGGTGAGTACCTTCCTCAGTGAGCCAATCCCGAGTGCGTTTCTTGTGATTCGATTCGTTCTCCAGAAACCCTTTGTACTAGATCTAGTCCTCGTGTATACCACAGCAATGCCAGATCCTGTCTTGGAATCAATCCACTACTGCGTCTCATCTTTAGATCGAAGTAGATTTTGTGTTTCATTTCTGTTAAATAGGACTGGAAATGGGGGGTTTTTTAGAATGCGCCTTTTGGTCTTTTGCAGAGGAAAGTACTTCGAGCAGGAGGACACTCCATGGAGCTCGAGGAGAAAGGAAAGAGGGCCCGTGCAAGCACCAGCAGCAGCATCTTGGCCGGCGACCGGCTGAGCTCCCTGCCGGACTGCCTCATCCACCACATCATGTCCTTCATGAAGGCCCGGCAGGTGGTTCAGACATGCGTGCTGTCCACCAGGTGGGAGCACCTCTGGCGCTCCGTGCCCTGCCTCGACATCGACCTGGAAGAGTTCAAGACTGCAGGCCCGAACCGTGACAGAGAGGAGGAGTGGGACAAGTTTCAGGACTTCACCGACCACCTGCTTATCCCTAATAATATTTCCATTCGGCTCTTGGATACTTTCCGGCTGCATGTTAGTGACCCATACCATTACAATTCGCCTAAACAGGCAGCCAGATGGATCCGTCATGGCATAAAGTACAGCACACAGGAATCTGGCATTCAGCCCCAGGGGTTGAGCTCTAACTCCTGGTGCCTCAAAAGACTAGATCTTTCCAGCATATATTTGGATGAGAGTTTTGTGGGGCATGTCAGTTCAGGGTGCCAATATTTGCAGGATTTGGAGCTGAAAGAATGCTACTGTACATTTCACGAGATCAGGTCTCACTCACTGAAGAAATTGATTCTCAAAAACTGCCACTGCAGTGGACTTTCTGCAATTACATCGCCCACGCTGAAGACTTTGGTTATTAATGGATGTCAGAATACAAAGGACTGTCTGCTGGTCGTAATGGCCCCTGCTATTTCTTCTCTGCACCTGTCCTTGGTAGATTACTGGTTTCGAGGTGGTGTTTTGTTAAATGGAATGCCATCCATAGTCAAGGCATGGATTCATCTAAGTGATGAAGGTGACTCTCAAAGTAAACTCGGTGACAGTCAATTCGAGCTTCTGGATAGTATGTCTAATGTGAAAAGTTTATATTTGTCAGAGTTCAAGGCAATGGTTTGGCCTTCTGTCTGATGTTTCCTTTTAATGTTGTGCCATTTTCTCTACTCTTAACGAATTTATACAATATTTTCTAGGTGCTCAAGGAAGAATTCCCAGAGTTCAAGAATCTCAGGACCTTATTATTGGACAACTGTGATCTTAGTGACAACTTCCAAACATTGGGGCACTTTCTTCAGAATTCACCAAATTTGAAGAAGCTCACTTTGCGGTATTGCAAGGTATAGTGTGCTTTGGCTTTTAATTTCTTATGTGTTTAAATGTTTAGTTCATTGTCTTACCTCTTTCAGTGTTTTGTGATGTCAATAGTTCTCGAAAGATCCAAAGAAAAAGAAAGGGAAGGCCAAGTTGAACAAGGGGTTTCTGAACCAATTGGATGTCCGGTGCAAGAACCTCAAGCATACTGAAATCATCTACAAAGACGATGATGTCCAAAAGCTGGTGGAGCTTTTATTAAGCATTTCAGGGAGTCTGCCAAAGAATAACATAAAACTCAACAAAGTTGATTAGCCTCACCAGAAGTCATGGCCCCGTCTCTGTGTTCCTGTCACGTTTTGGGTTCTATCAACTTCGCATCCCTGTCCTCCGCTATCTTATGATGTAGTGCATTTTCTTTCTTAGCTAATGTGCATACATGTACCTTTAACTTGTTTCTGGATAACTTTGGTGCATGATGTGTTGTACTGAATCTATGTTCGCTGCACATCTAATCATGCTTTTGTGTGATGCTTGGTTCTAAGAAGTAACCTTGGCGTAAGTCTACCTGTGTTCAAAGCGAACTGAAAGTAGCATTTTGTTGCCTCGTTTCTTTGTGTATGCTAATTCATGCTTAACGGATGCTGATTTTCCTGAGAATAAATCTCTGAAGGTCACTTGATCAATTTTTTTAGGGCATATCACTTGATCATTTTGCATCCATATGCGTGCAATAATTCATCGGTGAATGCACACCTGCAAACCAAGTAAGCCTAGCTCATCCTTTGCATCTTTAAGTAATGCACACCTGCAAAATGTAGCTGCTAGAGTGAATGTGAAAATGGGCAATGATGCTCTTAATTCTAACATGAATACAGAAATTTTGAAAAAAAGGAAATCCATAACAGAAAGGTTTTTGAAACCAATAACCCTGAAATAACATTACTTGTGGATTTAGATATAGGCCTTGTTTAGTTACCTCCAACTTTTCAAACTTCACTATTCACCAAAAGGAATCTTACATGCATGGAGTATTAAACGTATGTTAATGACAAAACCCATTCCATAACCCCCGGGTAACTTTGCGAGACGAATCTAATGAGCCTAATTAGGCCATGATTAGACAACGTTATGCTACAGTAAACAATCTCTAGTGACGGATTAATTAGTCTTAATAGATTCGTCTTGCGATTTCCCGTCCATTCATGTAATTAGTTTTATAATTAGATCATGTTTAGTCCTCCTAATCTTCAATTTAGTATTGCTACAGTCAAATTTGCAAGTTTGAACTCACGAACCAAACAAGGCCATAGTAATACAGGCTGAGGATTTCCCCCCCTTCCTGTTAATGGATCCCTAACCAGTGCCTCTCCTTTAAGAGGGGATCTGGATGATGGGAATAGATCCTGGTCCAAAATTGCTTCTACTAGTTTAGATACTTGCAAGGTTCCTCATGATAGGTGCAATATGGAACATAAGAGGCCTGAATAAATCAGGCAAGATGCAATGCATCGAGGACTTTATTAAGGATCACAAGTTAGATTTTGTTGGTTTCCAAGAAATAAAGAAAGAACACTTTGAGGATAGCTTCTTAAGAAGTGTGAATACAAATTTTAATTGGAATTACTTACCTGCAGAGGGGACTGCAGGTGGTATTCTTGTTGGGTTGGATGATAGTAAGTTTGAGGTCTTAAGTTGGCAAAACAGGAATTATTCTGTTTCTGCAATGATTAAAAATAATTTAGATGGCCTTGTGTGGAGATTTATTGTGGTATATGGTTCTGCTTATGATGAAGGTAAAGCTGATTTTATCAGTGAGCTGCATGAAATCATGCCTAGTTGGTTAGGGCCAACTTTAATTGGGGGAGATTTCAATCTGGTATGTAATCAAAGTGAAAATAATAATGGGGTGGTTAACCACCACTGGACTGACTGTTTTAATGAGTGGATTAATACTTGGGTTTGATTGAGTATAAGAATCCTTCCAGATCTTATACTTGGACCAATGGGCAGGATCAGCCTATTATGGCTGCTATAGATAAATTTTTTGGAACTATAGATTTTGAACACAGATACCCCCTGGCCAACGTCCATGCTGTCTCTAGGGCTGGCAGTGACCATGTTCCTTTGATTTTTGATTTTGGTATCAATAATACTAGAAAACCAAGTATTTTTAGATTTGAAAAATGGTGGCTGGATAGAGGTGATTTCCATGAGCTGGTTAAAGCTATATGGAACACACCGTGTAGTTTTGAGAACCCCTTGGACACTTGGCAGTTCAAGTTAAGGTTGCTGAGAAGAAAACTAAAGGGTGGGCCCTCAATGTTGGGGCTGAGATTAGGAAGTGTAAAGCTGACCTTTTAAAGGAGTATGAGACTCTAGATATTTTACAAGAATCTATCGCTCTGAGTATGGATGAAAAGGCTAGAATGCAGGAGGTGTTAGGTCAGTTAGAGGAGATTTGGAGAATGGAAGAGGTTAAAGCTCGCCAAAGGTCTAGAGAAAGGAATGTCTTAGAAGGTGATAGGAATACAGCCTACTTTCAGGCTTTAGCCAACCAAAGGAGGAGAAAGAAAAGGATCTCCGTCCTTGAAGGCCCAGATGGTCCGGTTACAGAAGATAAGGACATGCTGGCATTAGCCAGCCAATTTTATAAAGAACTCTTTAGACACGAGGATAAAGTTGAAGTGTCTCTTGATGAGAACTTCTGGAACAGTGAGGACAAGATCTCAGAGGAAGAGAATGGATTTTTAGAAGCCCCTTTCTCTGAGGAAGAAATTAAGGAGGCTATCTGTGGTTCATATGCGGAAGGTGCTCCAGGCCCGGATGGATTTTCTTTTCTCTTTTACCAAACCTTTTGGGATACTATTAAAGATGACCTGATGGCGTTGGTGCGGTACTTTGAAAATGGGGATCTAGAGCTTGATAGACTGAATTATGCCATGATCACTCTGATCCCCAAAGAAAATGAGGCCAAACACCTCAAGAAGTTTAGGCCTATTAGCTTAATTAATTGCAGCTTCAAAGATTTTTGCAAAAGCACTAAATAATAGGCATATTAAAATTGCGGATAGGCTCATCTCAACCAACCAGACTGCCTTCATTAAGGGCAGGTACATTTTAGAGAGCGTAGTTGCAGCTCATGAAATTATTCATGAGGTGTTTAGGAAGAAAGAAAAAGGAGTCATTCTCAAGTTAGACTATGAGAAGGCTTATGATCGAGTCCATTGGGACTTTCTAGATGAGATGCTCACTTCTAGAGGTTTTGGGGAGAAATGGAGAATGTGGATTACGAAAGTGGTGAGAGGTGGGTCAATCTGTGTACGGTTGAACGATGAAAATGGCAGTTATTTCAAACCAGGGAAAGGTCTCCGCCAAGGAGACCCACTCTCCCCCTTACTTTTTAATCTGGTTGCAGATGTTTTTACAAAAATGCTGATGAAAGCGGCGGGTGAGGGGCTGATTCGAGGTCTCTTGCCTGATGTAGTGGAAGGGAGGATTATTAGCCTCCAATATGCTGATGACACCTTACTGTTCTTAGAGAACAGCAAAGCGAGATATTTGAAATGGCTTCTAGCCTGCTTTGAGCAGCTGTCTGGTCTTCAAATTAATTATGAGAAAAGTGACATGTTAACTATTGGCTTAGATTGACGTCCAAAAAGTCAGGCGTTGACTCTCGGAAATTAACACTGTGGCCTGGAAGATTTGCTTCACTTCAGTGTAGGCCCAAAATCTTGAGGTTCGCGGCGTGCCAGTCAATTTGACCTGAAATTGATAAGGTAGAGTTTAATCAGTAAGCAACAAGGAACTCATCGGCCGAAGCCCCGATTCGTTCCAGAAATCGGATCAGCATAAAGAGAAGTCCGATTTCAATGACATGAACCATCGGCCTTGAGTCCGATTCGTGAGGATGTAACGTGTATTGAAATAAACCATCTGCTATGAAAACCGAATCGGAGATAGATCTAATTTAAATTCATTCTTTAATATACATCTTTCCAAAGGTGATAAACAAATCAAATCTCATGTCACTAACAATCGGATCTATTTCGAGACAGCGTTGCTAGCAGGGGATCGATTTACTTGCTTACTCCGATAGATCAATATATATCAAAGAACTCGTTTAAACCAGATCTATTTGTAACTTGCTTATTTAATCTAAATCAACTATATAATCAATATGAACAGATCTATTATGAAATTTGAATAACAATAAAACAGAATAGATCTTCTCTGATAGATGTAAGCCGATATGATAAAATCAACAAGATACGGTAAAAGGATAAGCGATCTAAATGAAGAAGGGCGATACGCCTCAATCTAAAGCCTAGAACAACTCGATAAATTGGTGAATTAACTAAACGAAGAAGGGCGATACGCCTCAATCTAAAGCCTAGATTAATTCGATAAGGTGTCGGACTTACAGACAAACCGGAGGTCAAGATGATGCAGCCCTGCTTGCTGAAGAACTCGACGAAAAAGGGTTTGTTGGCACGTGAGGCCGAAAGATGTGTTTGATTGATTGGTTGTGTGAACGTTTGTTACAATGGCGCAGGGTTTATATTTATACCCTAGAAATCTAACCAAAACTTGCCGGCTACGACAATATCTCTAATTTATCTAAAGCAATCTAATTTTAAGCTACCAAAACTATTACAAATCTTGACGCACAATCAGGCCCTGAAGAAGCTTCCAAACGCGCCTCCCCTCAGAAGTCGTACGTGCTCCGGCCTTCTCCTTTCCGTGTCCGATCAGGACTCCTATCGGACGTATTCCGATTGGAATCGAAAACTGACTCAGAATCGGACTCGGCCTCTGCGTCATTTCCGTAGCGCACAACTCCAGCCGAGTCAAAATCTGGTGCCAACACATGCCCCCTACTTTTGGGATAAAATATTATTTTGTTCCAAAATTCTCCGAGCAATGATGACCCTGGCAGCGAACAGTATATGGAAACCCGCACCCTTCACTGTTGCAATCCTCAAATCCCGTATGGATTCGGCGCCGTGGCCTTCAGGCGGTTTCTTCTCCATAAGCCCTATAAATGTAAATCCGAACCGTCGTCCCCAACTCACATCTGCCATTGCGCCTGCTCGTCCGCCATTGTCACCTCCGCAAGCTTTCACCCGGCGACTCTATGATCTTCAAGCTTCAATTTTTCACCGCGAATCAAGTAAGGAACTCTTCCGCATATGATTCATACCACGCATCTGTGATTTACTGCATTCTTCTCAATCCCTTAGGTCTTTTCCTCTTCGTATTACTGTTCATTGTAGATCCATTTCTTTTATCAATGGCGGCTCCTCTTGATAAGGCGGACACTGATCAAGTTCCAGAGGTAAAAATCACTCAAAATTTCCATTTTAATCTCCGCATTTTCTTTCCAGAACTATTTACGAGCCTCCATCTCCGCATTTATTATTTTATTTCTTCTAAATGTAGCATCTTAAGAACAACCTAGTCATCCCCGTTTCCCATGTTGAAGCCGGGTACTACCTTGGTCCGATGGGTGACCCCGATCCGACGGACCTGATTAATATGGAATCGGAGAGACTCCCTTTTAAGGGATCAGACCTGCAAGTTGCCGATTGGGCCGGCTCCTTCTGATCATGGCCGGGCAGTGTGCCACGATGGAGGAACTGGTTCCTCAGAATGCAAGTTTCCAAGACCGCCTTTTGGGATGAAAAAGACATAGGCCAATGTCTCACGCTCTCTCTTGCTAATATGGTCAAGGACGAAAATTTACTGGCCGCTACCTCCCTCTTTTGGTCCGATGCTCTTAATGCCTTCATATTTGGTCATGGTCCGATGACGCCAACACTCATGGATGTACACATGCTGACCGGTCTCAACACCGTCAACGCCATGAATCCAAGCAGGCTTTCCACCGATCTGAACTACAAACTAGTAGGCACAGGCTCTAAGGGCTAGAAGAAATATGTTGCCGATCACTGCAAAACCGGCACTATCGGAGATAGAGAACATGCAGCCTTCCTCAACATGTGGTTGGAAAGATTTGTATTTTGCAGATCAACTCTTGGTGCCACCTCCAATATGCAAGCAATTGCAGAAGCACTATCTCGTGGCGAATCGGTCCCCCTTGGTCATCTTCTTCTCGGAGCTGTCTATCATCTTCTCCACCAGGTATCGGCTAGACTATTGGACGGCCAAGCAGTCAGACATATTGGAGGCCCCTGGTGGTTTATCCAGCTATGGTTGCATACATAGTTCCGATCCTCTTTCCAATACAACTTCAAGGAACACCAATTTCCAAACTATTATGCAGAAGAGGAAGATGCAACCACTCGCCGATGCATGTCATTTGGAGAAGCAGCATTGGCCTGCCCTGGGTCAAGACTTGAGTAAAAGGATATGGCCAACTACTTTGAAAGTTTTTGCCATGGGATCGCATCGGAGCGCTTCAGTTTCTTTGCTTACGGTGATCCCGATCGTGATTATGAGCTGCCCTTATTCAACATTCAAAATGAACTGACATCAATCATTACGATCCTCAAGTATTTCATTACACCGGCTATTCTGGGTAGCAACATTGCATTCGGCCGTAAAATCACATCCTATGAATTCTACAATCCATCAGTGGTTGCCCGTCAATTGGGGTTTGGTCAACTCCCGATCGGCCTGTACTTCTCCGATAAAATCAAACACAAAGAACCGATCTCATCATCCCTGGAGATGGATAGGGTTTTATCTCTTGCCCCCCAAGCCAATTTTGAAATACCAGAATGGCTATGCATAAGCTTCTCATCCAGGCTTTTCAGAATTTGGTGGAAAAAGCTTCGTCTTCATATGTTTAGACTTCCGGCCATCACTTATTGCATACTCATCGATTCCGATTTTGAGGCCATGGAAAATCCTGTAAGTTTTTTTCAAATCTTCCCATTTCCATTCATTTTTACTTGAACGAGCTCTCCATAATCTGAATCCCATCTTTTTAACAGCCAGTCGAAGAAAATGCACCATCGGTGAGTAATAGCGGAAAACCGATCCCATACGTTATCAAGACTCCGTATCCACGAATCGGCTCTTCCGCCCCGTCTTTGAAAAACATTATGGATGGGAAAGGCAAGAGAAAAACCGCCCCTACTACAATGAATGCACCAAAGAAATCGAAGAAAAGCCGCGTGGTACGATTCTCATTCTTTCGATTTTCATTTTTGATTCTCACTTCCGATCCTTACTTTAAGCAAATACCTCTTCCATACAGCCTTCCGGAAAAATTCTCGTCCAATCGACTTCCAGGGCCGCCGAGGAAACTGCACAAAAGGCTACTGAGGGTGCAAGAATGCTTCTTGATGCAGTATCGGTAACAATCCGATTTCATTTATCTCATATTTTCTTTGCAAAATAAATCAGCAATAATAATTTCTTTTTCAGCAAACAAATATCACATTGCCCGATCTTCAACCAGCTCCAGCCCAGGTCATACAAGCAGAATCGGCCCAACAGGTAAATCTAATCTGACCCATATGATCTTCAAATATATATGCTCAAACTGACCGATTCAATCATAGACTCCGCAACCTATCATCGAGGAGCCAAGTACAACCGTCCAATCGGAGGCCATCCCTGAACAGATCGGAGAGCCGGCAGCAAATACTCAATCGGAGGCCACTCCTGAGCAAGAAATTAGAGAACAGACTGTAAATGTTCAACTGGAGGCGACCCCTGAGCAACCAACAACAACTATCCCACCGGTATCTTCTCCGATTGAACCATCCCAAACGCTTCAGATAGCTGCTCCCAACACAAGCATCGCCCAACCTCAAGTAATCCCCGATTACGTCCGAGAGGGACAATTCAAATTGGTACCGATTCATCCTCTTGTGTCAATATTATTATTTTAATAACACTTGTTCATCAATATTCTGTTTTAGGCACACGATCCTTTGGCAATTAGCTTCACATCGTTCAATTTGGACGCCGCCATCGGAGAAGAGGAAGTCAGCTCTGTACAAACGTCTTCGACCATCTCCGATGAAATCAAAGCAAAGCTTCAAGAAGTATTGACCCATTTAAACAAGAGCATTGCCATTCTTGTTGAAGATGCCGAACCAATTCGCCAAATCTTCAAAGAACTGAAAAGTCGGCTACAATCGGAGCTAGAAAACGCAATCATCCCTGCGGCCTTTATTGAAGGGCACCAACCCCAAGTCTCTGCCGCTCGCCAAATAATATCAGATCGGTTGGCTCAACAAGACTTAACCAAGAAGCGTGACGACGGCAGAGACGAGCTGAAAACTATGCAGGCCCAGATCAAGACCTTGGAAGCCAAACCCGTGCAGCTAGAGAATCGGATGAAGCATCTCCAAGGCGTTGAAGCTGATCTACTCAAACGACTCGAAGAAGTCCGTAAGGAGATGTCGGAGACCCAAGACGAGCTCAACCAGATTCAAACTTCCATCAAATCGGCGCAAGAAAATTTAAACAAACGCCTAGAGGAAGTTCGCCAAATTCACAGAAGCATCAAGAACATCCCCGGCTCCGATGTGGAAGACCTGGAAGAAATCTGGAAGATTGATAACATCCGGTTGAATGCGATCGAAGCGATCCGCAAATTCTTGTAATGGTTAAACTCTTTAACTGCACTGCTCCGATGACATCGATCATCGATGAACTCCGCTGGATCCGACGACATTGATCGTTGATGAACACTTATATTTTCTTCGTAAATATTTTTGCCCTTAAGGCAATACATATCGTATCAGCTATCTTAGACGATATAAAATATCGGCTTTAGGAATCTACCCAAATACCTGGATTATATTTCTTCAAATATTTTCCATTAAGCGCTTTTAAAAACTCTTCTCCTTCCAACATTTCCAAAATATACGCATTTTCTGGAACGCACCGATTTACACGATAGGGACCTTCCCAATTAGGCGACCATTTTCCAAACTTATAACTCTTAGTCCCTATCGGCAAAATCAGTTTCCAAACCAATTCACCCTCGATGAACTCGTTTGGCTTAACCTTTTTATCATAATACTTAGCGACACATGCCTTATTATTTTCAATATTCTCCAACGCTCTCAATAGGGTTTTACCAAATCGTCCAACTCAAAATTTATCAAACTTCTATATTCTTCGGCAGTCAAGTTTCCTTGTTCCGATATTCGTCTCGATCCAATTTTAATCTCCCAAGGCAAAACAGTTTCATGTCCATAAACCAAATGATACGGGGATAATTTAGTAGACCCATGACACGCCATCCGATACGCCCATAATGATTCGGTCAACGTTAAATGCCACCGCCTTGGTTGTTCATCAATCTTCCGTTTGATGATTTTGATAATACTTTTATTTGATGCTTCCGCTTGACCATTGGCTTGCGCATAATAAGGAGAAGAATTTAACAACTTAATACCCATACTGGTAGCAAAATCTTGAAATTCGCTTAACGAATTCCACCATATTCTTGGAATTGGCAACCTTTGAAGGAATCGCTTCAACCCACTTAGTGAAATAATCTGTTGCCACCAATATAAATTTATGACCCTTGCTTGACGATGGATAAATTTGTCCGATCAAATCAATTCCCTATCCTCGAAAAGGCCATGGCTTGATAATCGGATTCATGGCCGACGCGAGCGCTTTTTGTACATTTCCAAATTTCTAGCATTCTTGGCAACCTTTATAATATTCAAAACAATCTTCCAAAATCGTTGGCCAAAAACAACCTGTTTTACGAATAACCCACTTCATCTTATAAGCCGATTGATGCGCACCACAAACTCCCTCATGCACTTCATCCATCATGTCTTTGGATTCCGATTTACTCAAACATCGGAGCAACACACCATCAATCGTCTTATTATATAATTGGTAATCAAGCAACGCATATTTAAAAGCCATGAATCTCAATTTCCTAGAAACCTTTTGTGATGGATCCTTTAGATATCTTACAATCTCATATCTCCAATCTCCGATTTCTGGCTCAACCGTCATGACCTCATGAAAACGCCGATAGCCAGAAGCAGCTTGTGCCAAATTATTAGCTTCCTGATTTTGAGCCTTGGGGATATGTTCAATGTTAACCATCACAAATTCTTTTCTCAATAATTGGCATTCGTCAAAATACTGAATCAAAACATCATCCTTACATTCATATTTACCGATTAATTGATAAATCACCAATTGGGAGTCTCCAAAAATCTCAACAGCTTCAGCTCCAATTTTCAATAACAATTTCAATCCTTTAAGCAATGCTTCATACTCAACTCGATTGTTGGTAAAGCTTGGATCCATCGGATAACTGAATTCAAAATTTGCCCCTCGAGGCGAAACAATTAAGATTCCGATGCCACAACCTTGCCCACACGAAGATCCATCAAAGAATAATGTCCAAGGCATCGGTTCAACCAAATTAATTTCGTCTCCGATGTGTTGTGTTACGAAATCAGCCATTACTTGTCCTTTAACCGCTTTAGCCGATTCGTATTTTAAATCAAACTCTGATAACGCCAGTATCCACTTCCCGATTCTTCCTTTCAACATCGGCATGGACAACATATATTTGACCACATCGGTTTTGCAAACGATTGCACACTCAGAAGATAATAAATAATGTCTCAATTTAGTGCATGAAAAATATAGGCATAAACATAATTTTTCAACCGGCAAATACCTTGTTTCCGCATCAATCAATTTCCGACTCAAATAATAAACCACTCTTTCTTTTCCCTCAAACTCCTGTATAAGAACAGACCCGATTGACAACTCATCGGTCGACAAATATAATCGGAATGGCTTCTCTCTTTGAGGTGGAATCAAAACTGGCGGTGTCATCATGTACTGCTTTATTTCATCAAATGCCTTCTGTTGATCTTCTCCCCAGACGAATTCCTCATCGGCTTTTAATTTCAGCAGCGGGGAAAAAGGACATATTCTACCAGATAAATTTGAAATAAATCTTCTAACAAAATTAATCTTGCCGATTAACGACTGGAGACTCGTCTTATCGGTAGGTGGCTTGGCATCTCTTATAGCCTTCATGCTTTTCTGTCCGACTTCAATTCCTTTTTCATGAACCATGAAACCCAAAAACTGTCCGGCCGACACTCCAAACGCACATTTGTTAGGATTCATTTTTAAACCATGCTTCCTTGTGCATTCAAGAGTTTCCCGTAAATCGGCCAGATGTTGTTTGTATCCATCGGACTTCACCACTACATCATCAATATAAATTTCAACAATCCTGCCGATCAACTTGTGAAATATATAATTCATTGCCCTTTGATATGTGGCGCCAGTATTTTTTAAACCTGTTGACACCGGATTTTCGCACCGGGAGTGCTGAGTCAGATGGTGACGTAGCAGCGCTGGAACTGAGCAGTGGGCCTGTTGACTGGTCAAAGCCAAATGTGACAGAGAAGGAAGTCGATGCGGGGAGAAGTGTCTGATAAAGAAGAAGTCCGATCTGATGACAAATAAAAGAAAGACACGTCGGCTAAAAAAGAAGCGTATCAAATGCGGGGGCTATTTCTTTTTGAAGGCGTATTGAGAGTACCATTCTATATTAAGATTTAGTTTACTTTATCTACAAGTTAGTCAAGTCTGATCAGGACTCTTCATGACCAGGGTATAAATATAAACCCTCGTCCATTGTAAAAGATTCATTCACACAATCAATACAACCCGGCTTCACGCCAAAACCCTAGGAGTAGGTTAGAGTAGATCTCGACGAACTCATTGGTGAACGGGCTGCATCAGTTCTCGATCTCCGGCTTACCAGTAAGATTGTCAACTTATCGAATTAGTATAAGCTTTGAATTGAGGCATATCGCCCTTTCTCGTTTATGCTGTTCAACCGATTTATCTTTGGATTGTCAAGATTGGTTTAGATTCCCTGCGTCTGAGCTAGATTTCTCTTGATTATTCAGTGATTAATTGTTTATCGAGTTGTTCTTTTCGTTTTCAGGTTTGGTTTAGATTCTCTGCATCGGAGCTAGATTTCTCTTGATTATTAGAAGGCAGCTTATGCGGTTGTTTGAGTTGCTAGATTGATTTAGATCTGCGCCATGTGAATTAATCTGATTCTTCAACAGCTATGAGCATTGGTTTTAGTCCGATTTGAGCAATACTTATCTTACAACATCGTTCTAGATCCGATTCATCTTTACAGCTTAATCTGGTTGTTCTTTAAGTGTCAAGTTTGACTTAGATTCCCTGCGTCGGAGCTAGATTTCTCTTGATTATTCAAAGACAGCTTTGAATATTGGAACGATTTTGTTACCATTTTATTGCTTATTCGCTTCAATCTGATTAATTACCCGTGCGAGCATCTTGTTTAGTTGTTCTGTTGATGAGTCAAGTTTGATCGTTTAGCTATCTGGTCCGATCATAGCTGGAGTATGTGCACTGCATCCGTCTATGAAACCGTGTCGAAACAGTTCTGGTTTGATTGGCTAGCTAGATGGTCCGATGAGATGAATCATACTGTCATCTAGGCAAGGTGGACGACGTATCGGCTCTACTTTGATTATTTAATATCTTGCTCAAAGGCATAGCCGATCCGTTAATTTTGCATCTAGATTAGTTGTAAGACTACTATCTTGTATTAGATCTGTTACATTAATCAAGGTCCGATCCTGATTGGTCCGATTCGATGTCTGATTGAGGTCCGGTTATATTGGTCCGATTGATGTCATCTGTGAAGTCCAATTTTGAGGTCCGATTGGCATCGGTCGATGCAAGTCCGATTGGGTCGTGGCTAAATCCAACGTGCATCTGCCGTCTGGAATAGAGCCGGCACAATCAAAGAGTAATTTAACTGTTTATTCCCTTGTCGATTACAGGTCAAATTGACTGGCACGCCGCGAACCTGGACAAACTGCAGGACCAGCACCGGAGTGAAGCAGATCTCCCTGGCCTTGTTGTGTTGCTCGCTAAGGATACAACCGCCGATTTTCCACGTCAACACATTTTTGGCACGCCCGGTAGGACCCGTAAGACAATTTCGAAGATGTCGTCTGATGTTGAAAAAGAAGCTGCTGCTAAGCTCGCTGCTGACAAATTGACGGCTGAGAAGCTGGCGGCTGAGAAGATGGCGGCTGAGAAAGCTAAGGCTGACAAGAACAAGGTTCCTGACGTGACTATTCCAGTTACGAAGGCCGATCTGTCTAAAGCCCAGTTAGATGCGGTTCAGGCCCAGATTGAAGCTTTTGAGAAGCTCTGCCTTGGCCAATTTGGGCGTAATCGTTCAGGCCCTGTGCTCAAAGGTGCTCTTCCGGACCCAGAATTGATCAAGAAGACAACTGATGCCCGGGAGTACGATGTCAACATGACAGAGATGATTCATAAAGCTGTCCACCATGCATTGATTAACCAGTTAGGCACTTTGGTGAATTCTTTGGACAATCTCATCAAGAAGGCGGTGGATGATACTATTTGCTTAAAAGGCCCTGTCTTTATGCCGGACCCTGCAGGGGCATCAGGGTCAGGAAAAGGCAAAGGTACTGAAGACTCCATCATGTTCGTTGTTCCGCAAACACCGGCGACTCCACCACCTATTCAGCTGGCCAACGGTTTTCTGTTGATGGCCGATGGATCTATTGTCGGCCCGCATGGTGAGAAATATGCTAGGACTCTGAACGAAGAAGAAAAGCAACCTGCAGCTGCAAGGATACGTACAGAGATTCCTGCACATCAGCGTATGGTCGGTGATTACAATAATTACATGACGGATATGCATCAAGCTGGTGGGATACCATTCGGAGGACAGCAATCTGATTGGTCACAGAAGATAGCCGAGGTGATCCAAAATCAGTTCGGTTTGAAGCCTAAAGATGAAGCGAGGTTGTATCGGCACCCGTACCCATCCTACTTTGATGCAGTGCCGCTTCCTCCGCGATACAGAGTGCCAGATTTTTCCAAATTCTCTGGGCAAGATGATATGACCACCATTGAGCATGTGAGCCGATTCTTGGCCCAATGTGGTGAGGCTGCTTCTGAAGAGGGACTCAGGCTCAGATTTTTCCCTCTGTCACTATCAGGGCCGGCGTTTACTTGGTTCACGTCGTTGCCAGCAGGATCGGTCACAGGATGGTCCGATATGGAGAAGCAGTTCCATAAGTACTTCTTTTCTGGTCTCAATAAAATGAAGATTTCTGATTTGATTGCTATCAGGCAGAGGAACGATGAGTCCATCAAGGAGTATGTTCAACGGTTCCGTGATATCAGGAATCGGTGCTACAGCTTGAAACTATCTGACACACAATTGGCTGAGCTTGCATTCCAGGGCTTACTCGCATCGATCAAGGAGAGGTTTTCTGCTCAGGAGTTTGAAACATTGGGACAGCTGGTGCAAAAGGTGTCAGCCCATGAGATCCGATACCAGGAGGCGAGGCGCACAATGTTTTCGAAACCAGTGTCCTATCTTTCTGATTCTGAAGAAGAAGCTGATATCAACATAGCTGAATGGACCAAATCCAAAAAGCCGGTATCGTGGCCATGGGTCAAGCAGAACCCTGAGAAATTTGGGTTTGACATAACAAAGGCCGACAAGATTTTTGACATGCTACCCAGTGAGAAGCTTATCCAACTTTCTGCAAATCACTCTATCCCATCGGCTGAGGAGTTAAAGAAGCGCAAGTATTGCAAATGGCATAACTCAACTTCTCATGAGATGAATGAATGCAAGGTGTTCAGGAGGGAGATCCAATTGGCTATCGAATCTGGCAAGATCAAGTTCGAAGATAACAAGAAAGCCATGAAGATCGATGGTCATCTCTTTCCTAATAACTTTGTTGATTTCTCCTTTTCTATTAATATGATTGATGCTGGTGAAAAGGGGAAGTTCAAGGTGCTCACATCGGACTACGCCAAGAGTTCTGGTGCCGTTGATCCTGCAGTTCAGGTCACTGTTGAAGAGCTACGAAGGAATCATCAGGCATTTGGGCGTGAATCTAATGCTCCTAGTGGATATCGACCACGCGTGACTTCCCAGATGCTGATTAACAAGTATAAAAGGCAGCAGGCAGCAGCCCGTGCGTGGGAAGAGCGCGAGGAACGACGACGTCATAGGCGCGAATATCAGGCAAGGCGGTTTGATGAAGGGCTTGATGATTGTCGGGGGTAGACCCCCAGGGGTACCCAGAAGGCGGATTGGCCCAACCAGCAAGGGGCGGCCCGGTCCGAGTGCAACTGGATCGGTTTGTCAGACTGGGTGGCCCACCAGTCGGGAGGCCCACCAGTCGGACGAGCCGGATGGGCGCGACGGCGCGCGCGGCAAGGAAGCAGGCGGCGTATCCCGCAGAAAGCGCGGAGATCAAGATAAACTAGCCGGAATTATAGGGAAAGATATCTGTAATTGTTATAGGATCGCATCCTTGTATTTCGGGTAGGTTACGATCTCTAGCCGACTTGTAACTCAAGGCAGCCGGACTATATAAGGCGCCTTGAGACCCCCCTCTAGAACACGACATTACGCGCATTCATTCAACCTAGGACAGAACCCATGTTGACGCGGAAAATCGGCGGTCGTATTCCCCGCGGTCAGCACACGAAGACCAGGGAGATCTGCTTCGCTCCAGTGCCAGCCTACACTCCAGTTCAGGTTCGTAGCGTGCCAGTCAATTTGACCTGAAATTGACAAGGGAATAAAACAGTTAAATTGCTCTTTGATTGTGCCGGCTCTATTTCAGACGATGGAGTAACGTCGAATTTTAGCCAAGACCCAATCAGACACGTATCGGCCGATACCGATCGGACCTCAAAATCGGACTTCATTGATGACGTCATTCAGACCGAGTAATCGGACCTCAATCAGACACCAAATCGGACCTCAGAATCGGACCAATCAGGATCGGACCTTGATTGATATAACAGATCAGCCTTTGAATAATAAAATAAAGCATAAAACAAAGCCGATATGTAAAGTAATGGATCAGCTGTGTCTTTAGATATCAAGTAATCAAAGTGTAAGCCGATACATTGTCCACCTTGCCTAATTGCCAGTTTGATTCATCTTATCGGACCATCTAACCAACCAATCGGACTATAGCCTTTTCAGAGAAATCTAGCTCCGACGTAGGGAATCTAGATTTCTCCAACTATGGTCAGATCAGATAGTTAGATAATCAAACTCAACTCATCAACCTGTCAATTAAACAAGATGCTCGCACAGGTGTTGACCAGATTAAGCAAATAAGCAGATAAAACATTAACAGATTCGTTCTGATTCTAAGATATGCTACCAAATAATCAAGCAAGACCTAGCTCCGACGTAGGGAATCTAAACCATACTTAACATTCAAATAGCAATAAGGCATAATCAAAGCTTCCTTTGATTAATCAAGATGAATCTAGCTCCGACGTAGGGAATCTAGACCAAGCATGACAATCAAAGATTAATCTAATCGTATTGCAAAGATCCAGCTCCGACGTAGGGAATCTACACCAGTACAATACTCAAAGAACAACCAGATTAAACCACAAAGCAGGATCGGACCTAGAACGATGCTGTAAGATAAATATTGCTTAAATCGGACCAAGACCAATGCTCAAAGCCGTTGAAGAAGTAGAATTGATTCACATGGCGTAGATCTAAACCAATCTAGCAACTCCAACAAACCGCAAAAACTACCTTTAGTAACCAAGATTATTCTAGCTCCGACGTAGAGAATCTAGATTAATCTTGATACCTAGCTCCGACGTAGGGAATCTAGGCTTAAAGTGTAGTCCGATAAACGATAATCTGTTGAATAATCAATATTGATCTAGCTCCGACGTAGGGAATCTATAACAATCTTGATTATCCAGAGATAAATCGGTTGAACAGTATAAACGAGAAAGGGCGATGCGCCTCAATTCAAAGCCTATACTAGTTCGATAAATTGACTAACTTACTGGTAAGCCGGAGATCAGAACTGATGCAGCCCGTCCACCAATGAGCTTCGTCGGTAACTACTACTAGGGTTTTTGGCGTGAAGCTGGGTTGTATTGATTGTGAGAATAGTTTTTACAATGGACGAGGGTTCATATTTATACCCTGGTCATGGAGAGTCCTGATCGGACCAGACTAACTTGCGAATAAAGTAAACTAAGCTTAAGATAGAACGGGACTCCCATACGCCTTCTGAAAAGGAAATAGTCCTTGGATCTGATACGCTTCCTTCTTAGCCGACGCGCCATTCCTCTTGTACTCGTCATCGGGTCGGACTCCTGCTTCATCGGACTCCTCTTCAGCATCGGCTTCTTTTTCTGTCATCTTCTGTTTGACCATTCAACGGGCCCACTGCGCAGTCTCAACCTCACCACGTCACCATCTGACTCAGCATGTCAGGTGCGAAAATCCGGTGTCAACACATGCCCCCCAATTTTGGAATAAAATATCATTTTGTTCCAAAATTCGTATCTGTCATCATAACTCCTTCACCGATTTTTGTGCCGAAACTTTCCATCCCTGCACCGTGTAGTTCCTTGATTTTCAGGCCATAGCTTTTTCTTTCTTCATCAACAACCCGTGGAGCTT
Organism: Alloteropsis semialata; assembly: GCA_004135705.1. Classification (NCBI taxonomy): domain Eukaryota; kingdom Viridiplantae; phylum Streptophyta; class Magnoliopsida; order Poales; family Poaceae; genus Alloteropsis; species Alloteropsis semialata. Next base: position 40,329,880 of record CM014276.1, on the reverse strand, counting down.
ATCTTCTTCTTTCTCTCTCTCCAAGCAATAGCATCTCTGACAATGAATAGCATATGGAACCCTGCATTTACCTCACGGGTATCCATGCATCTATTGACCCAGACGAAACGACTCTTCAACGCAGTTCCTCAAAAGACGCCCCTCCTCCAATTACAACAGCTCTGAATCAATGTCATATCTTCACGAGAATACTGCTCTTTATTTGGACAGTTTCCACGAGCACCCCTTGGATCCCATTTCTCCTTTAATGCTTCCATCGACCGCCGGCTATAAATACCTGCCTCAGATCTTCTTCTTCCACCATCCCTTAGCCATGGCGCAGCTAATATTCATGATAGAACACAAACTCCTTCTGTTTGATATAGGATCCTACTCCTTCCTCCTCTTCTGCTAGAAGAATTCTCGTGAAGAAGTATAGGGTACTCCTCAATCTTTCTATCAATCAACTTGATCAAACTTTTATTGGAGGCTTCAACTTGACCATTGGCTTGTGTATAATACGGCGATGAATTAAGAAGCTTGATACCCATATCAGCAGCAAAATTTTTGAACTCGTCTGATGTAAACATCGTACCCTGATCTGTTGTGATCGTCTGTGGAATTCCAAATCGGTAGACAATGTGTTCTCTAACGAATTCAATAACATTCTGTGACTTCACCTCCCTCAAAGGAATAGCTTCAACCCAATTAGTGAAATAATCTGTTGCTGCCAATATGAATTTGTGCCCCTTACTTGAATGTGGAAAAATTTGGCCGATCAAGTCAATTCCCCATCCTCTAAACGGCCATGGCTTGATAACAGGGTTCATGGCCGATGCTGGAGCCCTTTGAATGTTTCCATATCTTTGACACTCTTGGCATCCTTTATAATATTCAAAGCAGTCTTCTAAAATCGTCGGCCAATAATACCCATTTTTTCTTATCATCCATTTCATCTTGAACGCCGATTGATGAGCCCCACAAACACCTTCATGAATTTCTCCCATTAAAACCTTGGCTTCTTCAGGTCCGATAGATCTCAACAGGACTCCATCAATCGAGCGAAAATAAAGCACTCCTTCAACCAAGACATGCCTGATCGATTTATAGGGTATTTTTCTAGAAGTCTTGACAGAAGGATCCTTCAAATATTCAACGATTTCTCTCCTCCAATCTCCTTCTGGTATCTCCTGCACCATCACATCGGACATAGGCCGATAGCCAGACGCCTTTTGCGCCAGCCGATTTGCTTCTTCGTTATGATGTCTTGGAACATGCTTAAGAGTTACCAAGGCGAATTGACTAATCAAATCCCAGCATTTTTCAAAATAAGATAACAGAGCATCCATCTTGCAATCATATTTGCCGAGTAACTGATTGATAATCAGCAAAGAATCTCCAAATACCTCAACAAACTGAGCGCCGATTTCTTTAAGGATCTGGAGACCTTTCATCAATGCTTCATATTCTGCCTGATTATTTGTGCATTTCTCAATTGGAAAAGCAAATTCAAACCTTGCCCCCCGAGGCGAAATAATAACCAGGCCGATTCCACAACCATCACCGCAAGAAGAACCATAAAAAAATATAGTCCAAGGAACCGCGTCAACCACATCAGCCTCTTTCATCGGACCAGATACATCAAGCTCCATAATGCACTGCTCAACAGCATTAATGTTAGGTCCACAATGATCAGCAACTAAATCAGCCATTATCTGTCCTTTTACCGCTTTGGCCGATTCGTATCTAAGGTCAAACTCGGTTAGAGCAAAAACCCACTTGCCAATTCTCCCTTTCATGATTGGCATGGATAACATATACTTGATCACATCCTCTCTACAGATCACAGTACACTCGGCCGATAGCAAATAATGCCTTAATTTTGTACAAGAAAAATACAAACAAAGGCAAAGCTTCTCCACATATGAGTACCGAGTCTCAGGATCTAGTAATCTTCGGCTTAAATAGAATATAACTCGTTCTTTCCCATCAACTTCTTGAATTAAAACAGAACCGATTGCATGATCAAAAGCCGATAAATAAAGCTTGTACGGCTTACCATTTTGTGGTGGAATAAGAACTGGCGGATATGCTAAATATTGCTTGATTTCATCCAATGCCTTTTGATGTTTAGGCTCCCAAACCAATTCTTCTTCATTTTTCAGCTTCAAAAGAGGAGTAAATGCCTCCAATCGGACCGACAGATTTGATATAAACCTCCTCAGAAAATTAATCTTTCCAATCAAACTCTGCAATTCCTTCTTGTTTACTGGAGGTTCAATATCATCAATCGCCTTGTGGTTCCGATCATTTACCTCAATTCCTCTCTCATGTACCAAGAAACCGAGAAATTGGCCAGCCGATACGCCAAAAGCACACTTGAGCGGATTCATCTTCAACCCATGTTGCCTCGTACACTCCAGCGTTTCCTTCAAATCGGCCAAATGATCTTGATAACCTTTTGATTTGACTACCACATCATCAATGTAGATTTTGACTATCCTGCCAATCAGCCTATGAAAATATAATTCATAGCACGTTGATAAGTAGCACCGGCATTTTTCAAACCAAAAGTCATAACAACCCACTCATATAAACCGAGAGCATTTGGACATTGGAATGCGGTTTTGGAAATATCTTCTTTCGCCATGAAAATCTGATTATAACCAGCGTTACCATCCAGGAAACTCATCACTTTATGGCCTGATGCTGCATCAACAAGCATATCGGCCACCGGCATTGGATACTCATCCTTCGGGGTTGCCTTGTTCAAGTTCCTGTAATCAATGCAAACACGTAGCTTTCCATTCTTCTTATAAATAGGAACTATATTTGATACCCACTCAGCGTATCGACATGGCCTGATAAACTTAGCTTCAAATAGCTTCGTGATTTCGGCCTTAATTGGTTCATGCATCTCAGTCTTGAACCTCCTTGCATACTGCTTGTGTGGTCGATACCCTGGTTTGATGGGTAGCCGATGTTCAACAATATCACGGCTTAAACCTGGCATTTCATAATATTCCCAAGCAAAACAATCAGAATACTCTTTCAAAAGTTTTATTAACTCCTGTTTATACTCGGGATCCAACTTAGCACTGATATACGTCGGCCTTGGTCTATCACCAGATCCTATATCTATCTCTTCTAATTCATCGGTCGATGTAAATCCAAACCCTAATTTGCCGAACTCACTTCGGTCTTCAAGATCTTCTATATAATCATCCATTTAAAACAAAGTCTCAGAGCCGACTGCTTGGATCGGCTGTAGTCCTTGATCGGACACCTTGAGGAAGTCACCATCCCATGCTTTCCCTGACAGGCAGCTGTAGCAATGCTAACCGAATCATCAGCTGGGACGATCTCCACATTGTTGCCTTGCCATTGGATCAAACACTGATGCATCATGGATGGGATGCAGCAATTGGCATGAATCCAATCTCGCCCGAGGAGCATGCTGTAAGAACCTTGGCCATCAATCACAAAGAAAGTAGTCGGCAAAGTCTTGCTGCCGATGGTCAATTCCACATGAATTGCCCCCCGAGGCTCTGAAACATTACCGCCAAAGTCCTTGAGTGTCATATTTGTCTTGATCAGATCATCAATCCCTTTACCCAGCTTGCGGAATGTGGAATAAGGCATGAGATTGACTGCAGCTCCTCCATCAACCAGCATCTTGGTCATCGGCTTCCCATCAACGTATCCCTTGATGTACAGAGGTTTCAGGTGCCGATATCCATTTGCATTTGGCTTCTCAAAGACAGCCTTCTCTGAATCAAGAACCAAGCATGCAGCGGCTTCTTCCAGTTCATAATCGACCTCATGATCGTCCTGTTCATCAGAAGCAGCAAAATCAAAAGGCAACACCAAAACCATGTTTATTGCGGCCGATGTGCTTGCTTCATGATCATTGGCCATCTTGATGCGCCATGTCTTCTTTTCTTTTGCCAATTCCTGCTCCTGAATTTGCTCACGATAGCGCAACCTCTGAACACGTCTCTTTTTGGACTTAGAAATCCCTGGTGGGCACCACTGTCCAGGCTTCATTGGAGGTTCTTTAGTCCGATCCTGAATTGGAACCTTCTCTTCCATTTTTTCAGGACCAAGAACATCAACCTGACCTTCGATATTTTTATGGCCATGAGCATCAACTCGGCCTTCATCCCTTTGATGATGATCATCAATCCTGACGTCGATCTGTTCATGGACTGATCATCGACCTCTCTTGGAAGCTCTGTATTCTTCATACTAGAAGCTGCATTCAGGACAATCTGCTTTTGATGGCAATCTAAGCTTCTCGTTCCAGCAGAATACGAAGAAAGGACACCCCCAATGATCATCATCCTGGTCATACCGGTCATAACCTTGACGTCTGTCCGTATACCAATCGGACCTATACCCGTACTGACGGTGACCGTCAACTCTATCATCAGACCAGCGTCCGCCATCGGACCATTCATCATATCGGCGTCGGCCATCAGACCTGTCATCATAAAATCGGCGTCGGCCATCGGACCTGTCATCACGTCGGCGCTGATCATCAAATTCTTCATCAAGCCGCCTTGCTTGATACTCGCGCCTCCGACGTCGTCGTTCCTCGCGTTCTTCCCACGCTCGGGCTGCTGCTTGCTGCCTCTTGTACTTGTTAATCAACATTTGGGAAGTCACACGCGGCTGATACCCACCAGGAGAGTTAGATTCACGCTCAAATGCCTGATGATTCCTCCGCAGCTCTTCAACGGTAACTTGAACTGCAGGATCAACGGCACCAGAACTCTTGGCGTGGTCCGATGTAAGCACCTTAAACTTCCCCTTTTCATTAGCATCAACCATATTAACAGAAAAGGAGAAATCAGCAAAGTTATTAGGAAAGGGATGACCATCGATCTTCATGGCTTTCTTGCTGTCTTCAAATTTGATCTTGCCAGATTCAATAGCCAATTGGATCTCCCTTCTGAACACTTTGCATTCATTGGTCTCGTGAGAAGTTGAGTTGTGCCATTTGCAATATTTGCGCTTCTTCAACTCATCGGCCGACGGAATAGAATGACTTGGAGAAAGCTGGATAAGCTTCTCACTGAGCAGCAAATCAAAAATCTTATCGGCCTTAGTTATATCAAATCCAAACTTCTTAGGGTTTTGCTTGATCCATGGGAGCGATACTGGCTTCTTGGATTTAGTCCATTCAGCTATGTTGACATCAGCTTCCTCTTCAGATTCAGAGAGATAAGATACTTGCTTGGAAAACTTCACACGCTTCATCTCCTGATATCGGACCTCATGAGCTGACACCTTCTGAACCAATTGCCCCAATGTCTCAAACTCCTGAGTAGAAAACTTTTCTTTAATCGGCGCGAGCAAACTCTGGAATGCAAGCTCGGCCAACTGCATATCAGACAGCTTCAAACTATAGCACCGATTCCTAGTGTCACGGAACCGTTGAATATACTCCTTGACGGTCTCATCGTTCCTCTGCCTGATAGCAATCAAATCGGAGATCTTCATCTCATTGAGACCAGAAAAGAAGTATTTATGAAACTGCTTCTCCATATCGGACCATCCTGTGACTGATCCTGCTGGCAACGACGTAAACCAGGTAAACGCCGGCCCTGACAATGACAGAGGGAAGAACCTGAGCCTGAGTCCCTCCTCTGAAGCAGCTTCACCACATTGAGCCAGGAATCGACTGACATGCTCAATAGTGGTCATATCATCCTGCCCGGAAAATTTGGAGAAATCCGGCACTCTGTAACGTGGAGGAAGTGGCACTGCATCAAAGTAAGACGGGTACGGGTGCCGATACAACCTCGCTTCATCTTTAGGCTTCAAGCCGAATTGATTTTGGATCACCTCGGCTATTTTCTATGACCAATCGGACTGTTGACTTCCAGATGGCATTCCATCAGCTATATCCATCACATAATTATTGTAATCACCGACCATACGCTGATGTGAAGGAATCTCTGTACGTAGTCTTGCAGCTGCAGGTTGTTTCTCTCCTTCGTTCAGAGTCCTAGCATATTTTTCACCATGTGGGCCGACAATAGTTCCATCGGCCATCAACAGAAAACCGTTGGCCAGTTCAACAGGAGGTGGTGGAGCAGTCGGAATCTGTGGAGCAACGGTCATTGCATTATCTGTAGTTTCTTTGCCTCTTCCTGATCCTGATGCCCCTGCAGAATCTGCTATAAACACTGGACCTTTCAAGCAAATAGCATCGTCCACCGCCTTCTTGATGAGATTGTCCAGAGAATTCACCAAAGGGCCTGACTGGTTGATCAATGCATGATGAACTGCTTGGTGAATCATCTCTGTCATGTTGACCTGGTACTCCCGAGCATCAGTTGTCTTCTTGATCAATTCTGGATCCGGGAGAGGACCTTTGAGTATAGGGCCTGAACGATTACGCCCAAATTGGCCAAGGCAGAGTTTCTCAAACGCATCAATCTGAGCCTGAACTGCATCCAATTGAGCTTTAGACAGATCGGCCTTTGTAATTGGAATGGCCGTCTCAGGCGTCTTGTTCTTGTCATTCTTGGCTTTCTCAGCAGCTTCCTTTTCAGCAGCAAGTCTTGCTGCAGTTTCTTGTTCAGCATCAGACGATGACATCTTGGAATTTGTTTCTCGTGTCCCACTGGGCGTGCCAAAAATGTGTTGACGCGGAAAATCGGCGGTCGTATTCCCCGCGGTCAGCACACGAAGACCAGGGAGATCTGCTTCGCTCCAGTGCCAGCCTACACTCCAGTTCAGGTTCGTAGCGTGCCAGTCAATTTGACCTGAAATTGACAAGGGAATAAAACAGTTAAATTGCTCTTTGATTGTGCCGGCTCTATTTCAGACGATGGAGTAACGTCGAATTTTAGCCAAGACCCAATCAGACACGTATCGGCCGATACCGATCGGACCTCAAAATCGGACTTCATTGATGACGTCATTCAGACCGAGTAATCGGACCTCAATCAGACACCAAATCGGACCTCAGAATCGGACCAATCAGGATCGGACCTTGATTGATATAACAGATCAGCCTTTGAATAATGAAATAAAGCATAAAACAAAGTCGATATGTAAAGTAATGGATCAGCTGTGTCTTTAAACAAGATATCAAGTAATCAAAGTGTAAGCCGATACATTGTCCACCTTACCTAATTGCCAGTTTGATTCATCTTATCAGACCATCTAACCAACCAATCGGACTATAGCCTTTTCAGAGAAATCTAGCTCCGACGTAGGGAATCTAGATTTCTCTAACTATGGTCAGATCGGATAGTTAGATAATCAAACTCAACTCATCAACCTGTCAATTAAACAAGATGCTCGCACAGGTGTTGACCAGATTAAGCAAATAAGCAGATAAAACATTAACAGATTCGTTCTGATTCTAAGATATGCTACCAAATAATCAAGCAAGACCTAGCTCCGACGTAGGGAATCTAAACCATACTTAACATTCAAATAGCAATAAGGCATAATCAAAGCTTCCTTTGATTAATCAAGATGAATCTAGCTCCGACGTAGGGAATCTAGACCAAGCATGACAATCAAAGATTAATCTAATCGTATTGCAAAGATCCAGCTCCGACGTAGGGAATCTACACCAGCGCAATACCCAAAGAACAACCAGATTAAACCACAAAGCAGGATCGGACCTAGAACGATGCTGTAAGATAAATATTGCTTAAATCGGACCAAGACCAATGCTCAAAGCCGTTGAAGAAGTAGAATTGATTCACATGGCGTAGATCTAAACCAATCTAGCAACTCCAAACAAACCGCAAAAACTGCCTTTAGTAACCAAGATTACTCTAGCTCCAACGTAGGGAATCTAGACTAATCTTGAATTGCTCCGACGTAGGGAATCTAGACTTAAAGTGCAGTCCGATAAACGATAATCTGTTGAATAATCAATATTGATCTAGCTCCGACGTAGGGAATCTATATCAATCTTGATTATCCAGAGATAAATCGGTTGAACAGTATAAACGAGAAAGGGCGATGCGCCTCAATTCAAAGCCTATACTAGTTCGATAAATTGACTAACTTACTGGTAAGCCGGAGATCAGAACTGATGCAGCCCGTCCACCAATGAGCTTCGTCGGTAACTACTACTAGGTTTTGGCGTGAAGCCGGGTTGTATTGATTGTGAGAATAGTTTTTACAATGGACGAGGGTTCATATTTATACCCTGGTCATGGAGAGTCCTGATCGGACCAGACTAACTTGCGAATAAAGTAAACTAAGCTTAAGATAGAACGGGACTCTCATACGCCTTCTAAAAAGGAAATAGTCCCTGGATCTGATACGCTTCCTTCTTAGCCGACGCGCCTTTCCTCTTCTACTCGTCATCGGGTCGGACTCCTGCTTCATCGGACTCCTCTTCAGCATCGGCTTCTTTTTCTGTCATCTTCTGTTTGACCATTCAACGGGCCCACTGCGCAGTCTCAACCTCACCACGTCACCATCTGACTCAGCATGTCAGGTGCGAAAATCCGGTGTCAACAACCCAACTACGGAGATCCTTCAAGGAACTTCATACACAGCAATACAATCACCCCCAACACAGGACGTAGGCTATTACGTCATCTCGACGGCCCGAACCTGTTCAATCCTTGCGTCTTGTGTTACCATCGGCTTCTGATTCTCGATCTGTCCCTCAACAAATCAACCACGTAGGCTACCCTGTGTGGACTGCCGGGTCCAAACATCCGACAGTTGGCGCGCCAGGTAGGGGTTGATCGACGAGATCAATCTGCAAGCTCGATGGCAGATGCATCCAAAGACAAGTTTTCGCCGCCGGTGTGACGTTGCACGACCAGCGTCCCTCGCACGAGCGTCCGACTCCGCCGCCGGCAAACCGGCAAACCTCACCATGAAAATCAAGTCTCGATTCGTCGTACATGCGAAGCAACCGTACAAGGAAGATTTTGTTCTATTTTTTTATCTCTAATGGCCGATCTAATCTGAGTCCTGTACCTTACCATTTGCTTGGAATATATTATTCTAATCTATGCTATTCCTAGTCGTGTGTACGTTGGTTCGATGGATGGAGGGCGAACGCATGCATCGATGCAGATTCCCCATGGACCACCACGAGTTTATCTGCTGGAGCTCTGCCGGCATCGACCTCAAGATCATCTTCCGCGTGGAAAAGTTGCTCCGCCGCACCGCTCAATTCACTGGGAGATTCGCAGATTGCCGAAATCTAAACGGATAAGGCTTTAATTTTTCTAGCCAATATTTCTCTCGTGTTCCCTGTACACGTACGCATGGATTCCTAGTTATTTTTTAATCTTTCTCGTTTGTGTATATGTGCGTGCATGGGTGGGCTGCCGGACTGCTGCCTGAGGAGACAATTCCATCTTCGCCGGTTCTCCGTCAAGTCGCTGGCGATTCCGTCAGATACAATACCACAACCTCGACGACTTGTACAATGCTCGAGGTGTTTGGCTTCCAAGCGCACCACAACACCGACTCTTTGACATTATCGGCAATCTCGTCCACCACGACGGCAAGTCGGCAACGATGTCTGAGGCTTCATACCAACGTTCGGCAACGACATGCCAATTCTCCAACTCTGACATAAATCAAGCTAAGTCATACTTTAATATTTTCACAATATTTTTTGGTCACCACGTATCTCCATATACATGTCTCCATGATCATCGCCGACTACCCTTGGTTTGTTCCCGACTGCTTATACAGCCCGAGCGCTACACGAGCAGTCGGGCTACACCCAACGGATGCATATTGCATTTTTCTCCATCGTTTATTTCTTTTTCCACTCTTGTACAAGTCGCTAAAGTACTTGGGAAGCACATGCCCTAATCCGTGAAGCCTCGACTCTTCCGTACGCCTACGTTACTACGCGTGCATGCAGCCTAGCTCCCTGCGCTATGGACTACGGCTATCGGGGATCAGGTGCATAAACGTAACAGGTTAACTGCCCGAGGAAATTAATAGACTTAAAGAGTTGGAAGTAGAAATTCTATTACATACAACGCCGAATATTTTTCTCCAGAATTAGTATTTGCTACACCATATACTACCTACCCTTCATATCTTCATTGCAGGGCACAGGTTTGGATCCCGAGCTTGCCTGTTACGCTCGGGGGCTGGACCACTCCGGCATCGCCGCCAGCTGAGTACTCGAGTCAGTCAGAATTCGGGCTGCTGCTACACTCCACGACGGTCGCTAGCTGAGTGCTTTGCAGCACTTGGGCTGGCGCTACACTCCACAAGGATCGCTAGCTGAGTGCTTTTGAGTACTGGGCTGGCGCTACCGCATGACGAGGAAGACGAAGACTTGACGGACCCTCGACTCGGCCCTCGCGCTCGGGGGCTGGGCGCCGGGACGACTACTCGGCGTGCCTCAGCCCTCACGCTCGGGGCTGGCGCCGGGACGACTACTCGGCGTGCCTCAGCCCTCACGCTCGGGGGCTGGCGCCGGGACTACTCGGCGTGCCTCGGACGGCTCGACTCAGCCCTCACGCTCGGGGGCTGGCGCCGGGACGACCACTCGGCGTGCCTCAGCCCTCACGCTCGGGGGCTGGCGCCGGGACGACTACTCGGCGTGCTCCGGCCCTCACGCTCGGGGGCTGGCGCCGGGACGACTACTCGGCGTGCTCAGCCCTCACGCTCGGGGGCTGGCGCCGGGACGACTACTCGGCGTGCTCGGCCCTCACGCTCGGGGGCTGGCGCCGGGACGACTACTCGGCGTGCTCGGCCCTCACGCTCGGGGGCTGGCGCCGGGACGACTACTCGGCGTGCTCAGCCCTCACGCTCGGGGGCTGGCGCCGGGACGACCACTCGGCGTGCTCAGCCCTCACGCTCGGGGGCTGGCGCCGGGACGACTACTCGGCGTGCTCAGCCCTCACGCTCGGGGGCTGGCGCCGGGACGACTACTCGGCGTGCTCAGCCCTCACGCTCGGGCTGGCGCCGGGACGACCACTCGGCGTGCTCAGCCCTCACGCTCGGGGGCTGGCGCCGGGACGACCACTCGGCGTGTCTCTCAAGATTCCGTCGGCCCTCACCCTCGGGGGCTGGACGCCGAAATTAACGCCGGATGGTTTAATCAGATGCTCCTTGACTAACCCTTGGACCGATTCCTTCGGAATCGCTTCAAGGCTCGGGGGCTACGGCCAACGGACGCACCTCGCGGCGCATCCGTTGATCATTCGGTGACCTCAGAAGAAGGCTACTAACCCTTGGACCGATTCCTTCGGAATCGCTTCAAGGCTCGGGGGCTACGGCCAACGGACGCACCTCGCGGCGCATCCGTTGCAGACGGCTCTTTTCTCTCCAGTATCACGCGGTTTCGCTTCCAACTGCAGCAGGCTCGACGCTCATTAGACAGCACGACCTCGCCGACTTGTCTCTCAACTACGTACTACTCGGGGGCTTGTCGGGGGTAGACCCCCAGGGGTACCCAGAAGGCGGATTGGCCCAACCAGCAAGGGGCGGCCCAATCCGAGTGCAACTGAATCGGTTTGTCAGACTGGGTGGCCCACCAGTCGGGAGGCCCACCAGTCGGACGAGCCGGATGGGCGCGACGGCGCGCGCGGCAAGGAAGCAGGCGGCGTATCCCGCAAGAAGCTCGGAGATCAAGATAAACTAGCCGGAATTATAGGGAAAGATATCTGTAATTGTTATAGGATCGCATCCTTGTATTTCGGGTAGGTTACGATGTCTAGCCGACTTGTAACTCAAGGCAGCCGGACTATATAAGGCGCCTTGAGACCCCCCTCCAGAACACGACATTCCGCGCATTCATTCAACCTAGGACAGAATCCAACTACGGAGATCCTTCAAAAACTTCATACACAGCAATACAATCACCCCCAACACAGGACGTAGGGTATTACGTCAACTCGACGGCCCGAACCTGTTCAATCCTTGCGTCTTGTGTTACCATCGGCTTCTGATCCTCGATCTGTCCCTCAACAAATCAACCACGTAGGCTACCCTGTGTGGACTGCCGGGTCCAAACATCCGACAATGATCGGCGCCGATGTGATGACAGGTCCGATGGCCGACGCCGGTTTGATGACAGGTCCGACAATCGTCGTCAGTACGGCTATAGGTCCGATTGGCATGTGGACAGGCGTCAAACTTATGAGCAGTACCATCAAGATGATGGTCACTGGAGAAGTCCTTTCTTCGTGTTCTGCTGGAACAAGAAGCTCAGATTGCCGTCCAAAGCAGATTGCCTGAATGTAGCTTCCAGTATGAAGAATACAGAGTTTCTAAGAAAAGTCGACGATCAGTTCATGAACGGATCGGCGTCAGGATTGATGATCGTCATCAAGGAGATGAAGGCCGGGTTGATACTCGCGGCCGTAAAAATAATGAAGGCCAGGTTGATGTTCGTGGCCCTGAAAAAATGGAAGAGAAGGTTCCAGTTCAGGATCGGATTAGAGAACCTCAAATGAAGCCTGGACAGTGGTGCCCGTCAGGGATTTCTAGATCCAAAAGGAGACGTGTTCAGCGGTTGCGCCATCGTGAGCAGATTCAGGAGCAAGAGTTAGCCAAAGAGAAGAAAACTTGGCACGTCAAGATGGCCAATGACGATGAAGCAAGCGCATCTGCCCCGATAAACATGGTTTTGATGTTGCCTTTTGATTTTGCTGCTCCTGATGAACAGGATGATGATGAGACTGATTATGAATTAGATGAAGCCGCCGCATGCTTAGTTCTTGATTCAGAGAAGGCCGTCTTTGAGAAGCCAAATGCGAATGGATATCGGCATCTGAAGCCTCTGTACATCAAGGGATACGTTGATGGGAAACCGATGACCAAGATGCTGGTTGATGGGGGAGCTGCTGTCAGTCTCATGCCCTATTCCACATTCCGCAAGTTGGGTAATGTGACATCCTGGTCCAAGGCTTAATAGGATTGATAGAATACTCATACTAACAAGTTGCAACTTCTTTTCCGGAAGCTCATCTCGAAAGAACTCCGAGGTTAAGCGTGCTTGGCCTGGAGCAATTTCGGGATGGGTGACCGACCTGGAAGTTCTTCCTGGGTGCGCATGAGTGAGGACAAAGTGCGCAGAAAAGACATGTGTTGGTCTGTGAGGAAAGTCTTGAGGTCCTAGAGAGCTGCCAGGCGTAAGCGGGCCCGGACCCGGGGGGGTCGGGACGTTACAATTGGTATTAGAGCCGACTCTCACGGTTTCACGGGCGCGTGGGGTCGCAGTTGCGCAGGCATGGCGCGCATGGCTGGTGTGAGCCCAGAGTGGTCACACAGCATGGCACATGCGCTGGCACTGGGCACACGGACGTGGCCAAGAGAGGACGTTCCTGGCTTGGGGTTGACCGACGAGGACGTCGGTCTTCTAAGAGGGGAAGGATGTGACATCCTGGTCCAAGGCTTAATAGGATTGATAGAATACTCATACTAACAAGTTGCAACTTCTTTTCCGGAAGCTCATCTCGAAAGAACTCCGAGGTTAAGCGTGCTTGGCCTGTAGCAATTTCGGGATGGGTGACCGACCGGAAAGTTCTTCCCTGGTGCGCATGAGTGAGGACAAAGTGCGCAGAAAAGACATGTGTTGGTCTGTGAGGAAAGTCTTGAGGTCCTAGAGAGCTGCCAGGCGTAAGCGGGCCCGGACCCGGGGGGGTCGGGACGTTACAATTCCCCAACCCCTAAACGGCAATGGTTTGATGACAGGGTTCAAGGCCGATGCTGGAGCTCTCTGAATATTTTCATGTCTTTGACACTCCTGACATCCTCTATAATATTCAAAGCAATTTTCCAAAATCGTTGGCCAATAATATCCGTTCTTCCTGATCATCCACTTCATTTTGAACGCCGATTGATGAGCCCCGCAAACTCCTTCATGAATTTCTCCCATCAAGACCTTGGCTTCTTCAGGTCCGATGCATCTCAACAGGACTACATCAATCGATCGAAAATAAATTATTCCTTCAACCAAAACATGCTTGACTGACTTGTAGCGCAACTTTCTGGATGCCTTGGCAGAAGGATTTTTCAAATATTCGACAATCTCTTTTCTCCAATCTCCTTCCGGTATCTCCTGTATCATCACATCGGACATAGGACGATAGCCAGACGCTTTCTGCGCCAGCCGATTTGCCTCTTCATTATGATGTCTTGGAATATGCTCAAGAGTTACCAGGGAAAATTGGTCAATCAAACCTCGGCATTTTTCAAAGTAAGGCAACAAAGCATCCATCTTGCAATCATACTTGCCGAGCAACTGATTAATAATCAACAAAAAATCTCCAAATACCTCAACAAATTGAGCGCCGATTTCTTTAAGAATCCGGAGACCTTTCATCAATGCTTCATATTCCACCTGATTATTTGTGCATTTTTCAATTGGATAAGCAAACTCAAACCTTGCCCCCCGAGGCGAAATAATAATCAGGCCGATTCCGCAACCATCATTGCAAGACGAACCATCAAAGAACATAGTCCAAGGAATTGCGTCAACCACATCGGCCTCTGTTTTTATCGGACCAGTCATATCAACCTCCATGGTACACTGCCCAACAGCATCAATATTGAATCCACAATGATCAGCAACCAAATCAGCCATTATCTGCCCTTTAACTGCTTTGGCCGATTCGTACCCAAGATCAAACTCTATTAGAGCAAACACCCATTTGCCAACTCTCCCCTTCATGATTGGCATCGACAACATGTATTTGATCACATCCTCTTTGCAAACCACAGTGCATTCAGCCGATAACAAATAATGCCTCAATTTTGTACAAGAAAAATATAGACAATGGCAAAGCTTTTCCACATATGAATACCGAGTCTCAGGATCCAGCAATCTTTGACTTAAATAAAATATGACTCGTTCTTTCCCATCAACTTCTTGGATCAAAACAGAGCCGATTGCATGATTAAAAGCCGATAAATAAAGTTTGAACGGCTTACACTCTTGTGGCGAAATGAGAACTGGCAGATATGCTAAATATTGCTTGATTTCATCCAGCGCCTTTTGATGCTGAGGTTCCCACACCAATTCTTCTCCATCCTTTAACTTTAGCAAAGGAGTAAATGCTTCTAATCGGACCGACAGATTTGATATAAACCTCCTCAGGAAATTGATCTTTCCAATCAAACTCTGCAATTGCTTTTTGTTTACTGGAGGCTCAATATCATCAATAGCTTTACGGTTCCGATCATTCACCTCGATTCCTCTCTCATGAACCAGGAAACCGAGAAATTGGCCCGCCGATACGCCAAAAGCGCATTTGAGCGGGTTGATCTTCAATCCATGTTGCCTTGTGCACTCCAGCGTTTCCTTCAAATCGGCCAAATGTTCCTGATAGCCTCTTGACTTGACCACCACATCATCAATATAGATTTCAATTATCCTGCCAATCAACTTATGAAAAATATAATTGATAGCACGTTGATAAGTAGCACCGGCATTCTTTAAACCAAAAGTCATAACAACCCATTCGAATAAACCGAGGGCATCTGGACATTGGAATGCAGTCTTAGGGATATCTTCTTCCGCCATAAGAATCTGATTGTAACCAGCATTACCATCCAAGAAACTCATCATCTTATGGCCAGACGCTGCATCAACAAGCATATCGGCCACCAGTATCGGATATTCATCCTTTGGGGTCGCCTTGTTCAAGTTCCTGTAATCAATGCAAACACGCAGTTTTCCATTTTTCTTATAAACAGGAACTATATTTGATACCCACTCAGCATACCGACATGGCCTGATAAACTTAGCTTCAAATAGCTTCGTTATTTCGGCCTTAATTGGTTCGTACATCTCAGCCTTGAACTTCCTTGCGTACTGCTTGTGCGGCCGATATCCTGGTTTGATGGGCAGCCGATGCTCAACAATATCACGGCTTAAACCTGGCATTTCATAATATTCCCAAGCAAAACAATCAGAATACTCTTTCAAAAGTTTTACTAATTCTCGTTTATACTCGGGATCCAACTTAGCACTGATATACGTCGGCCTTGGTCTATCACCAGATCCTATGTCTATCTCTTCTAATTCGTCGGTCGACGTAAATCCGAACCCTAACTTACCGAATTCACTTCGGTCTTCAAAATCTTCTATACAATCGGCCATTTAAAATAAAGTCTCAGAGCTGACTGTTTGGATCGGCTGTAGTCCCTGATCGGACACATTGAGGAAGTCGCCATCCCATGCTTTTCCTGACAGACATTCAATCCCTTCAAACTCCCAAATCGTTGACTCGGCTGTTGCAATGCTAACCGAATCATCAGCTGGGACAATCTCCACATTGTTGCCTTGCCACTGAATCAAGCATTGGTGCATTGTGGATGGGACACAGCAGTTGGCATGAATCCAATCTCGCCCGAGAAGCATGCTGTAGGAACCCTGCCCATCAATCACAAAGAAAGTAGTCGGCAATGTCTTGCTGCCGATGGTCAATTCTACATGAATTGCCCCCCGAGGCTCTGAAACGTTACCGCCAAAATCCTTGAGCGTCATATTTGTTTTGATCAGATCATCAATCCCCTTACCTGTGACACCCTGGGTGTCACTATTGTAATTACGAACCTTAATGAACTTAACTAAATCCTTAATGGCACGCATCATCGCATAAATATAGTGTCTTGTTTGTGCATATGTGTGCATGTGTGACCGTATTAATCACCATAAGAAACAAGGCTTAGTTAGTAAACACTTGAATCAAAATTCCCAAACAAAAATCGAAATCAAACTGAAAAGAGCAAAATCGATACTTCAGGAAGTTGCGGTGGTCTCCCTAGCATCACCGCAACAGTCGGTGGTTGGTCGCCACAGTAAAATTTCTCTCTGGATTGACAGACTATTGCGGTGGTCTCATACTCTTGCATCACCGCAACAGTTCATGATCGTGTTTTATAGTTGAGCATGTTCATGGCGCCGAATGTTGCGGTGCTAGGCCAAGGCCATGACCGCAACAGTCGGTGGCACGCGGAATTCGAAATTTACTTGGCGGCACAGTGTTTTTCGGCACCACAGACTGTTGCGGTGGGTGTTTTACCCCACCACCGCAACAGTCGGTCACCAACCACCGCCGTGGAATGGGCCTTCCCGGCGGCGGTATGGGCGTTTGCGCCGTTGGGGACACGTGGCCGCGACTCACCGTGACTCGTGTGAGGTGTTTGGCCCGGTATTGCGCCACGTACAAGCTCGGGGAGCAGGTGGACCACCCCGTCCTCGCTTCACCGCGCCCGGAGGTCTCCTCCTCGGTTTTCATTCTCTTCCCCTCGTCATTTCGTCCGATTCAGCTCACTCCCGAGCTCCTTGCCTAGCCCTCTCACCGCCCAAGCCATCCCCGGCCATCCCTCTCTCTTCTACGCCCCCTCCCCGAGCCAAGCTGCTGCCGCCGGCATTGCACCGAGCCGAGCTCGGTGTGGCTCGAGCCAAAGGGAGGAGCGGGAACCCCGGGGTAAGGATTTTGGGTAGGGTTGGGGGCTTATGCCAAAGGATTTCTAGGGCCTGTGTGCAATTGATTGCTTGAAGATATATTGCTTCATGCAAATGTAGGCTAGAAAGTTTGGTTACTGTTGCCTAAGTCCCAAACCTAAGTTAGAAATGCCAAAACACTTTAAATGGTTCTATTATGATTAGTAGAGTAAGTTAAGTGCCTCTTGACCCGAGTTATTCATGCCTTGGGGGAAAAGGAAAGTGGATAGGTTAATGTGATAGAAGGAGTGATCCTGGTATACCTACCCAAGGGCCCTAGATACTTCTGTTAAAACTAACTAAAAATTAAGAACCTTACAAAAGGAATTAATTCCTGAATACATATACATTGGTAAGTTGATTTACGTTTCGTTCCAATAATAGTGTTTAGGCTGGCCAAACCGGTCCAACCGGTTTCCAAAACCGGTCAGACTGGTTCCGGGCGAAATGAACCTCTTTGTTACTTAAATTTCACCAATGATTGTCCTGTGTAGGAATTGCTATGGCTAGTCTTATGTTGGATAGTTTAAGCATTCATGCATCTCATGTAGTCATTCAAATCTCGTGTAGAGCACACCATCACCGACGGCGTGTATGAGATTGACGTCGAGCCCGAGGGTGACTCCGCCGCCGCCGAAGTAAACTACTCCGCTGCGCAAGACCCGGATCAAAATCCGGAAGGGCCCAAGGCCATCGCTGATCAAGAAGGCAAGCCCCGGAGCATAACCCCGTTTGCACTAACTCTCATTGCTTGTGCCTTACTTTGCGCATTTAAGTTTTGAGGAGTTGATTGAAACCATAGATGCATGATCCTTAGGTACCTATGTTCTAATACTAGCATGTGTAGGTCGTATAGAAGGCTATGCTTAATTAGGACCGGTAGAAGTCGAGTGATTGCTTGGTCACTCGCGAGATATAGGTTTTATTTTATATCAGCTCTTAAAGTTCGGCAAGCGGGGCTCGTGCGACATGAATGTTGGGTGAATGTCCCGTTTGCAAAGAGGATTGTTGGCTAAGGCATTGAGGGTGGGGCGTTGTTGGTCAAGCTTTTGAAGGTACTAATCGTATGCCAGAAAATATGGTAAACTGGTAAACCTAGTACTTGATTCAAACTGACGTCTGACGGGTTTTTCCATTCCCTTGGGCGAGGGGTTGATGGCGAGTGTAGAAGTGGCCACGGCACAGGTTTGCCTGGGGCACCTAGGGTCCGTTGGGGCGTGCACTCGGGCGGAGTGGTCCCCGATGGCAGTGGCCGCGGCACAGGTTTGCCTGGGGCACCTGGGGTCCGTTGGGGCGTGCACTCGGGCGGAGTGGTCCCCGATGGCAGATGGCAGGGAGAGATGGGAAAGGTTGCCCCGTGAGGTCCTGGGTGTCTCTCACGGGTCGTGCGATTAGGTTGTTCCATGCATGGTTAAAATCAACTCGAGTTGTCCGTCCTTCGCGGTTACATGAAGCTGCTTGATTGCTTGTCTCACATCAGTGGCTTGGTTAATGGGTGTAGAGATATGGATAAGGGAAGTATGTGGACGAAATGGTGAATCAATTATTGTATGATATTGCTTGTTATAAATTGATATTGAATGTTGTTGGATAGTTTGGCAAAATTAGTAATGGATAGTCCAACATAACTTGGCTAAAATTTTGAAATTAGGTTTAAATGGTAGACGCTTTTGGCAAAACAAACCCCAGAGCCAAAAAGTCTTGCATGTCTAGCTTTTAACCGTGCCGGGTAAGTCTTGCTGAGTAATTAGTACTCAGCCTTGCTTGTGGCTTAATTTTGTTGCAGATGATTGTGCTGGCTATGACCCCGTTGCTGCCTTGACCTGGCCTTGTGTGCTACCCGAAGGCTGGGTTGTGGAGCGGATGCCGTCCGAGTCCGACTCGGGCCGTGGGGAGTAGATGTTAAGCGAGGGCTCAGCTTAATGTCTTTTGCTTCGTTGGGTAGTCTGCCGCTGTAAATAACTCTGGTTCGTAAGAAGATAAACATATGTGTACTGTATTTGTATAATTATCCATGTGAACCTTGTGATGTAAAATATGTGATGAGTTGTACTGCCTGAGCCCATCTTCGAGTGGGACTGCTGCTATTTTGTTTCGGTCGAGAGAAAAATGTGGTGTAATCGGGAAGGTATCCGATGGATTGCACGATTAACTCGGTTTAGGGGCGTGGCGTACTGCTGTGATAGTGGTCCCATGCTTTTAAGCCGGATTAATTGGGGCGGTCTGCCACAGGAATTGACTTGATCGGTCAGATTTTTCCACATTCAAGTAAGGGACATAAATTCATATTAGCGGCAACAGATTATTTCACCAAATGGGTTGAAGCTATTCCTTTGAAGGAGGTGAAGTCCCAAAATGTTATTGAGTTCGTTAGAGAACACATTGTTTACCGGTTTGGAATTCCACAGACGATCACGACGGATCAAGGTACGATGTTTACGTCTGACGAGTTCAAAAATTTTGCTGCTGATATGGGTATCAAACTCCTCAATTCATCACCATACTACGCACAAGCCAACGTTCAAGCTGAAGCCTCCAATAAAAGTTTGATCAAGTTGATTGATAGGAAGATTGAGGAGTACCCGAGAAAATGGCATATTGTGCTTCCTGAAGCTCTTTGGGCGTATCGAATGGCTTGCCATGGATCGATCAAGGTTTCTCCGTATGAACTAGTTTATGGACATGGAGCCGTTCTTCAATGGAAAATTCGTACTGGGTCAAGACGCATCGAACTTCAGAATAAGTGGAAGGCTGGTGAGTACATGGAACTCATGAACAGTGAGTCCGATGACTTGGCTGTTCATCGGCTACACGCTCTGGAGAGTATTGAGGCTAACAAGATCAGAGTTGCGAGATATTATGATAAGAAAGTTAAGGGAAAAGAGTTCAAAGAGGGCGATCTCGTGTGGAAAGTTATTCTGCCGATTGGTTCTAAGGATCCCAGATACGGCAAGTGGTCACCGAACTGGGAGGGACCCTATCGAGTCGTCCGATGTGTTCCTGGCAATGCTTATATTCTACAGACGCTTGAAGGAGAAACATTTCCTAAGGCATTGAACGGGAAATATTTGAAGAAGTACTACCCTAGCATTTGGGTAAATTCGTAAAGCCGATGTTGCGCGTCAGGTTTGGAAGCCGATGGAGACATCGCCTCAACAACAAAATATGAAAGCCGATGCGGCATGCATCGCCTTGAGGGCTATATGCAACAAAAGAAAAGTATATTACATCATCAAGCCGCTCGATGGCGGAGCAGGCTACCAGTGTATCAGACCGCATGGCAACGGGTTAAACAAGTTTGAAAAACTATTCAAGGCTGCAAATATCTAACTATCAAGTCAAGGGCAGCCTGACGGATCTTGTCTACATCTGCGATGATCCTGGCGTCGGCTTCAGCATCCCCTTCTACAGGCTTGATCGATTTATGGATCTCTTTGGCGGCCTTGATATGAGTCTTGTAATCTTCTTCGGCCTTCGCCTTCAGAGCTGGGAGGTCATCAAGTTCTTTTGCCTTAGCCTGGATATTTGATCGGACTTGGATGAGTTCTTGTTCTAGTGCTTGTTCCCTGGCTCGCAGATTTTCAAGTTCTAAATTGATGGAAGCGGGGAGCGCCGATAACTCTTCGATCAGTTTTGTTGATTCTGCAGCTTGAGCTCGTTTTTCATCTCTGGCCTTGATCAGGTCTTGCTGGGAGGTCCGATTCGTGATACGGCGGTTGGCTTGCATCACTGGGAAGGAATGACCTTCTATATAGGCCGCCGGTATCAGTACTTCCTCCAAGTCCAATGGAAGCTGACCTCACAGAGTCCTGACGATCTGACGAATCGGCTCTGCATCCTGGACGAGATCGATGATATTTTGATGAAGGAATGCGGATATGTCAAGCAGCTTCGCCTTCACCTCATCAGACAGCAAGCCTGGCCCGGAATTGATTTCTTCTTCTCCTATTATCGGCCGATCAAAGTTAATTGATGTGGTCTGGCTGGATTGGAGAGTATCTTGAGCCCGTGGACAAGGAAATGGTCAGATACGATATCAAAAGAAGCCAGTGTGAATGTGTCAAGCTAGGATACTTACTTGCTTCCAGGCCAATTCCTGCTCAGGTCCAGGTTGGGAGATTTCGATGTTGCCGCCTTGGATCTCTCTTTGTGCAATCTCCAGATCCGTCAAGACATACTGAATAATTTGCTAGAAGAAGGGGAGAATAAGAGCAAGCTACTTATTAGCTGTTAAAGAGATCGGCCGATGATTACCGTTGCATCTGTAGAGTCGGTTGATCGAACCTGTTGGGGAGATGCTGGACGTTCTTCTTGGAGACCCTGGCCTAGTTGTGCTTGTTCTTCTTGAGGTAGCGGGCTTGATTGACGAGGCAAGCCAGTTATGGTCCTCTCAGATGAAGGCGAATGAACCGATTGTGCCTGGACGGGGCTTGATTGCATTTGGATTGGGCTTGATGATTTCTGTGGGTCCGATCCTGAAGGCTCCTTAGCCGATGAACTTGAAAGCGTTGTTGGGCTTGGCTGATGCGAAGATTGTCCGGTGATCTGGGTCTGCAAAAAGAGGATTAATTTCGATGAAGAAAGTAATCGAGTTTGATGAATTCTTAAACTTACCAGAACGGGCTTCTGGAGCTTGAAAGTTTTGGAGGATGTCGGCTTCTTCCTTTTTCTGCTGTCACTGACGATCAACAGAAGCTTGCCGATAGTGGGAGAGTCACAGCCGATCCACGGATCTGGTGAGATATTGCTGTAGACGACTTGCTTCCCGGATCGAGTCACTGTTGGAGGAGAGCGATCGACATCCTGACAAAAGAAAGATTGTTTGGTAAACTGAAATAATGCAAAGGAAAGAAGCAAATTCACGGATATTACCTCTGGTCTACCCTTGAAGGTGGGATGCAACTTCCGGACATAAGTCTTGCAGGCAATGCAGAATAAATGTTGATGCCATTAGGCCCACCATGTATTGAAAGTCCGATGAGCTACAAGGCCGATTGCAAAAGTATCCAAGTTCGTTTGGTCAAGGGGGGGCTCGAGATTGAGGAGGCGATCCCATTCGACGCTTGTGTCAATCTTTCCCCTTGGATAAATTTGATCGGCCAGGACCAAATAAGGGGGAAGTTGGCCGATGCCAAACTGACGGGCGGCTAGATTTGGATGATAATACTCATAGGTCGATTGCCCTTGCTTGCTCAAGCTAAGGCCGATTGGGAGGAATTGGGCACTGATACAAGTCCGGAAGATGGCAAGGGCTTCTAAGTCCGTCTCCACAATCATCCCGAACTTGAATTTGTAGGGCAGCTCGTATTCGTCAGCATCGTCATACAAGAACCAGAGCGCCTTGTCGTCAGCAATGCCTCTATAGAGGAGTGCGAAGTACTTGGACGATTCTTTGGCCGACAGCTTATCGGCAGGGAAACCCATGGCAGCTTCACCAAGCGAAGTGCATCGGCGCAAGGTGACTTCTTCTGATTCAGGTCTGCTCTCTGGGAACTTGTGCTTCCGGATATTTACTTTGAGGACCTTGCTCAAGTGTAGCATCAGCCACATCTGGATGAACCACCATGGCCCGCCGAGATTGGCGATAGGCGATCCGGTCCTCAGGCGCCGGGCAACTTGATGGAGCAAGTTATACACTGACCCCAAGAGATATTGGCCGAGGTTGATGATGTTATTACCCGCCAACAACTCGGCCAAGTGTTGATAATTTGCCGTCGGACCGAGTGTAGTGCCGCAAAAGAAAAATCTGTCCAGCCACATATTCAAGAAGGCTGCATGCTCACGTTCGGTGACGGGTCCGGTCCGATGATTGCTATTCATATATCCTGTCCAGCCACCAGAATTCTTGGTCTTGAAGTGATGGGTGAGTTTGATATTAAGCCTGAGGGGACGCTTGTTGCTAGTAATGTTGAGGCCAAGGAGCATGACGACGTCAAGCAGCGTCGGGGTCATCGGACCATGACCGAAGAGAAAGGCATTCAAAGCATCGGACCAGAAATGCGATGCGGCGATCAAGAGATTCTCATTCTTTGTGATGGGTCCGATGCTAAGGCCGATGCACTGGGCAATGTCGGTTTTTCCCATATCGCAGACTTGGAGGCCGATACTCTCAAGTACCAATCCTTCCATCCAGGGAGAACTGTCGGCCAAGAGCAGAATGCATTCTTTCAGTCCTCGATGTCGAGTCCAGAGGTCTTGAATGGGATGCGCAGGGTTTCCAGATTGATGAACTCAGTAGGGTCCGGGTCTCCCATCGGACCAAGAAGATAAGCTCCTTGGACATCATGCACAGGGATTAGGGTTTGAGCTCGGATGGCCTAAAAGGAGAAATGCGAAATAAAAACCAGTTTGAAAGGCCCAAATTTCAGAATGCGAAATGAGGATGAGTTCGGATACCTCTGGGATCGAGCAGCGTGTTTCCCCCATTGATGATACTGCAGGCGCCGAAGAAGAAGGGGCTGAAGAGCTCGCTGCTGCCGCCGCCGCTGAGGAGCTCATTGCCGTCGCCATTGTCGAGGTCATGGCCTCTGCTGCTGAGGAGCTTATTGCCGCCGCCGCTGTCGAAGTTGCTATTGTTGAAGAAAGGGACGAAGAGCTCGCTGCCGCCGCCATTGTCGACGTCATGGTCGCCGCCGTGGTTGATGTTGTCGCCGCCGCCATGGTAGAGAGCGCAGCAAGTGATGAACCTGCCGGAGCAGATGCGGAGAGGGAAGCGGATGCGAAAGACTGGACGGCATCCATGGAGGATGATTCGGCCATTCGAGCGGATTTTGGTTTGGGCTTGAATGAATGCGAATGGTCGCTCGGAAGAGGAAAGGAAAAGGATGAGCAGTGCGGATTCTTGACAAAGAAGGAGGAGTGAACAGCGTGGCCGCCGGCGGGGATTTTTATAAGGAGAAAACGGCTGTGGCCTGAAAATCGAGGAACCGCACAGTACAAGGATGGGAAGGTTCGGCACGAAAATCGGTGAAGGAGTTATGATGACAGATACGAATTTTGGAATAAAAGATATTTTATCCCAAAATTGGGGGGCATGTGTTGACACCGGATTTTCGCACCGGGAGTGCTGAGTCAGATGGTGACGTAGCAGCGCTGGAACTGAGCAGTGGGCCCATTGACTGGTCAAAGCCGAATGTGACAGAGAAGGAAGCCGATGCGGGGAGAGGAGTCCGATAAAGCAGAAGTCCGATCTGATGACGAATAAAAGAAAGGCACGTCGGCTAAAAAGGAAGCGTATCAAATGCGGGGGCTATTTCCTTTTTGAAGGCGTATTGAGAGTCCGATTCTATATTAAATTTAGTTTACTTTATCTACAAGTTAGTCAAGTCCGATCAGGACTCTTCATGACCAGGGTATAAATATTAACCCTCGCCCATTGTAAAAAGATCATTCACACAATCAATACAACCCGGCTTCACGCCAAAACCCTAGGAGTAGGTTAGAGTAGATCTCGACGAACTCATTGGTGAACGGGCTGCATCAGTTCTCGATCTCCGGCTTACCAGTAAGATTGTCAACTTATCGAATTAGTATAAGCTTTGAATTGAGGCGTATCGTCCTTTCTCGTTTATGCTGTTCAACCGATTTATCTTTGGATTGTCAAGATTGGTTTAGATTCCCTGCGTCGGAGCTAGATTTCTCTTGATTACTCAGTGATTAATCATTTATCGAGTTGTTCTTTTAGTTTTCGGGTTTGGTTTATATTCCCTGCGTCGGAGCTAGATTTCTCTTGATTATTAGAAGGCAGCTTATGCGGTTGTTTGGAGTTGCTAGATTGATTTAGATCTGCGCCATGTGAATTAATCTGATTCTTCAATAGCTATGAGCATTGGTTTAGTCCGATTTGAGCAATACTTATCTTACAACATCGTTCTAGGTCCGATTCATCTTTACAGCTTAATCTGGTTGTTCTTTAAGTGTCAAGTTTGACTTAGATTCCCTGCGTCGGAGCTAGATTTCTCTTGATTATTCAAAGACAGCTTTGAATATTGGAACGATTTTGTTACCGTTTTATTGCTTATTCGCTTCAATCTGATTAATTACCCGTGCGAGCATCTTGTTTAGTTGTTCTGTTGATGAGTCAAGTTTGATCGTTTAGCTATCTGGTCCGATCATAGCTGGAGTATGTGCACTGCATCCGTCTATGAAACCGTGTCGAAACAGTTCTGGTTTGATTGGCTAGCTAGATGGTCCGATGAGATGAATCATACTGTCAACTAGGCAAGGTGGACGACGTATCGGCTCTACTTTGATTATTTAATATCTTGCTCAAAGGCATAGCCGATCCGTTAATTTTGCATCTAGATTAGTTGTAAGACTACTATCTTGTATTAGATCTGTTACATTAATCAAGGTCCGATCCTGATTGGTCCAATTCGATGTCTGATTGCGGTCCGGTTATATTGGTCCGATTGATGTCATCTGTGAAGTCCAATTTTGAGGTCCGATTGGCATCGGTCGATGCAAGTCCGATTGGGTCGTGGCTAAATCCAACGTGCATCTGCCGTCTGGAATAGAGCCGGCACAATCAAAGAGTAATTTAACTGTTTATTCCCTTGTCAATTACAGGTCAAATTGACTGGCACGCCGCGAACCTGGACAAAGTGCAGGACCAGCACTGGAGTGAAGCAGATCTCCCTGGCCTTGTTGTGTTGCCCGCTGAGGATACAACCGCCGATTTTCCGCGTCAACAAAACCAAAAGTCATTACGACCCACTCATATAATCCAAGTGCACCAGGACATCGGAATGCAGTCTTAGGAATATCTTCTTCTGCCATAAAAATTTGATTATATCCTGCATTACCATCCATAAAACTAATCACCTTATGTCCTGAAGCTGCATCAACCAACATATCGGCAATCGGCATCGGATATCCGTCCATCGGAGTCGCTTTGTTGAGATTCCTGAAATCGACACAAACTCGCAATTTCCCATTTTTCTTGAAAACAGGAACGATATTAGATATCCATTCAGCATATCGGCAAGGTTGAATAAACTTAGCTTCATATAACCGAATTATTTCGGCTTTTATCTCTTGGTCCAACTCAAGTTTAAATCGCCTCGGTGCTTGTTTAAAAGGCCGATACCCTAGTTTAATCGGGAGCCAATGTTCAACAATAGATCGGCATTTCATAGTATTCCCAAGCAAAACAATCACGATACTCTTTTAATAACTTTATTAATTCTTGTTTAAACTCAGGATCCAACTTTGCACTTACATATGTCGGCCGAGGTCTATCTCCTAAACCTATATCTATTTCCTCTAACTCATCGGCCGACATAAACCCTTGACCAAGCTTACCCTCATCTTCAATGAAATCTTATCCATTAATACAAACTCTCGGAACCGATTGCTTGGATCGGCTTTAATCCATCATCGGACACTTGGATAAAATCTCCTTCCCAAACCTTGCCCGATAAGCATTCAATCCCTTCAAACTCCCAAACCGTCAAATCGGCGGTAGCAACGCTGACCGATTCATCGGCTTGAACAGTCTCGATGTGATCCCCATGCCATTGGATGAGGCATTGATGCATGGTAGATGGCACACAACAATTGGCATGAATCCAGTCATGACCCAGGAGCAAACTGTAAGACCCTTTACTGTTGATGACGAAAAACGTAGTAGGCAAAGTCTTGTTCCCGATCGTCAATTCAACATTCAATGCCCCCCGAGCCGGCGATGGTTTCCCGCCAAAGTCTTTAAGCATCATATCGGTCTTGATCAAATCATCAGGTCCTTTGCCAAGCTTCCGATATGTGGTATACGGCATCAGATTTACAGCAGTTCCCCCATCAACAAGCATCTTAGTCATCGCCTTACCATCAACATACCCTTTAACATATAAAGGCCTCAAATACCGATACTTCTCATCAACTGGCTTGTCAAACACAGCTTGTTGAGGTTGCAGAATCAACTGTGCCATAGCTTCCTCAACTTCATCGGTCTCATCATCGGTTGAACTTGCATTGTATTCAGCAGGCAGTACAAAAACCATGTTCACCGATGCCGACGGTCCATCATCATCACGTTTGGGCTTAGCTCTCCAAATCTTGGAATTGTCATCTTGACGCTTTTCCTTGAGCAGTTCCTTGAATCGGAGACGCTGAACCCTCCTCTTTTGAGTCTTGGTCAAACCTTCAGGACACCATTGCAGATTGACTCCTGGACGTAGGTCCGATTTGACCTCCTCCTCCGATTCCTGTGCACCTTCTGGCTCTTGAATAATTTTGTTTTTCCTGTACACCAGACGATCATACACAGAAAGACAGTCTCCTTTATATTTTTGGCGATCATT
The DNA here is from genome assembly GCA_004135705.1 of Alloteropsis semialata. NCBI lineage: Eukaryota > Viridiplantae > Streptophyta > Magnoliopsida > Poales > Poaceae > Alloteropsis > Alloteropsis semialata. The sequence continues at coordinate 40,302,172 of CM014276.1, read as the reverse complement.
ATACCTTTGGCGATCATCGTCCCATCGGTCATAGCACTGATTTTCATACTCACGCTGATCATGGTATTCAAGCCAATTTTCGCGCTCTTGTTGATAAGCTACCTCATCATGCCAGCTGCATCGGCGTCTAAAATCCAATCGGTCATGAACAGACTGACGTTGTCTTTTTGAATCTCTGTAGCTTTCATAGTGATCACTGCATTCTGGACAATCGTAAATTGATGGAAGCCTTAACTTTTCATTCCAGCAAAACTTAAAAAACGGACATCCCCAATGATCTTCATTATCAAATCTCCTTGCTGGAGGACTCCGATCCCTTTCCTGCTGGCGCATATATTTGTCAATAAGCTGTCCCGATGTAACCCTAGGCTTCTCGCCGCGTCGATGATCATCCCGATAGTGCTGATGATTCCGATTTTGCATGTCATCAGCCGTCACTTGGCAATCTGGATCAACAGCTCCCGATTTCTTCGCATTCTCCGACGTGAGGACTTTGGCTTTCAACTCTGTCGGGTGCTCCGATCTCAACCATATTTTGAGGAAATGGATGCCCATAAAGCTTCATCGGTTTTTGCCAGTTTCAACTTTAATGATCCCTTTCTCAATTGCCGATTGAATCTCATTGCGGAAAACTTTGCAGTCATTAGTATGATGAGAAACTGAGTTATGCCACTTGCAATATTTCTTTTTCTTTAACTCTTCGGCAGAAGGAATTGTATGATTTGGGGAAAGCCTGATTTGTTTCTCTGCTAACAATAAATCAAATATTTTATCGGCTTTAGTAATATCAAAGCTGTACCTTTCTGGCTCGACCTTCACCCATGGACAGGCAACTGAATTCTTGTTCTTGGTCCATTCAGCCAAATCGATTCAGCTTCTTCCCCATCGGAGTCATATTCAATGTTGGCAATTTTCCTCTGGAACTTCTCTCTCCGATAATCATTGCCACGTCCTTCATGCTGAGAGAGCTTTTGAATCATGTGCCCCAAGCCTTCAAAATCTTGACTTGTATATCGGTCCCTGACCTGAGGCAACAAACCTTGGAACGCCAAATCGACCAACTGTCCCTCCGATAAATTCAACGAATAACATCGGCTGCGTATATCTCTGAACCTCTGAACAAATTCACTAACCGATTCACCGTTTCTCTGTCGGAGTGCTGTCAGATCGGACAGCCTGGTCTCTTGTACTCCCATGAAGAAATAGGCATGAAACTGTTTTTCCAAATCGGCCCAATTACTAATGGAATTCGGTGGTAATGATGAAAACCACGAAAAGGCCGATCCAGAAAGCGACATGGGAAACAGCTTAACTTTCAATGGATCAATTGATGCTACTTCACCACACTGGATTGTGTATCGGCTGATATGCTCAATGGTGGTAACATCTCCTTGTCCCGAAAATTTGTAGAAATCTGGAATCCTGAATCGGGCTGGCATAGGCAATGTATCAAACCAGTCCGGATACGGCTTCCGATACAGATAAGACTGACCTTTGGGCTTTAGACCAAATTGATTTTTCATAACATCAGCAATCTTATCTGCCCAATCTTCTCTGAGTATAATTTCCCTGACTAATCGGAGCACGAGTCATTATGACTGGTGTCTCAGTAGGTCTGATTGACGGCTCTCGATTATCAGCTCCCTTGTTCTTTGGTGGATTCTCAGTGTTGAAGAAAGCAGGATACACCATCTTGCCGTCGACTACAGGAATTCGGCTGCCAAACTGATCAATATGCTGAGTGCCGCCGTATTCCTTGTCCTCTGACTCACCCTCCTGTTCTTCTTCACCCCCATCCCCCGTCTTGGCTTTTGTCTTCTTGGCCTTGGGAGTTTCATAGCACTCAGGATGTGTTTCTGGCGATGTAGATGAACTGATCTGCACCATTTTCTTCTTGAGATCTTTAATTGCTGAAGAAGCACCAGTATCAAAATAAGCAGGTCCCTTCTGGACATCCTTCAGTATAGCTCCATCCAGCAACTTGGCGATCAATCCCACCACCGTGTTAACCAATATTCCAGATTGGTTAATCAAAGCATGACTCACTCCAGCATCTATGTATTCTTGAAAAAATTTTCTTTCCTCGGCAGTGATCCGATCGAACGCTTCCTGAGGAACAGGAAACTGATTTTTCTTGATCACTGCATTGCAAGTTTTGCCGAATGAGTCGAGGCATAGGTTCTTGAATTCTTCAAGATGTGCTTCCACGAGTTTCTTCTGCTCGTCACTGAGGTCCTTCATCGTGACAGCAGGGACTTCACCGCCTCCAGGTGCCATCGCAAAAGCATTCTTGTCCCACTGGGCGTGCCAAAATGTGTTGACGTCCAAAAAGTCAGGCATTGTCTCTCGGAAATTAACACTGTGGCCTGGAAGATTTGCTTCATTTCAGTGCAGGTTCAAAATCTTGAGGTTCGCGGCGTGCCAGTCAATTTGACCTGAAATTGACAAGGTAGAGTTTAATCAGTAAGCAACAAGGAACTCATCGGCCGAAGCCCCGATTTGTTCCAGAAATCGGATTAGCATAAAGAGAAGTCCGATTTCAATGACATGAACCATTGGCCTTGAGTCCGATTCGTGAGGATATAACGTGTATTGAAATAAACCATCGGCTATGAAAACCGAATCGGAGATAGATCTAATTTAAATTTATTCTTTAATATACATCTTTCCAAAGGCGATAAACAAATCAAATCTCATGTCACTAACAATCGGATCGATTTCGAGACAGCGTTGCTATCAGGGCATCGATTTACTTGCTTACTCCGATAGATCAATATATATCAAAGAACTCGTTTAAACCAGATCTATTTGTAACTTGCTTATTTAATCTAAATCAGCTATATAATCAATATGAACAGATCTATTATGAAATTTGAATAACAATAAAGCAGAATAGATCTTCTCTGATAGATGTCCAGGGGCATCCTTTCCAATCACACTTGGCCCTAACTCTTTTTGGATCATCCTTGATAAAGTTGATGACTTTCCTTTCTGTAAGACCATATTTGATAATTGCTTTCTTGAATTGTCTCTTCCCATTGAATTTCATCCCTAATTCAAACTTTACAATTGCTTGCTTCTTGTCAAATCTTGGGTAATCATTTGGTTTTCTTCTCACTTGTCCATCATTGTCCATCTCCTCCATTGAGTCTTCATCAGTGCTGGCTGCATAAGGAGTGCAATTTCCATCTTCATTGCCCCCATTTTCAGGTGTTAATGACTCTAGGACCACATCATCTAACTGGGCCACTTCACCATTCCTTAATTTTTTATTGAAATCTTTGAACTTCTTTAGAATTTCAAAAGCTTCAACATCATCCTCTGATGTAGCTGAGTCACCAGGCATATATTCACTGTCACTGCTATAATGAGTCCTTTTTTCCTTCTCTGATGCTTTGGTTGATTTAACCCTTTTTTCCTTTCTTGCAGGCAACATTAGTTCCTTTCCCTTTTTGAAAAGGCTACTGTAAAACTCCCTCACAAAATTGACCTGTCTCTCCAAATCTTTCCTTGAATCAGATATTTTTTGCACCGGCCTCTTAACTACAACTTCTTCCACATCATCTTCTCCCAATGACTCCTCTTCATCTGTGTTGTCCATCTCATTCTCATAGTCACTGATACCATTATCCTCAGCTTCATCATGAGATAGATCATCAACTGCTGTATCTTCAACATATACATCTGCCACACCACCTTCAATAATGCTATCAACCATGGTTTGACAAGCTTTATCATCAACCAAAACTCGGAGTCCAGAAGATAGCTCCATCCCTGGGAACAACCAATGCAGCAAGGTGCCTTCCTTTACCTCACAGTGATCTCTGAGATGCCCAACAACCTCAGGCAAAGAAATCTTATCTCAATCTATGTAAGACATTGCCTCCTTTCCTCCACAGAAATGGACTTCCCTCCCATAATTAATAAACTCTCCATTGAAGTGGAATCTAACTGGCAATGTATCAAAAATCCATGATTTGTTGTAACCCTACGTGCAAATGTAAGACAAGCATTCACTTTTTAGCTAACTAAACATCAATAAAAAATGCACTGCTGCACTTAAACAACTCGTTGTTCCTTGAGCCTACTATTAAACTACGCCTCCAATTCCCCAGATCCAAGAAAAACACGCAAGTCCAACTAAAAAAAGTAAACAGATCCATTCCTGACCTTGATACAAGGACAATGCCACTAGATCGGCCTCCACGTCGTCGGCAAGCACTCCACTCGAGGTCACTACCGTGGGCTGGGCACCACCCTTTAATCGCTTGGCCGAGCGCCACCCTGACCGCCTCCGCCGCCGCCGCCGCCGCAGCTAGGGTTTGGCGAAGGAGAGAGGGAGAGGAGAGCAGAATGGGGAAAAGGACCGAGCGCTCGCCTCGGGAATTTTTTAACCCTCCACAAGCTGCCGAGCTGACTCGGCATGGCCCCACCCGTCAGCATCTGATGTGGCGTCTCAGTCGGATAAAACCAGGGACGGCAAACATTTGACCTGGTATTGAAAGTTAGGGGAGGTACGGTACCCGGTTTCATACATGGACGAGGAATTTTAAACTTCTGTGACAAATGAGGGAGGCAAAGTGGACTTTTTCCTTTTTTTTTTTCGAGCTTATATGGGCTAAACTTGATATTACATCCGGCCCGCGGCCCATCACATTGACTCTTCTGTCAGGACTCAGGAGACTCGCATCGGCATAGATCTGACACATCTTGCGAGATCGGCGAGGTAGAGGGGAAGAAGACGAAGCAGCGAAAAACCCTACTGCTGCCGTCCTGCCCGTGACTGTCGCCCCAGATCTGCGATTTGGTCCAGGCGAGGTGAGCTGCAGTGTCTCGCGGACCTCCGGGAGTTTGATTTTTCGCGTTTGATGCGAGGTTTCTGAACATTTCTTTCGGGGGACGATTGTTTTAGTTGTCAGAGATCTGTTGCCGATTTCTAGAAGAAGGAGAGAGATCTGTCTCTGATTTCGCAGTCCTGTCTGCAGATGGCGAGCACGGGGCGGTCGATGTTGCTGTCGCTGCTGCTCTTCGCGGGTACGCTGTCGCTGCTCGAGATGTACAGGGCCAAGTTCGCCTCGTCGGAGCTCATGACCATCGCCGGCGGATTCGTCTGCTCCCTCCTGTTCCTGATGCTCCTCACCGTGCGTTCCACTTCTCAGTCCCTGTTGCCTTTACCTTCGTTTCTTTTTGTTGTTGTTCCTCTTGCTGGTTTGCTAAATTGAAGTGGTAGAAAGTAGAAACTTGTATAACATAGCGAAGCTGATAAAAAAAACACTTAGTTGGTATGCATATGTTTAGTTGCCACCATTTTATAGATTGCTACAAGGTTAACCAGTCCTGCGCTCATCAACTCTTCATCAAGTAGTGTGTTTTGCTGCCTGGAATATCGCCTTAGATGAATTAATGGAATTTTGGCTTGTGATGAATTAATGGAATTTTGGCTTGTGATGAATTAATGGAATTTCGCCTAATAATGAGTTAATTATCGTTGCAGTTTATTGGGAACTACCAAGAAGCTAGTGGAGACAGAACTGGGTGGGGTGCAGGTATCTGTGGCATATGATATCATTCTTATAGCTTAGCGTAGTCTTTATTTGACTCAATTCATCTATGCCCTCTTCTTGTGCAGTTGTTGTAGCACAGCTTGTTGCTCTTATTGTAGCTGGCACTGTCCACCGTGTCTGCATCACAACATGGTATGTTACCTTGAACACACTACACTGCTTTTCCCAAACCAGCCATTAGCATTAATTGAGATTGTCGAGAGGGTTAGTCTCAACATTCTAATGAACTGTTTGCTTATGGTTTTCTAATTAAAAAACCAGTGGAGAGGAATAGACATAGCATTTCAGATAAAAGAAAACTTCACTTGTTTGTGAGTAAAGGAATGAAGTTTTGGTTTAAATGATTTGCGAAGCTGAATTTGTTGTAACTAAAGCATACAGCATATTTATTTAATATACTTTTGATTTGAGCCTGGGAGTTCTTAATTTGATGTCTTAAGGTCAAAATGCATGGTTTGCATCTTCAGTCTTAGTTAAAACTACCTAAGTCTACGTAGATAACCCATCCACTGTGTGCTCGTCAGAATCGATCTCTGGTCATCCGCCAGATAAGTGTGGTACCATACCAGTAGAGCTATATGCAATATCTGGCCTTTGCTGGCTGTTGTTTACTGTCTAATGCTGTTATGATTACTTTTATTTTTGCATGTTTCAACTACAGAAAGTGTTACAGTCTCACTACACTGCTATTCGTGGGTTTCATGTTGTCCAATCCTAGTAGATGCCTCATGTGGCCAACACGATGTTTACATTTGTAAGATGGATGGCTACTGGGCTCTTAGCTGTGTAAAATCCATTTATACAAAATGTTATGCTAGTGATTGTTCTGAAGTCTCCTGGAGTTACAGTGAGTTACTTTTGCTTGCAAACTAAAGTACCCCTAATATTTGGCAAAACACAGCCACCTAACAACCATGACTTTTATGAGAATGTTAGCTATTTGACATTGATAAATCATATTTTAGGGCTATGTCGTGGTTAGATTTACTCTCTTTTTTTTTTTGAAAAGCTGGTATGTAGCATTATGATACTGATAGTTCATTAGAACTTGCATTGAACATTTTTAACTTTATTCATGTAGCACGTATGGAAATGCCCAATAAAAGTGTTAGTGGAACCTATATTATAATGTTTGTGGTTATTTGTCCTGAAAGATCAGGCAACGGAATGACTGATAGACAGCATTATCACAATATTAGAGTACCCGTCGAAGACCCTAGCGTACTTTTCCTATTTTGGTGCTTACCCTCTCCCTTAATCATAATTCTGCGGTTTTCCTGCAACCTCATGCCACAAATAACCCTGCGAACAAACTAACCCTTTCGGTCTACTCTGCTGCAGCTTCCTGTTTTCTGCTGGGCTCCTTTACGAGGTCGACAAGCTCTCCGGCATGATCCTTGCGAGGAGCGAGTCTAAAGTGAGGCGGCACTGAGCACACAGAACATAAGATATTGATATCCAATGTATGACGACTCGTTTTGTAGATCGAACCGAAATCACCCCTCCCCTTCCTCGTGGACCTGAACCCATTCAGCAATTTTTGCCAGGCATATAGGGGTCCGAATCTCTGTTGCTGGTGCTTTTGCGCCGAGGTCACATTCCGATGCTTGTCTGATCCGTTGACTAGGTAATATGTGCCATCACCTTTTTGCCAGTTGCTGGATATATAAAATTTCCTTAGCCGGACTCGCGGTGCATTGCGCTTATTGGCGCCTAGTCGAAACGCGTTGCGCTTTCGGTTTTGATGAGCTTGTCGTTCAGCTGTTTGTCCGCGGTGGGGGGTTCTTTTTTTCTCTTTGCTTTGTGGTGAAAGGCGATGAGGCCTGGAATCTGTCAATACCTAACCCACAGGAAGTTTTCGTCGGGGGACGTAGCGCTGCCGGGTAAAACGCCTGCGGCGATGGGTGACGTGCCGGCGGACGTAGAGGTGTTGCCGCGCGGACCGCTTCCCCCGGCCGGGCAGCTCCGTCCGTCCTTTCCGGTCGTTTCAGCCGCCGGATGCCCCACCCAGATGATGCGTGCAGGCCGGAGCCGGTCGGCGCGGCCGCGCGGGGATGAGCTCACGTCGCGCCGCGCCGGCATGAAGCACCGAGTTTAGTCGGCCAGGGAAAAAGAAACCGGGGAGGCCGGAGGCCTAGGATTGGTCAATCGTGTATCGACGTATCGTGTTCTCCATTGGGCGTTCTGCGTCGCTGGTTTGCCTTTGGATATTTTGGTCTTTGGTTCGCTATCACGAGGAGCTGGTTGATCCACTTGATGGCGAGAGTAGGAGTCTAGGATCGATCGCGACCAGGATTATGCCCGATTGACCGACCAAGGAGGGCAGGCAAGGAAGGACTCTTGTACGCTGTCCTGTCATGCCCCTCAACTCTCCGCCGGTTGTCCCATTTTTTACAATCAGAGTTTGCCGTTTTATTATACAATCAGAAGTCTAAGAGGAACAGTCCCCATCCAATCAGAAAGTCGTCTCCATCGTGAGTATTATAAATCCCAATCAGACGGAGGATGCGCCAGGGCAGCCCGGCCGACTGGTCGTGGACCTGACGACCTCCCCAACCGAAACTTTTTTCGCACCATGT